>LR738714.1:607884000-607960887 GCA_902687465.1 Secale cereale | reverse complement strand
GGGAGAGGCACCAGGGGCTGAGGTGCGGCTGCCTGATGGCTTCTCGCCCCTCGTTGGTTACCCCAAGTGGAAGGTTTGAGATGTAGCGTAGCGGTAGTTTTCCCTTGGCAAAGATACCAAGGATCGAATCCCGTGAGACTCCGAGGGTCGACAAGAAGGTGTCAATAGCGCCAGAGACTTTTGCTTGACAGGACCTGCACACAGATACAAATAACTTTGCTCCTAACGAGTACAAAGAGGTTGTCAATCCCTCCGGCCTTGTCGTTCACAAAGGATCAAACGCAAGAGATAATAGTGATAGGTATGACTGCAACTAGTAAATAAGAACAGGAAGTAAATAACGGGTGTGATCAATGATGGTAATATGGACCGGGGTCCCATGATGTTCACTAGTGATGTCTCTCTCCCAAAAAACGATAAAACAGCTAAGCGAGGTAAACAAATTACAGCTGGGCAATTGACAGGATTATGTGCGCAAACCAATGCTAACTATGCTGCAAGAAAGGTAGAGGCTCAAAAGCATGGGCGGTACGCCAAGGCAAGTAGACCGAAATCCATCTGCATCTACTACTAATCATCCACCTTGAGATATCTATCCAGAACATCTCGCTGGTATTAAGTTGCGAGTCCCACCCATAGTGTAAACTCAAAGCAACAGACAACTGCATTAAAAGAACTTTGCGTAAAGTAAACAATCCTTGCACCCGCAAGTACAAGCACCGTTGTTTTCCCCCTTGTGGCAACAACACATCCCCTAGACTCATGTTTCTGTCACTCAAGCTAGTCATCGAGGGGCATGAACCCACAATCAAGCATAACGTTCCCTCTTGGAGTTACTACCTACTACTTGGCCAAAGCAATAAACATCAACGGAGAACATGCAAGAATTACTCAAGAACATAAATATAAAAGAGGTGAATCAAATATATTACTCACACACAATCTGAACATAATCTCATAATCCATCGAATCCCAGCAAACTCATCATAGCAATAGCATAAGGATTACATATGTGCCTCGATCATGTACGGCAGCTCACGAGGTCTAATCGATGAAGAACAAAGAGGGGAGGAGAACATCACATAGCTACTGGTCATGGACCCATGGTCCAAGGGAGACTACTCACAACTCATCCGGGAGGCGTCCATGGTGGTGGAGAAGCTCCCGGTGGTGGTTCTCCCCTCCGGCAGGGTGCCGGGAAGAGTTCTCCTGGTGCTCCCGATCTTGGAAGCGCGGCGGCGGCGGAACAGAGATGAGATCGCGAAAAAGGGTTCCGTCCTCGAGGGTTTCGGGACGCGGTGTAAATATATGCCAAAGGGGGTCACCAGAGGAGGTAAGAGGGGCCCAGGCGCCCCCCCGGCGCGGCCAGGAGGGGGGCCGCGTGGGCAGGCCGCCTGGGCTGCCCCTGGCTCCCCTCTGGCCCCACTTCTGGCGCGTGGAAGCTTCCGGAGCGCTGATTTTTTATATATTTTTCCCGGAATTTTTCTGGCAATTTAAGTAATGGGAAAACCTGAAATACAAAAACAGCAGAAAACAGAAACTGGCACTGGGGTGCACTGAGTTAATAGGTTAGTCCAAATATGATCAAAAGTGTATGGAAGTGCATAAATATCATAGAAATATCACACAAAAGAGGCATGGAGCAAGCAGAAATTATAGATGCGTTTTGGATGTATCAACATCCCCAAGCTTAATTCCTGCTCGTCCTCGAGTAGGTAAATGATAACAAGCATAATTTCTGTGGTGACATGCTATCAACCATATAAGAACTTTTCACAGTCACATGACAAATGATTAATGAGATAATGAATCTTTAGTAATGAAGTTGCCTCATGAGAATATCACAAAGAACTGAAAGTTTTACAATATGATACTGAAAACACCCAATAGATTTGTAGTGAGCATGGTGTGCAAACATGACAAAGTGATACCTCGCTTGCCCCCTTTAGTGAAGCAAAACATAAATGCAGGAGCACCTCCGAAGTTTAAATGACGACTAGATACAATGATTTCAGAATAAGCGATATCATAATCATGCAGAAGACAATGGTACTTTGGGACAATGCACATTACACTCAGAATGACAATTATGCTCTCAATAGTTGGCGCTTTGAAGAAAGAAGGCGGAGACTCTCGAACCATGGATTTTGATGGCAAGGTTGAAAACCCGTGGTTGGAAGCAAAGACTAAACATGTACCAGAGCTCTTGGTTTTAAAAACAGAGGTAAAAATGATTTTTGGGAGATGCATATTTCGTCAACGAATGCTAGTAGATAACTCAATTACTTCTCAAGCTCGACAAGTTTCGAGGAACGGCTCCCGCACGGGGACGATCACATCGCCTTAATCTCCTTTGTTTATCACTGCCAAAAGTTTTCTGATTTCTCATGAACAAAGCGTGAAGGAGGGTTTGTTTGTTGTATTTTTTTTATGAGCCGGGCGCACTCATGCCAATTCCTTCTCGTATTAGGGGTTTGCAGATTAGACATGCAATCCCTGGGTAAAACTTGTCCAACTTAAAAAGATCATGAATTAACTACTAGTTCCTCATGAGCTAAAATAGAGGCACAAAAGAGAAATGCTTTTGAATAATTTCGAGATGGTACAAGAAAGTCTTCGTTAGGAATGGCAAGTAAATACCATATATATGAAGGTATGGTGGACTCATATGGCATAACTGGTTTCAAGGATTTTGGATGCACAAGCAGTCAGTCCGCTTAGTACAGGTGAAGGCTAGCAAAAGACTGGGAGCGACCAACTAGGAGAGCAATGACGGCAATAATCATGCAGAGCGACAAAGCAACATTGAATCGGGCATGAAAGTTATATCGCTACTCAGAAATTAAAGATCATCAAGGCTTGATAGACTTTCTTTACAGTCTTAAATATGCGTGAGCATATGCCAAGTCAATCAAAATAAATTCTTGGAGGAAGATATCACTAAACCATACCACATCATAGGCAAACGAATCATGCTGGTACTTCAATAACACATTAAGAACCCCCAGCTATTTGAGACTAACCATAAGAAAACATGAACTACTAGGCACCATTATGCACATAGCGTTTTTATCATAGACATATCAACCAGGGCCACAGAAGCCAACTCTCTTAACAAGATAAACATGATAACTTAAGAGAGTTCCAGAAGCAACCAACTAAACAAAAGCTCTTTAAAAAGAAATGCATGAAAACTAAGAGCTAAACATGACAGTAGCCATTGAAAGACAAAGAACATACACAACAAAGATAAACATGAAAATCCTATGTTGTGTTCTAGGTTGAAGTGGAGCGTGTTTCTCTCCCACACAAAGAAAGCTGGGTTCTAACTCGTTATGAACAGCAAGCAAAGCTAAAGAAAACTAAAAAGGAAACTAAAAGCAAGACGCTCCAAGCATAGCACATAACGTGTGAAGTGATTAAAATATAGTGAAACGAAAGACGAACTGATAATTGTTGATGGAGAAGGGGATGCACGGGGGCATCCCCAAGCTTAGACGCTTGAGTCTTCTTGAATATTTCTTGGAAGTGCATGGGGGCATCCCCAAGCTTGAGCGTTTGACCCTCCTGAATCTTTTTATCATCTTCCCTCGCACACTTGAAAACTCCCTTCATACATAACTCATCATAATCTGATTAGCGAGGTTAGTACCCATAATAAAATAATTTTTCCTTGCTGGAAATAAGGATAATCTTGAATATGTACTGTTTCTCAAGATTGCCAAAAGGTTTTTGTAAAGAAAAAGCAAGCTCAAGGTTTGCAAAACGAAGAAAAGGCAAGACAGGACAGAATCTGTGAAAAACAGACCAGCAGGTAGTAAATAATTTTTTCGGGGCACTTCTGCAACTCAAATAAAAAAACTCAGAACATACGCCCGAAAGCCAATTGTATATAGAACGTTGTCAAAAAAATTCAGATCAAAAAGATGATCTGGTGATATTATACGATTTTTTCTGTCCAAGGACAGAATCTGTTTTCTGGACTGCACGTCACAACTTTTGAACTTTCTTGCAATCAGAGGCTAAACTTGGCACAAAGCTGAAAAGAAAAGATAAAATGATGTTGCTAGAGTAGTAACAAAGATCAAGACCACTAAAACTGAAAGAACAAACTGAAAGCAAAGATAACAAGGGTTGTCTCCCTAGAGCTCTTTCTTTATAGCCATAAAGATAGGCTTAAGACCTTAATGATGCTCTCGTAGGAATAAGAGTTGAAGAACAAAAGAGAGCATCAAGAAGCACATACCAAACACATTTAAGCCTAACATGCTTCCTATGCATAGGAATATTGCAATACAATAATTCATTGAAGCACAAAGCAATAAGCATAGGAAGACAAAACAAGTGCAGCTTCAAAACCTTCAACATAAAGAGAGGGAACTTGATATTATTGAAATATCTATAAGCATATGTTCCCTTCTCATAATAATTTTCAGTGGGATCACGAATAAACTCAACAATATAAGCATCACATAAAGCATTGTTACCATGATCCACATGCAAAAAGGTATCATTACTCTTCATATAAGCAAAATCTTTCTTATTAGGAATAGTGAGAGTAAAGCAATCATAACCATCATGGTAATCATTGTATTTAGGAGGCATATCATAATCATAACAAATTTTATCCTCAATAGTAGGTGGACTGAAAACATCATATTCATCATTGTAATCATATATAGGAAGCAAAGTATCATCAAAGTAAATTTTCTCTTCAAAAGTTGGGGGACTAAAAATATCATGTTCATCAAACGTGTCATCCCCAAGCTTAGAGCTTTCCATGTCATTAGCAATATTGATATTCAAAGAAAGCATACTAATAACATCACCACCATCATGATTGTTATGCAAATAATAAAGTTCCATAGGTTTTTTAATTTTCTCTTCAAACACATCATGTCCCAAAGCAAGGTAGAGCTTATAAAGCTCTCTCATATTTTTGTTGTTCTCCATTAAGCAAAACTAGTGAAAAGACATAAAGAAAACTGAAAGGTAAACTAACAAGACTAAAAAGAAAAGATAAAAGATAGCGTGCAACTCCCCTATCTTGAAGAGTGGAGTCCCCGGCAACGGCGCCAGAAAACTTTGCTTGATGGCTTCTCGCCCCTCGTTGGTTACCCCAAGTGGAAGGTTTGAGATGTAGCGTAGCGGTAGTTTTCCCTTGGCAAAGATACCAAGGATCGAATCCCGTGAGACTCCGAGGGTCGACAAGAAGGTGTCAATAGCGCCAGAGACTTTTGCTTGACAGGACCTGCACACAGATACAAATAACTTTGCTCCCAACGAGTACAGAGAGGTTGTCAATCCCTCCGGCCTTGTCGTTCACAAAGGATCAAACGCAAGAGATAATAGTGATAGGTATGACTGCAACTAGTAAATAAGAACAGGAAGTAAATAACGGGTGTGATCAATGATGGTAATATGGACCGGGGTCCCATGATGTTCACTAGTGATGTCTCTCTCCCAAAAGACGATAAAACAGCTAAGCGAGGTAAACAAATTACAGCTGGGCAATTGACAGGATTATGTGCGCAAACCAATGCTAACTATGCTGCAAGAAAGGTAGAGGCTCAAAAGCATGGGCAGTACGCCAAGGCAAGTAGACCGAAATCCATCTGCATCTACTACTAATCATCCACCTTGAGATATCTATCCAGAACATCTCGCTGGTATTAAGTTGCGAGTCCCACCCATAGTGTAAACTCAAAGCAACAGACAACTGCATTAAAAGAACTTTGCGTAAAGTAAACAATCCTTGCACCCGCAAGTACAAGCACCATTGTTTTCCCCCTTGTGGCAACAACACATCCCCTAGACTCATGTTTCTGTCACTCAAGCTAGTCATCGAGGGGCATGAACCCACAATCAAGCATAACGTTCCCTCTTAAAGTTACTACCTACTACTTGGCCAAAGCAATAAACATCAACGAAGAACATGCAAGAATTACTCAAGAACATAAATATAAAAGAGGTGAATCAAATATATTACTCACACACAATCTGAACATAATCTCATAATCCATCGGATCCCAGCAAACTCATCATAGCAATAGCATAAGGATTACATATGTGCCTCGATCATGTAGGGCAGCTCACGAGGTCTAATCGATGAAGAACAAAGAGGGGAGGAGAACATCACATAGCTACTGGTCATGGACCCATGGTCCAAGGGAGACTACTCACAACTCATCCGGGAGGCGTCCATGGTGGTGGAGAAGCTCCCGGTGGTGGTTCTCCCCTCCGGCAGGGTGCCGGGAAGAGTTCTCCTGGTGCTCCCGATCTTGGAAGCGCGGCGGCGGCGGAACAGAGATGAGATCGCGAAAAAGGGTTCCGTCCTCGAGGGTTTCGGGACGCGGTGTAAATATATGCCAAAGGGGGTCACCAGAGGAGGTAAGGGGGGCCCAGGCGCCCCCCCGACGCGGCCAGGAGGGGGGCCGCGTGGGCAGGCCGCCTGGGCTGCCCCTGGCTCCCCTCTGGCCCCACTTCTGGCGCGTGGAAGCTTCCGGAGCGCTGATTTTTTATATATTTTTCCCGGAATTTTTCTGGCAATTTAAGTAATGGGAAAACCTGAAATACAAAAACAGCAGAAAACAGAAACTGGCACTGGGGTGCACTGAGTTAATAGGTTAGTCCAAATATGATCAAAAGTGTATGGAGGTGCATAAATATCATAGCAATATCACACAAAAGAGGCATGGAGCAAGCAGAAATTATAGATACGTTTTGGATGTATCAACATCCCCAAGCTTAATTCCTGCTCGTCCTCGAGTAGGTAAATGATAACAAGCATAATTTCTGTGGTGACATGCTATCAACCATATAAGAACTTTTCACAGTCACATGACAAATGCTTACTAAGATAATGAATCTTTAGTAATTAAGTTGCCTCATGAGAATATCACAAAGAACTGAAAGTTTTACAATATGATACTGAAAACACCCAATAGATTTGTAGTGAGCATGGTGTGCAAACATGACAAAGTGATACCTCGCTTGCCCCCTTTAGTGAAGCAAAACATAAATGCAGGAGCACCTCCGAAGTTTAAATGATGACTAGATACAATGATTTCAGAATAAGCGATAATAATCACGCAGAAGACAATGGTACTTTGGGATAATGCACATTACACTCAGAATGACAATTATGCTCTCAATAGTTGGTGCTTTGAAGAAAGAAGGCGGAGACTCTCGAACCGTGGATTTTGATGGCAAGGTTGAAAACCCGTGGTTGGAAGCAAAGACTAAACATGTACCAGAGCTCTTGGTTTTAAAAACAGAGGTAAAAATGATTTTTGGGAGATGCATATTTCGTCAACGAATGCTAGTAGATAACTCCATTACTTCTCGAGCTCGACAAGTTTCGAGGAACGGCTCCCGCACGGGGACGATCACATCCCCTTAATCTCCTTTGTTTATCACTGCCAAAAGTTTTCTGATTTCTCATGAACAAAGCGTGAAGGAGGGTTTGTTTGTGGTATTTTTTTATGAGCCGGGCGCACTCATGCCAGTTCCTTCTCGTATTAGGGGTTTGCAGATTAGACATGCAATCCCGGGGTAAAACTTGTCCAACTTAAAAAGATCATGAATTAACTACTACTTCCTCATGAGCTAAAACAGAGGCTCAAAAGAGAAATGCTTTTGAATAATTTCGAGATGGTACAAGAAAGTCTTCGTTAGGAATGGCATGTAAATACCATATATAGGAAGGTATGGTGGACTCATATGGCATAACTGGTTTCAAGGATTTTGGATGCACAAGCAGTCAGTCCGCTTAGTACAGGTGAAGGCTAGCAAAAGACTGGGAGCGACCAACTAAGAGAGCAATGACGGCCATAATCATGCAGAACTCCTCATGACGTCTGGGATCTCATCCGGGACTCCGAACAACATTCGGGTTTTCATGTGCATATATTTCTACAACCCTAGCATCACTGAACCTTAAGTGTGTAGACCCTACGGGTTCGGGAGACACGCAGACATGACCGAGACGACTCTCCGGTCATTAACCAACAGCGGGATCTGGATACCCATGTTGGTTCCCACGTGTTCCTCGATGATCTCATCGGATGAACCACGATGTCAATGATTCACTTAATCCCGTATGCTATTCCCTTTGTCTACCGGTACGGTACTTGCCCGAGATTCGATCGTCGGTATACCGATACCTTGTTCAATCTCGTCATCGCAAGTCTCTTTACTCGTTCCGTAATCCATCATCCCGTGACTAACTCCTTAGTCACATTGAGCTCATTATGATGATGTCTTACCGAGTGGGCCCAGAGATACCTCTCCGTCATACGGAGTGACAAATCCCAGTCTCGGTTCGTGCCAACCCAACAAACACTTTCGGAGATACCCGTTGCATACCTTTATAGCCACCCAGTTACGTTGTGACGTTTGGCACACCCAAAGTATTCCTACGGTATTCGGGAGTTGCACAACCTCATGGTCTAAGGAACAAATACTTGACACTGAAAAGCTTAAGCATTACGAACTATACGATCTCGTGCTAGGCTTAGGATTGGGTCTTGTCCATCACATCATTCTCATAATGATGTGATCCCATTATCAATGACATCCAATGTCCATGGTCAGGAAACCGTGACCATCTGTTGATCAACGAGCTAGTAACTAGAGGCTTTCCAGGGACATGTTGTGGTCTATGTATTCACACATGTATCTCTGTTTCCGTACAATACAATTCAAGCATGAATAACAGACAATTATCATGAACAAGGAAATATAATAATAATCCTTTTATTGTTGCCTCTAGGGCATATTTCCAACAGTCTCCCACTTGCACTAGAGTCAATAATCTAGTTACATTGTGATGAATCGAACACCCATAGAGTTCTGGTGTTGATCATGTTTTGCCCGTGGAAGAGGTTTAGTCAACGGATCTGCGACATTCAGATCCGCATGCACTTTACAAATATCTATGTCTCCATCTTGAACATAATTCCGGATGGAGTTGAAACGGCACTTGATGTGCTTGGTCTTCTTGTGAAACCTGGGCTCCTTGGCAATGGCAATAGCTCCAGTGTTGTCACAGAAGAGAGACATCGGGCTTGATGCGCTTGGAATGACTCCTAGGTCGGTGATGAACTCCTTCATCCAGACTCCTTCTTGGGCTGCTTCGCAAGCAGCTATGTACTCTGCTTCACATGTAGAATGCGCCACGACGCTCTGCTTGCAACTGCACCAGCTGACTGCTCCTCCATTCAAAATATACACGTATCCGGTTTGTGACTTGGAGTCATCCAGATCTGTGTCGAAGCTAGCATCGACGTAACCTTTTACGACGAGCTCTTCGTCACCTCCATAAACGAGAAACATATCCTTAGTCCTTTTCAGGTACTTCAGGATGTTTTTGACCGTTGTCCAGTGTTCCATACCGGGATCACTTTGGTACCTCCCTACCAAACTTATGGCAAGGTTCACATCAGGTCTGGTACACAGCATAGCATACATAATAGAACCTATGGCTGAGGCATAGGGGATGACACTCATCTTTTCTCTATCTTCTGCCATGGTCGGGGACTGAGCCGTGCTCAATCTCATACCTTGTAAAATAGGCAAGAACCACTTCTTGGACTGGTCCATATTGAACTTCTTCAATATCTTGTCAAGGTATGTGCTTTGTGAAAGACCAATGAGGCGTCTCGATCTATCTCTATAGATATTGATGCCTAATATATAAGCAGCTTCTCCAAGGTCCTTCATTGAAAAACTCTTATTCGAGTAGGCCTTTATGCTTTCCAAGAATTCTATATCATTTCCCATCAGCAGTATATCATCCACATATAATATGAGCAATGCTACACAGCTCCCACTCACTTTCTTGTAAATACAGGCTTCTCCCCAAGTCTGTATAAAACCAAACGCTTTGATCACATCATTAAAGCGAATATTCCAACTTCGAGATGCTTGCACCAGCCCGTAGATCGAGCGCTGGAGCTTGCATACCTTGTCAGCATTCTCTGGATCGACAAAACCTTCCGGCTGCATCATATACAGTTCTTCCTTGAGGAAGCCATTAAGGAATGCTGTTTTGACGTCCATTTGCCATATCTCATAATCATAGAATGCGGCAATTGCTAACATGATTCGGACGGACTTTAGCATCGCTACGGGAGAGAAAGTCTCGTCGTAGTCAATCCCTTGAACTTGTCGATAACCTTTAGCGACAAGCCGAGCCTTATAGATGGTCACATTACCATCCGCGTATGTCTTCTTCTTGAATATCCATTTATTTTCTATGGCGTGCCTATTATCGGGAAAGTCCACCAAAGTCCATACTTTGTTTTCATACATGGATTCTATCTCAGATTTCATGGCTCCAAGCCATTTATTGGAATCCGGGCCCGCCATCGCTTCTTCATAGTTCGAAGGTTCACCGTTGTCTAACAACATGATTTCCAAGACAGGGTTGCCGTACCACTCTGGTGCAGAACGTGTCCTTGTGGACCTTCGAAGTTTAGTAGTAACTTGATCTGTATGATCATGATCATCATCATTAACCTCCTCCCTTGTTGGTGTAGGCACCTCTGGAACAATTTCCCGCGCTGCGCTACTTTCCGGTTCGGGAAGAGTGACTGTCACCTCATCAAGTTCTACTTTCCTCCCACTTATTTCTTTCGAGAGAAACTCTTTCTCCAGAAAGGATCCATTCTTGGCAACAAAAATCTTGCCTTCAGATATTAGGTAGAAGGTGTACCCAATTGTTTCCTTTGGGTATCCTATGAAGACGCATTTTTCCGATTTGGGTTCGAGCTTTTCAGGTTGAAGTTTCTTGACATAAGCATCGCAACCCCAAACTTTCAGAAACGACAGCTTAGGTTTCTTGCCAAACCAAAGTTCATACGGTGTCGTCTCAATGGATTTTGATGGAGCCCTATTTAAAGTGAATGCGGCTGTCTCTAAAGCAAGTCCCCAAAAAGATAGCGGTAAGTCGGTGAGAGACATCATAGATCGCACCATGTCCAACAAAGTACGATTTCGACGTTCGGACACACCATTATGCTGAGGTGTTCCTGGCGGTGTCAATTGTGAAACAATTCCACAGTTCCTTAGGTGTGTGTGCCAAATTCATGACTCAAATATTCACCCCCACGATCTGATCGTAAGAACTTCATTTTTCTGTCACGTTGATTCTCAACCTCATTCTGAAATTCCTTGAACTTTTCAAAGGTCTCAGACTTGTGCTTCATCAAGTAGACATACCCATATCTACTCAAGTCATCTGTGAGGGTGAGAACATAACGATAGCCTCCGCGAGCTTCAACACTCATTGGACCGCACACATCGGTATGTATGATTTCCAATAAGTTGGTTGCTCGCTCCATTGTTCCGGAGAACAGAGTGTTGGTCATCTTTCCCAAAAGACAAGGTTCGCACGTGTCAAATGATTCATAATCAAGAGACTCTAGAAGCCCATCTGCATGGAGCTTCTTCATACGCTTGACACCAATATGACCAAGGCGGCAATGCCACAAGTATGTGGGACTATCATTATCAACTTTACATCTTTTGGCATCCACACTATGAATATGTGTATCATCACGTTCGAGATTCATCAAAAATAAACCATTGACCAGTGGGGCATGACCATAAAACATATCTCTCATATAAATAGAACAACCATTATTCTCGGATTTAAATGAGTAGCCATCTCGTATCAAACGAGATCCAGATACAATGTTCATGCTCAAAGTTGGTACTAAATAACAATTATTAAGGTTTAAAACTAATCCCGAGGGTAGATGTAGAGGCAGCGTGCCGACGGCGATCACATCGACCTTGGAACCATTCCCGACGTGCATCGTCACCTCGTCCTTCGCCAGTCTCCGCTTATTCTGTAGCTCCTGCTTTGAGTTACAAATGTGAGCAACTGCACCGGTATCAAATACCCAGGAGCTACTACGAGCGCTGGTAAGGTACACATTAATAACATGTATATCATATATACCTTTGACGTTGCCGGCCTTCTTATCTGCTAAGTATTTGGGGCAGTTCCGCTTCCAGTGACCCATTCCCTTGCAATGAAAACACTCAGTTTCAGGCTTGGGTCCATTCTTTGGCTTCTTCTCGGCAACTGGCTTACCGGATGCGACAACTCCTTTGCCGTCTTTCTTGAAGTTCTTCTTACCCTTGCCTTTCTTGAACTTAGTGGTTTTATTGACCATCAACACTTGATGTTCTTTCTTGATATCCACCTCCGCTGATTTCAGCATTGAATACACCTCGGGAATGGACCTCTCCATCCCCTGCATATTGAAATTTAACACAAAGCTCTTGTAGCTAGGTGGGAGCGACTGAAGGACTCTGTCAACGACCGCTTCGTCTGGGAGATTCATTCCCAACTGAGACAAGCGGTTGTGCAACCCAGACAACTTGAGTATGTGCTCGCTGAGAAAACTATTCTCCTCCATCTTACAACTGTAGAATGCGTCGGAGACGTCATATCTCTCGACTCGGGCATGAGCTTGGAAAACCATTTTCAGCTCTTGGAACATCTCATATGCTCCGTGGTGCTCAAAATGCTTTTGGAGCCCCGACTCTAAGCTGTAAAGCATGCCGCACTAAACCAGGGAGTAATCATCACAACGCGACTGCCAGGCGTTCATAACGTCTTGGGTCGCCGGGAGAACGGGTGCATCACCTAGCGGTGCTTCAAGGACATATGATCTCTTGGCAGCTATGAGGATAATCCTCAGGTTACGGACCCAATCCGTATAGTTGCTACCATCGTCTTTCAGCTTGGTTTTCTCTAGAAACATGTTGAAGTTGAGGGCAAATTGAGCGTGGGCCATTTGATCTACAAGACATATTGTAAAGTTTTTAGACTAAGTTCGTCAAGTGAACCCTAAGTGTATTGCGTGTGTAAATCTGGCTTACACCCGTTGTATGCGAACGTTAGAACCTATCACACCCGATCATCACGTGGTGCTTCGGAACAACGATCCTTAGCAATGGTGCACAGTTAGGGGGAACACAATTCTTGAAATTTTCAGTGAGAAATCATCTTATTTACTACCGTCGTTCTAAGTAAACAAGATGTATAAACATGATAAACATCACATGCAATCAAATAAAGTGACATGATATGGCCAATATCATTTTGCTCCTTTGATCTCCATCTTCGGGGCACCATGATCATCTTGTCACCGGCATGACACCATGATCTCCATCATCATGATCTCCATCATCGTGTCTTCACGAAGTCATCTCGCCAAATATTACTTCTACTACTAGGGCTAACGTTTAGCAATAAAGTAAAGTAATTACATGGCATTATTCAGTGACACGCAGGTCATACAATAAATAAGACAACTCCTATGGCTCCTGCCGGTTGTCATTTTCATCGACATGCAAGTCGTGATTCCCTATTACAAGAACATGATCAATCTCATACATCACATATATCATTCATCACATCTTCTTGGCCATATCACATCACATAGCACATGCTGCAAAAACAAGTTAGACGTCCTCTAATTGTTGTTGCGAGTTTTTACGTGGCTTTTATAGGTTTCTAGCAAGAACGTTTCTTACCTACGCCAAAACCACAACGTGATATGTCAATTTCTATTTACCCTTCATAAGGACCCTTTTCATCGAATCCGATCCGACTAAAGTGGGAGAGACAGACACCCGCCAGCCACCTTATGCAACTAGTGCATGTCAGTCGGTGGAACCAGTCTCACATAAGCGTACGCGTAAGGTCGGTCCGGGCCGCTTCATCCCATGATGCCGCCGAATCAAGATTGGACTAGTAACGGCAAGATAATTGAACAACATCAACAACCACAACTTGTTTGTGTTCTACTCGTGGAAGATGCTACGCAAAGACCTAGCTCAGATGCCACTGTTGGGGAACGTAGCAGAATTCAAAAAAATTCTACGCTTCACCGAGATCAATCTAAGGAGTTCATATAGCAACGAGCATAAAGGAGTGCATCTACATACCCTTTGTAGATCGCGTGCGGAAGCGTTCGAAGGAACGTGGATGATGGAGTCGTACTCGTCGTGATCCTCGTCATCGATGATCCCAGCGCCGAACGGACGGCACCTTCGCGTTCAACACACGTACGGTACATCGACGTCTCCTCCTTCTTGATCTAGCAAGGGGGGATGAGAGGTTGACGGAGATCCAGCAGCACGACGACGTGGTGGTGGATGCAACGGGAAAAGCTGCAGGGCTTTGCCGAGACCCTGCGGGAGGAGTAGGAGGTGTAACGGGAGGGGGGGGGGAGAGGTGCCAGGGGCTGAGGTGCAGCTGCCCTCTCTCCCCCCACTATATATAGGGGGCCAGGGGGGCGCCGGCCCTAGGAGATCCAATCTCCTAGCGGGCGGCGGCCAAGGGGGGTATCTTGCCCCCCAAGCCAAAGGGGGGCGCCCCCACCCCTAGGGTTTCAACCCTAGGCGCATGGGGGGAGGCCCATGGGGGGTGCGCCAGCCTACTAGGGTCTGGTCCCCCTCCCCCTACGGCCCACGGGGCCCTCCGGGATGGGTGGCCCCACCCGGTGGACCCCCGGGACCCTTCCAGTGGTCCCGGTACACTACCGGTGACCCTCGGAACTCTCCCGGTGGCCGAAACTGGACTTCCCATATATCATTCTTTACCTCCGGACCATTCCCGAACTCCTCGTGACGTCCAGGATCTCATCCGGGAATCCAAACAACATTCGGGTTTCCATGTGCATATATCTCTACAACCCTAGCGTCACTGAACCTTAAGTGTGTAGACCCTACGGGTTCGGGAGACACGCAGACATGACCGAGACGACTCTCCGGTCATTAACCAACAGCGGGATCTGGATACCCATGTTGGTTCCCGCGTGTTCCTCGATGATCTCATCGGATGAACCACGATGTCAAGGATTCACTTAATCCCGTATGCTATTCCCTTTGTCTATCGGTACGGTACTTGCCCGAGATTCAATCGTCGGTATACCGATACCTTGTTCAATCTCGTCATCGCAAGTCTCTTTACTCGTTCCGTAATCCATCATCCCGTGACTAACTCCTTAGTCACATTGAGCTCATTATGATGATGTCTTACCGAGTGGGCCCAGAGATACCTCTCCGTCATACGGAGTGACAAATCCCAGTCTCGGTTCGTGCCAACCCAACAAACACTTTCGGAGATACCCGTTGTGTACCTTTATAGTCACCCAGTTACGTTGTGACGTTTGGCACACCCAAAGTATTCCTACGGTATCCGGGAGTTGCACAACCTCATGGTCTAAGGAACAAATACTTGACACTGAAAAGCTTAAGCATTACGAACTATACGATCTCGTGCTAGGCTTAGGATTGGGTCTTGTCCATCACATCATTCTCCTAATGATGTGATCCCGTTATCAATGACATCCAATGTCCATGGTCAGGAAACCGTGACCATCTGTTGATCAACGAGCTAGTAACTAGAGGCTTACCAGGGACATGTTGTGGTCTATGTATTCACACATGTATCACTGTTTCCGTACAATACAATTCAAGCATGAATAACAAACAATTATCATGAACAAGGAAATATAATAATAATCCTTTTATTATTGCCTCTAGGGCATATTACCAACAATAAGGACCTTTATTATGCAGTCCGTCGCTTTTATTACTTCCATATCACAAGATCGTATAAAGCTAATTTCTCCCACACTAATAAATCATACATATTTTAGCGAGTTTGCACCATGACAACTTACTTGGAAGGATCTTTCTCAATCCATAGATAGGTATGGTGGACTCTCATGGCAAAACTGGGTTTAAGGACATATGGAAGCACAAGTAGTATCTCTACTTAGTGCGAGGAGTTTTGGCTAGCATGAGGGGGAAAGGCAAGCTCAACATGTTGGATGATCCATGACAATATACTTTATTTCGGATATAAGAAAACATAACCCATTATGTTGTCTTCCTTGTCCAACATCAACTCTTTAGCCTGTCATACTTTAATGAGTGCTTACAATCATAAAAGATGTCCAAGATAGTATATTTGTATGTGAAGCCTCTCTTCTTTTATTACTTCCTATTAATTGCAACGATGACCAAATCTTTGTTTGTCAACTCTCAACAACTTTTATTTATCATACTCTTATATGTGAGGTCATTACTTCCCATAAGATCAATATGATCTCTTGGATACTCTTTATGTTTTCTTTCTTTTTATCATGACCAAAGTGAGGAAATCAAGCCCTTGACTCAACACTAATCTTTATTATATAGCTCACGGACTCGATTACAAAGGGTAAAGATCATAAGGCAAAAGCTCATAACTAGATCATGCTAACTTTATTCTACTAGATCAAGATACTACCAAAAGGATCAAACTAAGACAAACGGTAAAGATAGGAGTGATGGTGATACGATACCGGGGTCACTCCCCCAAGCTTGGCAGTTGCCAAGGGGAGTGCCCATACCCATATGATTATGTCTCCTTCGGGGTGGTGATGATGGAGTTGAAAGTAGTGACGCCGGATCATCATATATTGAGCGTAGGAGATCCTCCAGCTTGCGGATAATACCTTTGAGTGCAGTTATGTAATCCTTCAACAAAATATTTTCACTTGTGAGATGCTTTTTTCGAATTTGAGCTAACTCAATCATCCTGAATGCTTCAATCTCAGTTGAGGTAAAGAGATTAGGAAGAGATTTAGAGGTGTCTTCTTCTCCCGATGCTGGAGCCGGATCTTCCACCTCCATCTTGATCTTCTTCTCCTTGTGGATCTCCTCGGGTCCTTCCCTCTCCAGATCTATTTGCATGAGCCAAGCATCGTTGCCTTCGTTGTTGGAGGAGGGAAACAACATGATGCCTGGCTTCGCAAACCCTAGCAGAAAACAGCTCGAAACAAGAACAGATGATTTTTGCGTGATACAGAGGTCAAAACCTTTGGGAGTACATATAATGAATTTTTACCAACCAAAAGGAGTAACCCACAAGAAAACGGAGTTTGGGAGGCACAGGAGCTGCCCACGAGGCAGGGGGCGCGCCCTCCACCCTCGTGGACGGCTCGTGTCTCTTCCGGACTGCGTCTTATTTTTCTATTTTTCTAGATATTCCAAAAACGGAGAAAAATTGCCTTTAGAGTTGTTTTGGAGTCGGCTTACTTACCGTACTACATACCTCTTCCTTTTCGGAGGCTGAATCATTCTGGAAAGTGTCTCTTATGTATTCATCCGGGTTTACGGTTTCAATAACATTGGTTTCAACATTTATAGGATTACCTGAGATATAATGTTTTTTTCTTTGACCGTTCACCACCTTCGGATTTGTGCCTTCGAAGTTGTTGATTTTTATGGCACCGGAACAATAGACCTCCTCGATAACGTAAGGAACTTCCCACTTGGAGAGAAGTTTTCCTGCAAAAAATCTTAAACAAGAGTTGAATAGCAAGACATAATCACCTACGTTAAAGTCACGCTTTTGTATCCTTTTGTCATGCCATCTTTTAACTTTCTCTTTAAATAGCTTGGCATTCTCATAGGCCTGGGTTCTCCATTCATCAAGGCAGCTAATGTCAAATAACCTCTTTTCACCGGCAAGTTTGAAATCGTAGTTGAGCTCTTTAATAGCCCAATATGCCTTATGTTCTAGCTCAAGAGGTAAGTGACAAGATTTTCCATAAACCATCTTATATGGAGACGTACCCATAGGATTTTTGTATGCAGTTCTATAGGCCCATAATGCATCATCATGTTTCTTGGACCAATTCTTTCTAGACCTATTAACTGTCTTTTGCAAGATTAATTTCAGCTCTCTATTACTTAGTTCTACTTGACCACTATTCTGTGGATGATAGGGGGAATGCAATTCTATGGTTGACATCATATTTAGCAAGCATTTTACGGAAAGCACCATGAATAAAGTGTGAACCACCATCAGTCATTAGATATCTAGGGACTCCAAACCTCGGAAAAATAACTTCTTTAAGCATCTTAATAGAGGTGTTGTGATCAACACTACTAGTTGGAATAGCTTCTACCCACTTAGTAACATAATCAACAACAACTAAAATATGTGTGTACCCATTAGAGGCAGGACACAGTCCCATATAATCGAAGCCCCAAACTTCAAATGGTTCAATAACAAGTGAATAATTCATAGGCATTTCTTCACGTCTACTGATATTACGAATTCTTTGACAATCATCACAAGACAAGACAAACTTACGAGCATCCTTGAAGAGAGTAGGCCAATAAAAACCGGTTTGCAATACCTTGTGTGTAGTTCTATCTCCCGCAAGGTGTCCTACTACCTCTTGAGCTTGCGTTGTATTCCCTCGAAGAGGAAAGGGAGATGCAGCACAGTAGCGTAAGTATTTCCCTCAGTTTTTGAGAAACAAGGTATCAATCCAAGAGGAGACCACGCGCGAGTCCCTCGCACCTGCACAAACAAATAAGAACTTCGCAGCCAACGCGATAAGGGGTTGTTAATCCCTTTACGGTCACTTACGAAAGTGAGATGTGATAGAGATGATAGTTTATATTTTTGGTATTTTTAGTTTATAAGAACAACAAATAAAAGCGATAAAAGTAAAGTAGATGTAGATTGATATGTTGAGAATAGACCCAGGGGCCATAGTTTTCTCTAGTGGCTTCTCTCATGATAGCGATATTCTACGGCGAGTAAACAAATTACTGTCGAGCAATTGATAGAAAAGTGAATAATTATGAGACTATCTAGGCATGATCATTGTATATAGGCATCACATCTGAGACAAGTAGACCGAAACGATTCTGCATCTACTACTATTACTCCACACATTGACCGCTATCCAGCATGCATCTAGTGTACTGAGTTCATAAGAACAGAGTAACGCCTTAAGCAAGATGACATGATGTAGAGGGATAAACTCAAGCAATATGATATAAACCCCAGCTTTTTATCCTCGATGGCAACAATACAATACGTGCCTTGCTGCCCCTACTGTCACTGCGAAAGGACACCACAAGATTGAACCCAAAGCCAAGCACTTATCCCATTGCAAGAACTATAGATCTAGTAGGCCAAACCAAACCAATAATTCGAAGAGACTTGCAAGGATATTATGAGCACACATAAAAAGTTCAAAGAAGAACCAAATATCTTTCATAGATAACCTTGATCATAAACTCACAATTCATCGGATCTCGAAAAACACACCGCAAAAAGAGATTACATCGAATAGATCTCCTCGAAGACCGAGGAGAACTATGTATTGAGATCCAGAGAGAGAGAGAAGAAGCCATCTAGATACTAGCTATGGACCCGAATGTCTGTGGTAAACTACTCACAACTCATGGTGAGGGTGACGATGATGATGATGATAAAGGCCTCCGTGATGGATCCCCCTCCGGTGGAGATCCGAAACAGGCTCCAAGATGGGATCTCCAGGGGAACAGAAGGTACGGCGGTGGAATTAGGGTTTTCTCTCTGTTCACGGAGTTTCTGTGGTACATAGACTTATATAGGAAGAAGGAGGGCACCGGGGGACGCTCGAGGGGGCCACGAGGCAGGGGGCGCACCCTGGGAAGGGGGCACGTCCCCCACCCTCGTGGGCCAGCCCTCTGTCCCCTGACGTGGTTCTCAAGCTCCGCGGGAGTGATTTTCTCCAAAAATATCTCTCGCGATGGTTTCATTCCGTTTGGACTCCGATTGATATTCTTTTTCTGCAAAACCCTGAAACATGCAAAAGCAGCAATCTGGACTGGGCCTTTGGGTTAGTAGGTTAGTCCCAAAAATGATATAAAAGTGAATGATAAAGCCCATTAAACATCCAAGACTTCATAAATAATAGCATGGAACAATCAAATATTATAGATATGTTGGAGACGTATCAAGCATCCCCAAGCTTAATTCCTGCTCATCCTCGAGTAGGTAAATAATAAAAGAAAGAATTTTTGATGTGGAATGCTAGCCAATATAGTTTTTCAATGTAATTCTCTTAATTGTGGCATGAATGTTCACATCTGAAAGATTCAAGATAAAAGTCTATATTGACATAAGAAATAAAAATACTTCAAGCATACTAACAAAACAATCATGTCTTCTCAAAATACTATGGCTAAAGAAAGTTATCCCTACAAAATCATATAGTGTTGGCTATGCTCCCTCGTTATCACACAAAAATATTCATATCATGCACAACCCCGATTTCAGCCAAGCATTTGTTTTCATACTCTATCTTTTCAAACCTTTCAACTTTCACGCAATACATGAGCGTGAGTCATGGACATAGCACTATGGGTGGAATAGAGGTGGTTGTGGAGAAGACAAAAAGGAGGGAGATAGTCTCACATCGACTAGGCATATCGATGGGCTATGGAGATGCCCATCAATAGATATCAATGTGAGTGAGTAGGGATTGCCATGCAACGGATGCACTAGAGCTAAATATGAATGAAAGCTCAACAAAAGAAACTAGTGGGTGTGCATCCAACTTGCTTGCTCACGAAGACCTAGGGCATTTGAGGAAGCCCATCGCTGGAATATACAAGCCAAGTTCTATAATGAAAATTCCCACTAGTATATGAAAGTGACTAAACATGAGACTCTCTACAATGAAGAACATGGTGCTACTTTGAAGCACAAGTGTGGAAAAAAGGTAGTAGCAATTGTCCCTTTATTTCTTTTATTGGGCCTTTTTTTTTCTTTGGCCTTTCTTTTTTTTTCTTTTTTTTGCGGAGGGGCTTTATAGATTTAGCCTTTCCTCCCATGGGACAATGCTCTAATGATGATGATCATCACACTTTCATTACAACTCGATACTACAACAACAAAGTATGACTCTATATGAATGCCTCCGGTGGTGTACCGGTATGTGCAATGAAACAAGAGTGACATGTATAAAAATTATGCATGGTGGCTTTGCCACAAATACGATGTCAACTACATGATCATGCAATGGCAATATGACAATATGATGCGTGTCATATGAACGGAACGGTGAAAAGTTGCATGGCAATATATCTCGGAATGGCTATGGAAATGCCATGATAGGTAGGTATGATGGCTGTTTTGAGGAATAATATGGTGGTTGTTTTGAGGAAGGATATATAGTGGGTTTATGGCACCGGCGAAAGTTGCGCGGTACAAGAGAGGCTAGCAATGGTGGAAGGGTGAGAGTGTGTATAATCCATGGACTCAACATTAGTCATAAGAACTCATATACTTATTGCAAAAATCTATGAGTCATCAAAACAAAGCAATCAACGCATGCTCCTAGGGGGGAGGTTGGTAGGAGTTAACCATCGCCCGCCCCTGACCTCCACACAAAGGTTGGCACTCTACAAATACCTCATGCTCTAACTTCGTCACATAGCGGTTCACCATACGTGCATGATATGGGAATCACTAACCTTAACACAAGTATTCCTCAATTTCATAATAACTCCACTAGCATGACTCTAATATCACTATCCTCATATCTCAAAACAATTATCAAGCATCCAACATCTCATTCTATTCAATGCACTTGGTGTGATTTTTTTACTACATTGACATTGGATGTCTATCATGTGAAGACTAGTTTCTTTAGCCTAAACACATTACCATGCTGTTTTAATAGACTCTCAAAAGGATATAAGTGAAGCATGAGAGTTCAACCGTTTCTACAAAATATTACCACCACCGTGCTCTAAAAGATATAAGTGAAGCACTAGAGCAACAATTATTCAACTCAAAAGATATAAGTGAAGCACATAGAGTGTTCTAATAATTTCTAGGCCATATTTAACTCTCTCAAATAGGTGTGTCCAGAAAGGATGATTGTGGAAAACTAACAAGTAAAGACTCAAATTATACAAGACGCTCCAAGCAAAACACATAACATGTTGCGAATAAAAATATAGCTCCAAGTATAGTTACCGATGGATGAAGACGAAAGAGGGGATGCCTTCCCGGGGCATCCCCGAGCTTAGGATTTTGATTATCTTGAATTTACTTGGGGTGCCATGGTCATCCCCAAGCTTAGGCCTTTGCTACTCCTTGTTCCATAGTCCATCAAAGCAATACTCAAAACTTGAAAACTTCACAACACAAAACTTAGACAAAAATTCTCGTGAGCTCCGTTAGTATAAGAAAGCAAACCACTAATCAAAGGTGCAGCAATGAATTCATTCTTTGTTTATATTGGTGTTAAACCTACTGTATTCCAACTTCTCTATGGTTCATATCCTCCAATATTACTCATAGATGCATCGGAATAAGCAAACAACACACGAAAAACAGAATATGTCAAAAACAGAACAGTCTGTAGTAATCTGCAGGTTTCGCCTACTTCTGGAACTCCAAACAATTCAAAATAAATTGGTAAATTTGAGGAGTTTGTCTGTCAATCATCTGCAAAAAGAATCAACTAAAAAGCAGGCCCCAGTAAAATCTGAAGACTACTTTAGCGAGCGCTAACAATTCTGTTTTTCACAGCAAGATCACATAAACTTCACACAAGTCTCCCCAAAGGTTCTACTTGGCACAAACACTAAACAAAACATGAAACCACATCTAATCAGAGGCTAGATGCAATATTTATTCCCTAACAGCAACAAAAACAAAAAACATAAAATTGGGTTGCCTCCCAACAAGCGCTATTGTTTTACGCCCCTAGCTAGGCACGATACAAGATAAATCTAGGTATTGCCATCTTTGGAAGGCAATCCATTAGTGGCTCTCATGATAGATTCATATGGTAATTTTATTTTCTTTCTAGGAAATTGTTCCATGCCTTTCCTTAATGGAAATTGGAATCTAATATTTTTTTCCTTCATATCAATAATTGCACCAATCGTTCTAAGGAAATGTCTACCAAGAATAATAGGACATGAAGGATTGCAATCTATATCAAGAACAATGAAATCTATGGGCACATAATACCTATTGGCAACAATAAGAACATCATTAATTCTTCCCATAGGTTTCTTAATAGTGGAATCCGCAAGATGCAAATTTAAAGAACAATCATCAAGCTCATGGAACCCTAGCAAATCACACAAAGTTTTTGGGATAGTGGAGACACTTGCACCCAAATCACATAAAGCATAGCAATCATGATCTTTTATTTTTATTTTGATAGTAGGTTCCCATTCATCATAAAGCTTTCTATGGATAGAAACTTCCAACTCAAGTTTTTCTTCATAAGATTGCATCAAAGCATCAACTATGTGTTTAGTGAAAGCTTTATTTTGACTATAAGCATGCAGAGAATTCAGCACGGATTGCAACAAGGAAATACAATCAATCAGAGAGCAATTATCATAATTGAATCCCTTGAAATCCAAAGTAGTGGGTTCATCACTATGCAAAGTTTTAATCTCTTCACTCCCACTTTTAGCAATTTTAGCATCAAGATCTAAAAACTCCGAATCATTGGGACACCTTAAAGCAGAATCATCTCCAATCCTGTATTCATCAAGATTTATACTAGAAAACAAGGATCTAATAGGAGACACATCAATAACTTTCAGATCTTCATCTTTATTTTCATGCTCTTCCGGTTTAGCAGCCATCTTATTAATCAAGGTGGACTGTTTATCCGAAATTTGGGCAATTAAGTTCTCAAGATGAGCAAACTGAAATTTCAAGCCATAAAATTCCTTAGACATATCATCAAGATCTTTATTCATATACTCCATAAACCTTTTCTGTTCTTTAAGCTCACTTCTGAAAAAGTTATTATGCTCAAATTGTAAAGTCATAAAATGTCTAACATTGTTTTCAATCTCCTCCAGCCTCTTGAGGTGAGGGTCAACACTAACAGGGAGAGCCATAGCGACAACCAAGAAAGCAACACACACAAGCAAACAAGAAGCAAGCGAATGACAAACACACGGCGGAAGAAGGGAAAATAAAACGGCAAGGGTGAAGTGGGGGAGAGGAAAACGAGAGGCAAAAAATGTAATGCGAAGGATAAGGGTTTGTGATAGGTACTTGGTATATGACTTTTGCGTAAGCCTCCCCAGCAACGGTGCCAGAAATTCTTCTTGCTACCTCTTGAGCTTGCGTTGTATTCCCTCGAAGAGGAATGGGAGATGTAGCACAGTAGCGTAAGTATTTCCCTCGATTTTTTAGAACCAAGGTATCAATCCAGTAGGAGACCACACGCGAGTCCCTCACACGTGCACAAACAAATCAGAACTTTGCAGCCAACACGATAAGGGGTTGTCAATCCCTTTACGGTCACTTTCGAAAGTGAGATCTGATAGAGATGATTGTTTATATATTTGGTATTTTTAGTTTATAAGAACAACAAATAAAAGCGATAAAAGTAAAGTAGATGTAGATTGATATGTTGAGAATAGACCCGGGGGCCATAGTTTTCTCTAGTGGCTTCTCTCATGATAGCGATATTCTACGGCGAGTAAACAAATTACTGTCGAGCAATTGATAGAAAAGCGAATAATTATGAGACTATCTAGGCATGATCATTGTATATAGGCATCACGTCCGACACAAGTTGACGGAAACGATTCTGCATCTACTACTATTACTCCACACATCCACCGCTATCCAGCATGCATCTAGTGTATTGAGTTCATAAGAACAGAGTAACGCCTTAAGCAAGATGACATGATGTAGAGGGATAAACTCAAGCAATATGATATAAACCCAGCTTTTTATCCTCGATGGCAACAATACAATACGTGCCTTGCTGCCCCTACTGTCACTGGGAAAGGACACCGCAAGACTGATCCCAAAGCCAAGCACTTCTCCCATTGCAAGAACTATAGATCTAGTAGGCCAAACCAAACCAATAATTCGAAGAGGCTTGCAAGGATATTATGAGCACACATAAAAAGTTCAGAGAAGAACCAAATATCTTTCATATCTAACCTTGATCATAAACTCACAATTCATCGGATCTCAACAAACACACCGCAAAAAGAGATTACATCGAATAGATCTCCTCGAAGACCGAGGAGAATTTTGTATTGAGATCCAGAGAGAGAGAGAAGAAGCCATCTAGATACTAGCTATGGACCCGAAGGTCTGTGGTAAACTACTCACAACTCATGGTGAGGGTGATGATGATGATGATGATGATGAAGGCCTCCGTGATGGATCCCCCTCCGGTGGAGCTCCGGAACAGGCTCCAAGATGGGATCTCCACGAGAACAGAAGGTACGGCGGTGGAATTAGGGTTTTCTCTCTGTTCACGGATTTTTTGTGGTACGTAGAGTTAAATAGGAAGAAGGAGGGCACCGGGGGACGCTCGAGGGGGCCACGAGGCAGGGGGTGCGCCCCCACCCTCGTGGGCCAGCCCTCTATCCCCTGACGTGGTTCTCAAGCTCCGCGTGCGTGATGTTCTCCAAAACCATCTCTCGCGAAGGTTTCATTCCGTTTGGACTCCGTTTGATATTCTTTTTCTGCAAAACCCCAAAACAGGCAAAAAACAATAATCTGGACTGGGCCTTTGGGTTAGTAGGTTAGTCCCAAAAATGATATAAAAGTGAATGATAAAGCCCATTAAACATCCAAGACTTCATAAATAATAGCATGGAACAATAAAAAATTATAGATACGTTGGAGATGTATCATGTCCTCCATAAGCTTCAGAGTGGCACTTGCATAGGATCTGTTCCTGTTCATGCTCAGGTACACAACATCTAATAATACCATCTAATCCTTCTTAATAAAGATGTGGGTCATCCCAGAAGTAATGCATCAAATCATAGAAGAACTTTCTCTTTTGCTGGTATGTGAAGCTAGGAGGTATAAACTTGGCAACAATATAATTAGCATAATCAGCATACCATGGAACAGTACGAGAGGTATTTATGACAGCTAATTGTTCATCAGGAAAGCTATCATCAATAGGTTGTGGGTCATCAAGTATATTCTCTAACCTAGACAAGTTATCTGCAACGGGGTTCTCAGCTCCCTTTCTATCAATAATATGTAAGTCAAATTCTTGCAGCAAGAGAACCCATCAAATTAGTCTAGGTTTAGCATCTTTCTTTTCCATTAGGTATTTGATAGCAGGATGATCAGTGTGAATAGTTACTTTAGAATCAATGATATATGGTCTAAACTTATCACAAGCAAATACAACTGCTAAAAATTCTTTCTCAGTAGTAGCATAATTTCTCTCGGCACTGTCTAGAGTTTTACTAGCATACCGGATAACATTTAATTTCTTATCAACTCTTTGCCCTAAAACAACACCTACAGCATAATCACTAGCATCACACATAATTTCAAAGGGCAAATTCCAGTCAGGAGGCTGGACAATAGGTGCATAGATCAATGCTTTCTTAAGTATTTCAAATGCTTCTAGACAATCATCATCAAAGATAAAAGGAATATCTTTTTGTAAGAGATTAGTCAGAGGCCTGGAGATTTTGGAGAAATCTTTTATGAACCTCCTATAAAACCTAGCATGACCAAGGAAACTTCGTATACCTTTGATGTCCTTGGGGCATGGCATCTTTTCAATAGCATCAACTTTAGCTTTGTCAACTTCAATACCTCTTTCAGAAATTTTATGTCCCAAGACAATGCCTTCATTAACAATAAAGTGGCACTTCTCCCAATTCAAGACAAGATTAGTGTCCTCGCATCTCTACAAAACTCGATCAAGGTTGCTTAAGCAATCATCAAAAGAAGTTCCGTAAACGGAGAAATCATCCATGAAAACCTCAACAATCTTTTCACAAAAATCAGAGAATATAGCCATCATGCATCTTTGAAAGGTAGCAGGTGCATTACATAAACCAAAAGGCATACGTCTATAAGCAAAGGTACTGAAAGGACAAGTAAAAGTGGTCTTTTCTAGATCCCCTTTTGACACATGTATTTGAGAGAAACTAGAATTACCATCTAGAAAGCAAAAATGAGTATGCTTGGATAACCTTTCTAGCATTTGATCAATAAATGGCAAGGGGTAATGATCTTTCTTAGTAGCTTTATTTAACTTACGGAAATCAATTACCATCCAATAACCTGTAACTATTCTTTGTGGTGTCAATTTATCTTTATCATTAGGAACAACAGTCATACCTCCCTTCTTAGGGACACAATGGACATGACTTACCCATTGGCTATCAGCAACTGGATAGATAATACCTGCCTCTAGAAGCTTTAGTATTTCCTTCCTTACCACTTCTTTCATCTTAGGATTTAACCGTCGCTGATGATCAATAACTGGTTTAGTATTTTCTTCCAATTTTATCTTGTGTTGGCATATAGTGGGACTAATGCCCTTAAGATCATCCAGAGTATATCCAATAGCAGCACGGTGCTTCTTCAGAGTTTTCAATAGTTTTTCTTCTTCACGCTCTGAAAGGTTAGCACTAATAATAACATGATATATCTTCTTTTCATCAAGATAAACATATTTGAGATTATCAGGTAAGGGTTTAAGTTCAAACACGGGATCACCCTTGGGTGGAGGAGGATCCCCTAGGATTTCAACAAGCAAGTTGTTTTTCAATACGGGTCCCCGTTTAAAGAATATTTCATCTATTTCCCTTCTCTCATTCATATGCATATCATTTTCATGGTCTAGCAAGTATTGTTCTAAAGGATCATTAGGAGGCACAACAATAGAAGCAAGACCAATAATTTCATCCTTACTAGGTAGTTCTTTTTCAACGCGTTGTCTACGGAATTTAGCAAAGTTAAAATCATGAGAGATATCCCGTAATCCAACAGTAACAATATCTTTGACGCAGTCTATCTTAGCATTAACAGTATTCAAGAAGGGTCTACTGAATATAACGGGACAAAATTCATCTTGTCGGGAACTAAGAATAAGAAAATCAGCAGGGTATTTAACCTTCCCACACAAGACTTCAACATCTTTAACAATACCAACTGGTGAAATAGTGTCTCTATTAGCTAGCTTAATAGCAACATCAATCCCTTCTAACTCAACAGGTGCAATATCATGCATAATTTCTCTATATAAATCAAGAGGGATAATACTCGCACTAGCGCCTACGTCACATAAACCATGACAGCAATGATCTCCTATCTTAACAGAGCTGACAGGCAAGCCTACAACAGGTCTATGTTTATTCCTAGCATTTGGTTTGGTTATTCTAGCAGACTCTTCTTGGAGGTAAATAACATGTCCATCTAAATCTTTTACCAAGAGATCTTTAACCATATCAATACTAGGTTCAACTTTAATTTTCTCAGAGGGTGTAGGTGTTCTAGTACTACTCTTACGAACTACAGTTGAAGCTTGAGCATGATCCTTTATCTTAACAGGGAAAGGTGGTTTCTCAATATAAGCAGTAGGAACAATAGGATCAACATTATAAGTGATAGTCTTTTCTTCAACTTTAACAGGTTCAACTGCTTTTAATTCAATAGGGGGATGGTATTTAAACCACTTCTCCTTGGGGAGATCAACATGAGTAGCAAATGATTCATAGAAAGAAGCTACTATCTCACAGTCATGTCCATATTTAGTGCTAAACTCACGGAAAACATCGGTATCCATAAAAGCTTTAACACAATCAAACTTAGGGGTCATAACTGACTCCTTACCTTCGTCGAGATCCCAATCCTTAGAGTTGCGTTTAATTCTTTCCAATAAATCCCATTTGATTTCAAAAGTCTTCATCATAAAAGAGCCAAAACAAGAATTATCGAGCATGGTGCTCTTATTGAGAGAAAGCTGAGCATAAAATTTTTGAATGATCCTTTTTCTTGAGAGCTCATGATTGGGGCATGAATATAACATTGACTTAAGCCTCCCCCAAGCTTGAGCGATGCATTCTCCTTCACGAGGCCAGAAATTATAAATATAATTACGATCATGATGAACCTGGTGCATAGGGTAGAACTTCTGATGAAATTCCAACTTCAGACGATTATAGTTCCATGATCCAATATCGTCACATAGCCTAAACCATGTCAATGCATCTCCCTTGAAAGATAAAGGGAAGACCTTCTTCTTGATAACATCCTCGGGCATACCTGCACGCTTAAATAATCCACAAACTTCATCCACATAGATTAGGTGTAAGTCGGGATGCAGTGTTCCGTCTCCTGTAAAAGGATTTTCAAGCATTTTCTCTATCATACCCGAAGGAATCTCAAAGCAAACATTTTCAGTAGGTGCAGTAGGTTGAGGAGCAACTCTTTGCTCTTCTGACCGGGGTGAAGATACCCCGAACAAGCCCCTCAAAGGATTTTGAGCCATAGTAACAAGTGACAATAAATTTCAGCACACTATATAAATTTTTCCTTACCAAATTCCACTTACCAAAGGCGCTTCACTACCTGGCAACGACGCCAGAAAAGAGTCTTTATGACCCACAAGTGTAGGGGATCTATCGTAGTCCTTTCGATAAGTAAGAGTGTCGAACCCAACGAGGAGCAGAAGGAAATGATAGGCAGTTTTCAGCAAGGTATTTTCTGCAATCACTGAAATTATAGGTAACGGATAGTTTTGTGATAAGGTAATTGGTAGCAAGTGACAAAAGGTAAAAGTAAATAAGGTCAATCAAGGTGGCCCAATCCTTTTTGTACCAAAGGACAAGCCTGGACAAACTCTTATATAAAGGAAAGCGCTCCCGAGGACACATGGGAATTATCGTCAAGCTAGTTTTCATCATGATCATCTGATTTGCGTTCGGTACTTTGATAATTTGGTATGTGGGTGGACCGGTGCTTGGGTGCTGTCCTTACTTGGACAAGCCTCCCACTTATGATTAACCTCTAATGCATGCATCCGCAACTACAAAAGAATTATTAAGGTAAACCTAACCATAGCCTGAAACATATGGATCCAAATCGGCCCCTTACGAAGCAACGCATAAACTACGGTTTAAGCTTCTGTCACTCTAGCAACCCATCATCTACTTATTACTTCCCAATGCCTTCCTCTAGGCCCAAATAATGGTGAAGTGTCATGTAGTCGACGTTCACATGACACCACTAGAGGAGAGACAACATACATCTCATCAAAATATCGAACGAAGACCAAATTCACATGACTACTAATAGCAAGACTTCTCCCATGTCCTCAGGAACAAAAGTAACTACTCACAAGACATAATATTGTTCACGATCAGAGGGGTATTAATATGCATAATGGATCTGAACATATGATCTTCCACCAAATAAACCAACTAGCATCAACTACAAGGAGTAATCAACACTACTAGCAGCCCACAGGTACCAATCTGAGGTTTGGGTACAAAGATTGGATACAAATGATGAACTAGGGTTTGAGAGGAGATGGTGCTGGTGAAGATGTTGATGAAGATAGCCCTCCCCAAGATGGGAGAGTTTTTGGTGATGACGGCGGTGACGATTTCCCCCTCCCGGAGGGAAGTATCCCCGACAGAACAGCTCTGCCGGAGCCCTAGATTGGTTTCCGCCACGGTTCCGTCTCGAGACGGCGGCGTCTAGTCTCGAAAGCCTCCTTATGATTTTTCCAGGTCAAAACACCTCATATAGGAGAATATGGGCATCGGGGGGCCTTCAGGGGGCCCACAAGGCAGGGGCGCGCCCAGAGAGGGGGGCGCGCCCCCCACCCTCATGGACAGACGGTGGCCCCCCTCGTGAACTTCTTTCGCCAGGTATTTTTTATATTTGCTGAAACAGAGTTCTGTGGAGTTTCGGGGCTTTTGGAGTTGTGCAGAATAGGTTTCCAGAGTTTGCTCCTTTTCCAGCCCAGAATTCCAGCTGCCGGCATTCTCCCTCTTCTTCTAAACCTTGTAAAATAAGAGAGAAAAGGCATAAGTATTGTGACAAAACAAGTAATAACAACCCATAATGCAACAAATATCAACATATAAGCATGATGCAAAATGGACGTACCAATAACCGTATTGCAACAAACATGATCAAATCATATTCATTCTCAACGCAAATGCCGAATAACATTTATTTAGGTTCTACACTAATCCCGAAAGTATAAGGAGTGTGCGATGATGATCATATCAAGCTTGGAACCACTTCCAACACACCTCGCCCCTTCACCTTTAACTAGTCTTTGTTCATTCTGTAACTCTCGTTTCGAGTTACTAATTTTAGCAACTGAACTGGTATCAAATACCCAGGGGTTGCTATGAACACTAGTAAAATACACATCAATAATCTGTATATCAAATATACCTTTGTTCACTTTGCCATCCTTCTTATCCGCCAAGTATCTAGGGCAGTTCCACTTCTAGTGACCATTTCCTTTGTAGTAGAAGCACTTAGTTTCAGGCGTGAGTTTAGCTTTGGGTTTCTTCACGGGAGTGACAAATTGCTTGTCATTCTTCTTGAAGTTCCCCTTCTATCCATTTGCCCTTTACTTGAAACAAGTGGTCTTGTTAACCATCAACACTTGATGCTCTTTCTTGATTTCTACCTTCGTCGATTTCAGCATCGAAAGAGCTCAGGAATTACTTTCGTCATCCCTTGCATATTATAGTTCATCACGAAGTTCTACTAACTAGGTGATAGTGACTAGAGAACTTTGTCAATTACTATCTTATCTGGAAGATTAACTCCCACTTGATTCATGTAATTGTAGTACCCAGACAATCTGAGCACATGCTCACTGGTTGAGCTATTCTCCTCCATCTTGTTGGCAAAGTACTATTAGAGGTCTTATACCTCTCAACATGGGCATGAGTATGAAATACTAATTTCAACTCTTGGAACATCTTATATGCTCCATGGCGTTCAAAACGTTTTTGAAGTCCCGGTTATAAGCCGTAAAGCATGGTGCACTAAACTATCAAGTAGTCATCATACCGAGCTTGTCAAACGTTCATAACGTCTGCATCTGCTCCTGCAATAGGTTTGTCACCTAGCGGTGCATCAAGGACATTATACTTCTGTGCAGCAATGAGGAAAAATCCTCATAACACGGACCAAGTCTGCATCATTGCTACTACATCTTTCAATTTCTCTAGGAACATATAAAAATAAACGGGGAGCTACATCGCGAGCTATTTATCTACAACATAGATATGCTAATACTACCAGGACTAAGTTCATGATAAATTGAAGTTCAATTAATCAAATTACTTAAGAACTCCCACTTAGATAGACATCTCTCTAATCATCTAAGTGATCACGTGATCCATATCAACTAAACCATGTCCGATCATCACGTGAGATGGAGTAGTTTTCAATGGTGAACATCTTATGTTGATCATATCTACTATATGATTCACGCTCGACCTTTCGGTCTCCAGTGTTCCGAGGCCATATCTGCATATGCTAGGCTCGTCAAGTTTAACCCAAGTATTCTACATGTGCAAAACTGTCTTACACCCGTTGTATTTGAACGTTGAGCTTATCACACCCGATCATCACGTGCCGTGTCGGCACGACGAACTTTCGCAACGGTGCATACTCAGGGAGAACACTTATACCTTGAAATTTAATGAGATATCATCTTACAATGCTACCGTCGATCTAAGAAAAATAAGATGCATAAAAGATAAACATCACATGCAATCAATATAAGTGATATGATATGGCCATCATCATCTTGTGCCTTTGATCTCCATCTCCAAGGCACCGTCATGATCACCATCCTCACCGGCGCGACACCTTGATCTCTGATGTCTACCACACGCTTCTATTCTTGTAGACTATGTTGGGCCTCCAAGCGCAGAGGTTTGTAGGACAGCAGCAATTTCCCTCAAGTGGATGACCTAAGGTTTATTGAACTCAGGGAAGTAGAGGTTGAAGGTGGTCCCTCTCAAGCAACCCTGCAACTAAGATACAAGAAGTCTCTTGTGTCCCCAACACACCTAATACAACTAGGAGTTGTATAGGTGCACTAGTTCGACGAAGAGATGATAAAATATGGATGATAGGAGTGACAAAGTAAAGTAATATAAATCTGTAATAAAAAGTGCAGCAAGCAAACAAGTGGTAAACGTGAGCACAAATGGTATTGCAATGGTGGAAACAAGGCCTAGGGATCATACTTTCACTAGTGGCAACTCCCAACAACATTAACATAATCGAATCACATGATATTTCCCATAAAACATGCAAGGGGGACGCACTCGGAGGTCATTCCTTTGTGGTCAAGAGAGGACGAGAATTATGTAGGGCTACAAAAGCACACCTCAAAGTTCGTAGTTCTCAATCTATGGATTTCCCAATGTCACCGCAGCCATCCAAAGAGAGTACCACAGTCACCACAACATATCTCAAGGATAGTCAAAGACAAGCACCAAGAGACTCTCAATCTTCAATCAACACACAAAAGAGGAAATCACTCATGAAAATATTCTTCTAATCCATGTCCAATAGACCGCTGTCACCTTGGTCTCGGAGATTATACTAGATAAGGACAAGTGAGTACATCAATCCAATACATAGAGGAAGGGGAAATATCATGGGATCACCCTAGATTAACATAGCCTATGATCACCACGAAGATCACATCATGGGAGAGAGAATTGACCACATAGCTACTGGTAGAAACCTCAGCCCCGAGGAGGAACTACTCCCGCATCATGGAGGGAGGAAGCAACGTCGAGGGAGATGAATCCGGGGGCACTTCCCCGTCCCGGCAGGGTGCCGGCACAGGAATTCTGGTCCCCCGAAACTTGGTGGCGATGGCGGCGGAGATCGGAATAGCTTCTGGAGAAAAGGACTTCGGAATCAGGGTTTTCGCGACGCGTGGTAAATATATGCCAAAGGGGGGCACCAGAAGCGGAGAGGGGGGCCCAGGCGGCCTACCTAGGCGGCCAGGGGTGGGGCCGCCCCCCCAGGGCGCCTGGAGCCCCTCTGGCCCCCCTCTGGCCCTACTTCTGTCGCATGGAAGCTTCTGGAGCGCTGATTTTTTATATATTTTTCCCGGAATTTTTCTGGCAATTTAAGTAATGGGAAAACCTGAAATACAAAAACAGCAGAAAACAGAAACTGGCACTGGGGTGCACTGAGTTAATAGGTTAGTCCAAATATGATCAAAAGTGTATGGAAGTGCATAAATATCATAGCAATATCACACAAAAGAGGCATGGAGCAAGCATAAATTATAGATACGTTTTGGACGTATCAACATCCCCAAGCTTAATTCCTGCTCGTCCTCGAGTAGGAAAATGATAACAAGCATAATTTCTGTGGTGACATGCTACCGACCATATAAGAACTTTTCACAGTCACATGACAAATGCTTATTGAGATAATGAATCTTTAGTAATTAAGTTGCCTCATGAGAATATCACAAAGAACTGAAAGTTTTACAATATGATACTGAAACACCCAATAGATTTGTAGTGAGCATGGTGTGTAAACATGACAAAGTGATACCTCGCTTGCCCCCTTTAGTGAAGCAAAACATAAATGCAGGAGCACCTCCGAAGTAAAAGTGACGACTAAATACAATGATTTCAGAATAAGCGATATTATAATCATGCAGAAGACAATGGTACTTTGGGACAATGCACATTACACTCAGAATGACAATCATGCTCTCAATAGTTGGTGCTTTGAAGAAAGAAGGTGGAGACTCTCGAACCGTGGCTTTTGATGGCAAGGTTGAAAACCCGTGGTCGGAAGCAAAGACTAAACATGTACCAGAGCTCTTGGTTTTTTTAAAAACAGAGGTAAATATTATTTTTGGGATATGCATATTTCGTCAACGAATGCTAGTAGATAACTCAATTACTTCTCGAGCTGGACAAGTTTCGAGGAACGGCTATCGCACGGGGACGATCACATCCCCTTAATCTCCTTTGTTTATCACTGCCAAAGTTTTCTGATTTCTCATGAACAAAGCGTGAAGGAGGGTTTTTTTGTTGGATATTTTTTTATGAGTCGGGCGCACTCATGCCAGTTCCTTCTCGTATTAGGGGTTTGCAGATTAGACATGCAATCCCGGGGTGAAACTTGTCCAACTTAACAAGATCATGAATTAACTACTACTTCCTCATGAGCTAAAACAGAGGCACAAAAGAGAAATGCTTTTGAATAATTTTGAGATGGTACACGAAAGTCTTCGTTAGGAATGGCAAGTAAATACCATTTATAGGAAGGTATGGTGGACTCATATGGCATAACTGGTTTAAAGGATTTTGGATGCACAAGCAGTTAGTCCGCTTTGTACAGGCGAAGGCTAGCAAAAGACTGGGAGCGACCAACTAAGAGAGCAATGACGGCCATAATCATGCAGAGCAACAAAGCAACATTGAATCGGGCATGGAAGTTATATCACTACTCAGAAATTAAAGATCATCAAGGCTTGATAGACTTTCTTTACAGTCTTAAATATGCGTGAGCATATGCCAAGTCAATCAAAATAAATTCTTGGAGGAAGATATCACTAAACCATACCACATCTTAGGCAAACAAATCATGCTGGTACTCCAATAACACATTAAGAACCCCCAGCTATTTGAGACTAACCATAAGAAAACATGAACTACTAAGCACCATTATGCACATAGCATTTTTATCATGGACATATCAACCAGTGCCACAGAAGCCAACTCTCTTAACAAGATAAGCATGACAACTCAAGAGAGTTCCAGAAGCAACCAACTAAACAAAAGCTCTTTAAAAAGAAAAGCATGGAAACTGAGAGCTAAACATGACAGTAGCTATTGAAAGACAAAGAACATACACAGCAAAGAAAAACATGAAAATCATATGTTGTGTTCTAGGTTGAAGTGGAGCGTGTTTCTCTCCCACACAAAGAAAGCTGGGTTCTAACTCGTTATGAATAGCAAGCAAAGCTAAAGAAAAACTAAAAAGGAAACTAAAAGCAAGACGCTCCAAGCATAGCACAAAACGCATGAAGTGATTAAAATATAGTGGAACGAAAGACGAACTGATAATTGTTGATGGAGAAGGGGATGCACGGGGGCATCCCCAAGCTTAGACGCTTGAGTCTTCTTGAATATTTCTTGGGGGTGCACGGGGGCCTCCCCAAGCTTGAGCGTTTGACACTCCTGAATCTTTTTATCATCTTCCCTCGCACACTTGAAAACTCCCTTCATACATAACTCATCATAATCTGATTAGCGAGGTTAGTACCCATAATAAAATAACTTTTCCCTACTGGAAATAAGGATAATCTTGAAGATCTACTGTTTCTCAAGATTGCCAAAAGGTTTTTGCAAAGAAAAAGCAAGCTCAAGGTTTGCAAAACGAAGAAAAGGCAAAACAGGACATAATCTGTGAAAAACAGACCAGCAGGTAGTAAATAATTTTTTCGGGGCACTTCTGCAACTCAAATCAAAAAACTCAGAACAGAAGCCCGAAAGCCAATTGTATAGAGCACGCTGTAGAAACAATTTAGACCAAAAAGATGATCTGGTGATTTTATACGAATTTTTCTGTCCAAGGACATAATCTGTTTCCTGGACAGCACGTCACAACTTTTGAACTTTCTTGCAATCGGAGGCTAAACTTGGCACAAAGCTGAAAAATAAAGATACAATGATGTTGCTACAGTAGTAAAAACATCAAGACCACTAAAAACTGAAAGCAAAGATAACAAGGGTTGTCTCCCTAGAGCTCTTTCTTTATAGCCATAAAGATAGGCTTAAGACTTTAATGATGCTCTCGTAGGAATAAGAGCTGAAGAACAAAAGAGAGCATCAAGAAGCAAATACCAAACACATTTAAGCCTAACATGCTTCCTATGCATAGGAATATTGCAATAGAATAATTCATTGAAGCACAAAGCAATAAGCATAGGAAGACAAAACAAGTGCAGCTTCAAAACCTTCAACATAAAGAGAGGGAACTTGACATTATTGAAATATCTATAAGCATATGTTCCCTTCTCATAATAATTTTCAGTGGGATCACGAATAAACTCAACAATATAAGCATCACATAAATCATTGTTACCATGATCCACATGCAAAAAGGTACTCTTACTCTCCACATAAGCATAATCTTTCTCATTGGTAATAGTGGAAGTAGGACTATCATAAACAACTTGAACACTATAGATTAATTGTGTATTAGGAAGATGGTGTTCAATAAGGGAGTACTTCCCTCCATGATTATGACAAGTTTCATAAGGATAATTTCTCCTTATGTCATAGGTACCTTTATAATCACTATAGATTGGAGTTATAACATCATCATAGTAGAGAAGAGCATTATCATTGCTAGCAACTATATATGTAAACATGTTGTCTTTATTCTTACTAGCAAAAGAATTATCAATTATAATATCACTAGTGGGTAAAGGATTTGCAATCCTATCATCCCCAAGCTTAGAGCTTTCCATATCATCACTTTCAGAGTTGGTATCAAAAAGATTTTCAAGATCATAAGTAGCATTATCATCATTTTCCCAATCACAATAAGTAACATGCATATCATAATCAAAATCATCTTCAATAGTACCTACGGACGTATCATCAAGATGATAATTAAGGCAATAAACTTCACCTTCTTCTTTAAACTTACAACCGTTAGGATAAAAGTTGGTGGGAGGAATATGCTCAGGCCAGGTTGATACCCATTCTTCTTCCTTCTTGCTCCTCTTCCTCCTCCTCTTCTTTTTCTTCTTCTTCTCCTTAGGAGGGAGTGGTTGGAGATGAAGTTTCTCCACATATCCTGGTTTATCATTAGAAACAATAGGGGAAACTTGGGAGAAACTCTCCTTTTTATTAGCAGAAATATAAGAGACATTTTTATACTTTGGTAAAGTTCCCTCCTTTCTAATCTTACTTATGTAATCATTTTCATGGCAATTAACAACACAATAGAGATGGCAATTTTGCAAAGTGTTTTTTATTCCTATGGCATTAACATCTAGCTAAGAAGTCTTTTCTGATAACTCTTCACACATCAAAAATAACATAAGCTCATCATAAAGATCAGAGGTGATCATGTTATCACACAACTGGTTAACAGTTATGTTTTGAAAGTGCATGCATTGAAAATTAAAGTGACCCTCTATACAACAAAGTTCACAAGTAGAAGGATAAAGGTCACACAATTCTCTAGCAATTTCATTTAAATCTTTGACCCAAGTGATTGTTCTTTCATGCTTATGTTGCTTACAATACTTCTCTTCTTCAATCATAGGCCTTTCACAAGGTCTATCCACTCCACAAAAATTAACATGCTTATATAAAACTTTTTTAGGAATTGGATCATGCATGTTGCAATCATAATGAACAATTTCATTTTCTTTGCAAATCTCTTTAAAAGGTTCATGATGCTTGATCCAATCCTCCTTAGGCATATTAAGATGTGAAGCAAAATATTTGAGGAAATCAACAAGGAGTTGAGAATCAAGCCCAAACTTAGCACTAAACTTATTAAAACTTGTAGTTTCAACAAAGGACTTAATGCAATCATACTCATAAATTATACCTGACTCTTTACCTTTGTCGATCTCCCAATCTTCAGTGTTGCGTTGAATTCTTTCAAGGAGTTCCCATTTAGCATCAATCTTTTCGTTTGTGAAAGAACCCATAGAGGAAGCATCGAGCAAACCTTTATCCTGTCGAGAGAGCCTCGCATAGAAATTAGTAATAATCATATCTTTGGGAAGCCCATGGTTAGGACATTTTAGCATTAACGTTTTCAGTCTCCCCCAAGCTTGAGCTATGCTCTCTCCGTCATGAAGATAGAAATTATAAACATAATTCCTATTCTCATGGACTTCATGAAGAGGATAAAACGTGGAGTAAAAGAGAGACTGGATCTCTTCCCAATCCAGGTGAGAGTCATCTAGTAGCCTATACCATTCCAATGCTTTTCCTTTCAGTGACAAGGCAAATAATTTCCTCATGACTCCATCTCTTGTCAAACCTGAAATCTTAAACAACTCACAAAGTTCTGTAAGTTTCAACAAATGAATACTAGGATTGACTGTCCCATCATAACAATCATTCCTAATTATTTCAATTATCCCAAGTGGTATTTGGAACGGGATACATTCAGTAGCTGGAGGAGACTTCTCTACCACGGGTGTGGTAAAGCGGCCTTCCCCAAGCAGTGAACTAAGAGTGCGGTTTTCCATAAACATAACTAGTGAAACTAAAAACAAGAAACGAAAAGATTTAATTGCAAGATCTAAAGATATACCTTCAAGCACTTACTTCCCCGGCAACGGCGCCAGAAATAGCTTGATGTCGACCACACGCTTCTATTCTTGTAGACTATGTTGGGCCTCCAAGCGCAGAGGTTTGTAGGACAGCAGCAATTTCCCTCAAGTGGATGACCTAAGGTTTATCGAACTCAGGGAAGTAGAGGTTGAAGGTGGTCCCTCTCAAGCAACCCTGCAACTAAGATACAAGAAGTCTCTTGTGTCCCCAACACACCTAATACAACTAGGAGTTGTATAGGTGCACTAGTTCGGCGAAGAGATGATAAAATATGGATGATAGGAGTGACAAAGTAAAGTAATATAAATCTGTAATAAAAAGTGCAGCAAGCAAACAAGTGGTAAACGTGAGCACAAATGGTATTGCAATGGTGGAAACAAGGCCTAGGGATCATACTTTCACTAGTGGCAACTCCCAACAACATTAACATAATCGAATCACATGATATTTCCCATAAAACATGCAAGGGGGACGCACTCGGAGGTCATTCCTTTGTGGTCAAGAGAGGACGAGAATTATGTAGGGCTACAAAAGCACACCTCAAAGTTCGTAGTTCTCAATCTATGGATTTCCCAATGTCACCGCGGCCATCCAAAGAGAGTACCACAATCACCACAACATATCTCAAGGATAGTCAAAGACAAGCACCAAGAGACTCTCAATCTTCAATCAACACACAAAAGAGGAAATCACTCATGAAAATATTCTTCTAATCCATGTCCAATAGACCGCTGTCACCTTGGTCTCGGAGATTATACTAGATAAGGACAAGTGAGTACATCAATCCAATACATAGAGGAAGGGGAAATATCATGGGATCACCCTAGATTAATATAGCCTATGATCACGACGAAGATCACATCATGGGAGAGAGAATTGACCACATAGCTACTGGTAGAAACCTCAGCCCCGAGGAGGAACTACTCCTGCATCATGGAGGGAGGAAGCAACGTCGAGGGAGATGAATCCCGGGGCACTTCCCCGTCCTGGCAGGGTGCCGGCACAGGAATTCTGGTCCCCCGAAACTTGGTGGCGATGGCGGCGGAGATCGGAATAGCTTCTGGAGAAAAGGGCTTCGGAATCAGGGTTTTCGTGACGCGTGGTAAATATATGCCAAAGGGGGGCACCAGAGGCGGAGAGGGGGGCCCAGGCGGCCTGCCTAGGCGGCCAGGGGTGGGGCCGCCCCCCAGGGCGCCTGGAGCCCCTCTGGCCCCCCTCTGGCCCTACTTCTGCCGCATGGAAGCTTCTGGAGCGCTGATTTTTTATATATTTTTCCCTGAATTTTTCTGGAAATTTAAGTAATGGGAAAACCTGAAATACAAAAATAGCAGAAAACAGAAACTGGCAATGGGGTGCACTGAGTTAATAGGTTAGTCCAAATATGATCAAAAGTGTATGGAAGTGCATAAATATCATAGCAATATCACACAAAAGAGGCATGGAGCAAGTAGAAATTATAGATACGTTTTGGACGTATCAATCTCCATCGTAGCATCGTTGTCGTCTCGCCAACTATTTCTCCCACGACTATCGCTATCGCTTAGTGATAAAGTAAATCAACTACATGGCGATTGCATTTCATACAATAAAGCGACAACCATATGGCTCCTGCCAGTTGCCGACAACTTTACAAAACATGATCATCTCAGACAATAACGTATAACTCATCATGTCTTGACCATATCACATCACAGCATGCCCTGCAAAAACAAGTTAGACGTCCTCTACTTTGTTGTTGCAAGTTTTACGTGGCTGCTACAGGCTTAGCAAGAACCGTTCTTACATACGCATACAAAACCACAACGATTTTTCGTCAAGTATGTGCTGTTTTAACCTTCACAAGGACTGGTCGTAGTCACACTTGATTCAGCTAAAGTGAGAGAGACAGATACCCGCCAGTCACCTTTAAGGAACGAGTGCTCATAACGGTGAAACCAGTCTCGCGTAAGTGTACGCGTAATGTCGGTCCGGGTCGCTTCATGTCACAATACCGCCGAACCAAAGTATGATATGCTGGTAAGCAGTATGACTATTATCGCCCACAACTCATTGTGTTCTTCTCGTGCATATCATCTACGCATAGACCTGGCTCATGATGCCACTGTTGGGGAACGTAGTATTTCAAAAAAATTCCGACGATCATGCAAGATCTATCTACTAGATGCATAGCAACGAGAGGGGAGAGTGTGACTACGTACCCTCGTAGACCGAAAGCGGAAGCGCAAAAAAATTCCGACGATCATGCAAGATCTATCTACTAGATGCATAGCAACGAGAGGAGAGAGTGTGTCTACGTACCCTCGTAGACCGAAAGCGGAAGCGTCTAGTGACGCGGTTGATGTAATCGAACTTCTTCGCGATCCAACCGATCAAGCACCGAACGTACGACACCTCCGCGTTCAGCACACGTTCATCTTGATGACGTACCACGAGCTCTTGATCCAACTGAGCTTCATGGGAGAGTTTCGTCAGCACGACGGCGTGGTGACGGATATGATGAAGTTACCATCGCAGGGCTTCGCCTAAGCGATGCAACAGTATGACTGAGGTGTGTTTCTGTGGAGGGGGCACTTCAAACGGTTGGGAGAGATCAACGGGTCAACTTGTGTGTCTTTGGTTGCCCCCTGCCCCCGTATATAAAGGAGCAAGGGGGGAGGTGCGGCCAGCCCCTATGGAGCGCCCTAGAGAGCCACTCCTACTAGGAATAGGATTCCAATCCTATTCCTAGTACGAGTCCACCAAGAGGGAGAGAAGGGGAAGGAAAGAGAGGGAGAGGGAGAGTGAAAGAGGGGGCCGCGCCCCCTCCCCTAGTCCAATTCGGACTCCCCTTGGGGGGGCGCCACCTGTTGGGCTGCTGCCCTCTCTCTCCCCTAAAGCCCACTAGGGCCCAATACTTCCTCGGGGGGTTCCAGTAATCCCCCCCGGCACTCTGGTTTTATCCAAAACCTTTCGGAACACTTCCGGTGTCTGAATATAGTCGTCCAATATATCAATCTTTACGTCTTGGACATTCCGAGACTCCTTGTCATGTCCGTGATCTCATCCGGGACTCCGAACTACCTTCGGTACATCAAAACTCATAAACTCATAATATCGATCGTCATCAAACGTTAAGCGTGCGTTCCCTACGGGTTCGAGAACTATGCAGACATGACCGAGACTCATCTCCGGTCAATAAGCAATAGCGGAACCTGGATGTTCATATTGGCTCCTACATATTCTAGGAAGATCTTTATCGGTCAAACCGCATAACAACATACGCCGTTCCTTGTCACTGGTATGTTATTTGCCCGAGATTCGATCGTCGATATCACCATACCTAGTTAATCTCGTTACCAGCAAGTCTCTTTACTCGTTCCGTAATGCATCATCTCGTGACTAACTCATTAGTCATTTGCTTGCAAGGCTTATTATGATGTGCAATACCGAGAGGGCCGAGAGATACCTCTCCGACACTCGGAGTGACAAATCCTATTCTTGATCTATGCCAACACCACGAACACCTTCGGAGACAACTGTAGAGCATCTTTATAATCACCCAGTTACGTTGTGACATTTGACAGCACACAAAGTGTTCCTCCGGTATTCGGGAGTTGCATAATCTCATAGTCATGGGAACATGTATAAGTCATGAAGAAAGTAATGGCAGTAAAACTAAACGATCATAGTGCTAAGCTAACGAATGGGTCTTGTCCATTACATCATTCTCCTAATGATGTGATCCCGTTGATCAAATGACAACTCGTGTCTATGGCTAGGAAACATAACCATCTTTGATCAATGAGCTAGTCTAGTAGAGGCATACTAGGGACACTCTGTTTTGTCTATGTATTCACACATGTACTAAGTTTCCGGTTAATACAATTCTAGCATGAATAATTACATTTATCATGATATAAAGAAATACAAATAGCAACTCTATTATAGCCTCTAGGGCATATTTCCTTCAGTCTCCCACTTGCACTAGAGTTAATAATCTAGTTCACATCCTCATGTGATTTAATATCAATAGTTCACATCATTATGTGAATTAACACCCATAGTTCACATCGCCATGTGACCACTAACCAAAGGGTTTACTAGAGTCAACAATCTAGTTCACATCGTCATGTGATTACCACCCAAAGAGTACTAAGGTGTGATCATGTTTTGCTTCGTGAGAGAAGTTTAGTCAGCGGGTCTGTTACATTCAGATCCGTATGTATTTTTGCAAATTTCTATGCCTACAATGTTATGCACGGAGCTACTTTAGCTAATTGCTCCCACTTTCAATATGTATCCAGATCGAGACTCAGAGTCATCCAGATCGGTGTTAAAGCTTGCATCGACGTAACTCTTTACGACAAACTCTTTATCACCTCCATAACCGAGAAATATTTCCTTAGTCCTCTAAGGATAATTTTGACCGCTGTCTAGTGATCTACTCCTACATAAAAAAATTGTACTCCCTTGCCAAAATGAGGGCAGGGCATACAATAGGTCTGGTATACAACATGACATACTTTGTAGAACCTATGGCTGAGGCATAGGGAATGACTTTCATTCTATCTTCTGCAGTGGTCGGGCATTGAGTCTTACTCAACTTCACACCTTGCAACACAGGCAAGAACTCTTTCTTTGACTGTTCCATTTTGAACTACTTCAAAATCTTGTCAAGGTATGTACTCATTGAAAAATCCTATCAAGCGTCTTGATCAATCTCTATAGATCTTGATGCTCAATATGTAAGCAGCTTTACTGAGGTTTTTCTTTGAAAAAATTCATTTCAAACACTCCTTTATGCTTTTTCAGAAAATTCTACATCATTTCTGATCGACAATATATCATTCACATATACTTATCGGAAATGATGTAGTGCTCCCACTCACTTTCTTGTAAATACAGGCTTCACCGCAAGTCTAGCATGAATGAAAGACATTTATAATGATATAGGGAAATACAAATAACAACTCTATTATAGCCTATAGGGCATATTTCCTTCAGTCGAGATTAGAACATCACTTTCGATATTAGTATGTTTTTCTATAAAGTTGGTCAAAGCTAACAAAGTACTACGACTTAGGATAAATCTTGAAATTCAAATATTTTTGAGAGGAGGATGTATTAACAACGAAACATGCACCGATATTCAAGGTTTTTAAAAATAAATAATTTAAGTAATAATGTATTATACCTCTGCAAATATTGGGACATCTCATGAATTGTTTTCCTTCTCCCCCACTAGCGACTCTAGCAACTAGGGTTTCCATGCCTCCTGGCATCGCTGCGACCGAACTTCCTCGCTTCCTCCGGCATTAGAGCCATGGAGGTGCGCTGGTCGATGGATCCCAACCCTCGCCGGTGGGAGGGCTCCAGCTCCTTTTAGGTGTTTTTTTGAGTATGTTTAGGGTTTATGTCATGCTCAAAGGCCACGGCGGTGGCAACTCCCTGAAGATAGAATAAGGTTCTCCCTATCTAGCCCTTGCCCGCCAGTGCGTCTAGCATTGGCGGAGGAAGTATGAAGGTGTGCCTTCGGTGTTTGTCTTTGGTGGGTCTTTATGGTTTCGTATTCGTTAGTTTGTGCTCACGTGTCCTCAGTTGGGTCCTCCAGATATACGCTTCTCATCATCGGCGACGATTGCTATTCGCGTGCACTCGTCATTTGGGTCTTAGGCCAACTCTGATGCACGGCCGCATTTCATCCGACCAAGTCTGTTTAGATCAAAATGCGCAAAATCCACGGCCCAACACACGAGAGGAACCTCATTTTTTGTCCGGCTCATGTCCGGCTCGACTCAAACCCGGTGCAATTTTGGGCCGGATTTGTGTCCAGACGAACACTAGATGGACGGACGCGCGTCCTTCCACAGTAGGCCGAGATATGCGACCGCCGCGCATGTGACCGCACATCAAGGCCGAGATATGCTAGTGCTACTGGGATACAGCCACAGCGCTGCCATGGAGCGACACTCATTTGTTGAAAAACTGGCAGCCCAGATCGGGTGCCCATGTCGCCTATCCCAGCGAGCGACCGCGCCCGTCTGATGGAGATCAACCGTCGGGGCACCTGCCTACCTTCCTCTGAACCTCCTCAACAAATCAAGGTACACTGTAGATTCGTCCCGCGGGACAGCCGCAAACGGACGATCATGTCCGTTTGACCAACGCAAATGGACAAAAATCGAACTAAAATCATGTTTGTTTGCGATCATGCGTTGGAGTTGGTCTTAGCACGACGACTTTTTGACCGTTTACTACAACATAAAACAAGGTTTGCTCGGCTCTGATGAGGGAGGGGTGATGACGGTGGCGCACCTTCGGCTTGCTCCAGTGCTTGTGATCGTCGCTAGATGACTTAGGCCCTTCCTAGTGCTCCACCGTGGACAGGAGCTAAGCATGCCACATAAGCGAAAAAATGACATGGCACAACATTTATGGAGGGGAGAGAGTACTTTGGTTACCCCAGGAAGAACCATTGCCAAGCGCAAGAACCTAGGCAAACCACTTTAATGAAACAATTTGACCAATGCATGAAAGACTTTAGGTGCTAACTCATTAAATAAAGTATGCTTAGCAACAACAAGTTAAGCACTTATACATTGGGGAGTTGAGTTGCTAAGGTATTCAATGCACTTAGCACCTCATCTAAGCACCTTTGCATTGGAAGAGGTCTTATGAACCTTGTGTAATTTCGGTTACTTCTATTGTTCTTTCTACTGCAATTATGTTTGATGAATAGATGACTTTTATGCCAAGATATCACATTTACCTGGGCGTCTGTATGACTCGCTCCTCGAACTGATCCAAAGCTCGAGGTGGCAAGCCAGAGAGTTAGAAATTCACAGATCCCAATTCAAAATGCATCAGCGCCAGCGAGGGAGTGCAATAGGGTTATTTTGCTAAGATATTCACGTATTCCAGTGCGATGAATTATTGCCGTGTTGGTGTGGCAAAACTTTCACCTCCCATGAGCAGTAGAACGCGCTGCCTTTTTGACATTGACACAGCCACGACACACTGGCCGAAGAACAGGGTCCCCTTAACAGCCTAAGCATTTGTTCTCACCAACTCCAGTATGCCGTTGAACGGCTGCACGATGATGGGCTCGCTGTTCGTTTATAGCACAAGTGACCTGTTCTTCGAAGGATGAACGGTCAGTGTCCGCAGAAGCGTCCGGTGCATCCGCGGGCGTTTGACAGACCGGATTTGCTAAGTCCGGCTGGCTATATATGTTGTAAGCATATATGCTCTATGTTGTTGAACTTCTGCACGATGATGGGCTCGCTGTTCGTTTACAGCAGAAGTAATCTGTTCTTTGGCATGATGCTGCTCACCCTAGTAGCTGAGAATGTGCATGGATGTCGGGACCCCGATCCTAAGTCACACAGGTCTAGCCGGTAACACATCATATCACTTTGCGGCCTCACGCACGGTATCCCCACGGATGCCACCTTACCTGGCCCGGGACCGTTTGCGCATTTTGGCACACGTATATGATAGTGTCGCTAGCATCCGTATGACAGAGAACCCGGGCCGACATGACTAGTTATAAACCAAAAGTGGCGCTAAATTACAGAGACAAGCATACATGACCCAGCAACGAACGTGTCGGTAATCAACGTATGAACCCAAGTCGTAGCAAGCTACAAGGACTTAAAAGAACAATGCGTGACATTTCCCCTAAGGGACAGACACAGGAACGAAGAAGGACACATGCCAGCCAGCCTAAGTGTTCCGGAGGAGTAGCAAGCTATCAAGGCTCAGTGGAAGCACTAGGAGACATTTCCCTGTAAGATAGGCTACCAAGGGTAAACAACTAGGTGTCGGATCCCACACATAGCAATACACATTACACGTACGCATAACATGCAAGTATGTGATGTACAACATGGCATCACAACATAACTCAACAACTCATATAGATAAGGCCCAGAAGAGCCGTCATAGCATTTATTACAAACAGGGGTCACATGACCCAACATACAGAGCATACAGGCAACGGAAGCATAACATGTTTGAGTACAGACAACTACAAATGAAAAAGGCTGAGAAGCCTGACTATCTACAAGACCCTCCCAAGGCTACAAGATCGTAGCTGAGGTAACAAGCTAAACGTCGAAGTCCACGGGAACCACTAGCGAGACTGAAGTCTCTCTGCAAAAACATAAATTAAGCAAACGTGAGTACAAAGGTACTCAGCAAGACTTACATCAGAACTAACTACTTATGCAACAGTATCAACAAAGGGGTGGTGGAGTTTGACTGCAGCAAGCCAGCTTTGACTCGGTGGCTATCCTGAACTATGACTGCAAGTAACTTTTGAGGTGGCGCACACAAGTCCACAAATTCGCCAATCAATACATTACTATGGATCCGCTCCCGTCTCATTACGAGAAGGCCATCCATAGCACTCACACTCGTCTTGAGTATTTTAGGGTATCCACTTCACTTGTCTATGTACCACGTAAGCATCCAAGAAGTCCATAACCGCGGACCCGGCTATTCGAATAGATCATGTTAACCCTGCAGGGGTGTACTTCTTCACACACGCTCTCGCCACTTACCGCCATGTACACGTCATGTATCTCGGCAACCTTCAAGCGGAAGCCTGGCGAGGGTGTCGGCCATGACCTGACTAACCACACAAGACTCTAGTCTAGGTTTATCGCCTATTCGGGTTCCATCCGTGGGGAGATCCGGCCGGGATGTCGCTCATGGCCCCAAACGATGTGCGCAGGGTTCCCAAGCCCACCTCGACGGATGGATCTACGCTTGGTACACCGTGCCATGGTGCCTAGTCTGCCCCAAGCCCACATGTACCGTGTGCCACTTGGTAGACTACTAACACTACCTACAACACCAGAAACTAGTTGCAACTCCTGGACAGAGATCTAGTTGATTAATAAGTCGAGAGGGGTCGAGTTACCGGAACCCAATGTGTGGTAGTAGCTAGTCATTGGACAACTTCCACAGAACTCAGTTCTTAAGGACGGTTCCAGTGAGACAACCCACCATGTACTCCTACATGGCCTCTCACCGCTACCTTTACCAAATCGTGTTCACACACTTAGCTCTCAACGGTAGGACATGTTCATAACTTTCCAATTCATCCCCGATTAATCAGACCTGACACAACTCTAAGCAATAGCAGGCATAACCAGAAAGCATGAATGAGTAGGCACATGATGACCCACAACCGTAAGGGATCTATTGCAGCGTTTTCGATAAGTAAGAGTGTCGAACCCAACGAGGAGCAGAAGGTATTGATAAGCGATTCTGAGCAAGGAATTACTGCAAGCGTTGAAAGATAACTTTTTAGGGGTTTTCTTGATATAAGCAACAAGAAAGTAAAAGCGAACAAAGTAAAAGGCACTGAAGAGTAACAAGTGGCCCAATCCTTTCTGAGCAAAGGAGAGGCCTAGCAACTGAACTTATACAGGCTAAAAGTGTTCTTGAGGACACACGGGAGAGGTAGTCATGTGCTTTCGCCATATTCCGTATCGGTACTATGTTATGTGTTGATAAGTGTTGAGTGGGTGGATCTATGCTAGTACACTCTCTAGACTAAGATGAGTGCACTCTTATGATTAAACACCTTGCAAGCATCCGCAAATACAAGATAGTATTTAAGGCAAAAGCCTAACCATAGCAATACGATCGATGATCCATTGTTCCCTTGTGCAAAAGCGTGCGAACTGGGGTTCAGGTTTCTGTCACTCCGGCAACCCACCGTAAGCATTCTTTGTACACAATGTATTCCCCTAGGTCCTTAATAAGGCGAAGTGTTGAGTGTTCAACTCACACAACACCACTAGTAGAATAACAACACAACTTAAGTATCAAACAACACATATTACTTCAACGGCATATGACTACTAACAACAAGACATTTCCCATGTCCTCAAGAACTAAGGTAACTACTCACAAGACATAAAAGAGATCATGATCAGTGGAGATAAATGGATGATAAACAATCTGGACATAATGATATTTCTCCAACAAAACTCAATAGCATTCACCACAAAGTAGTAATCAACAACGATGGAGTAGAGAGGATAGATAGTACGGGTTACAACACAAGTTGCAATTGTGAGATGAGATTTGGATGAAGATGGAGATGGTGCTGATGTTGGGGATGATGTTGATGATGATCTCGATGATGCCTGTGACGATGGTGATGACGATGGCGATGATCTCCCCTTCCGGGAGGTGATCTCCCCGGCGGAATCTGCCCGCCGGAGATGGCTTTTTCTTCTCTGTAGGTTTCCGCCACGGATTGGCGGCGGAACTCCGTCAAAACTCTGTTTTTTAGGGTTTTCGGATAACGAGGAGTATATAGGCAAAAGGGGGCAGCCGGAGGTGGGCCAGGGGCTCCAGGCACCCCCTCGGCGTGGCCAGGGGTGGGGCCGCCCCCCAGGGCGCCTGGACGCCCTGTGTCCCCCCTCTGGTTGCCCTTTTGCGTGCCTTCGTGATCCGTCTGGAAAATACCCTCCGTCGATTTTCAGGTAATTTGGAGGTATTCTTCTTCAGCAACTCAGCGTCCACTTTTTACCGCTGAATCTTGCGTCTGCTGCTTCGGCACCGGAAAGTTGCAAACTGTGTAAAATAGGCCAAAACAACATAAGAACATCATCGTAATGTGAAATATATCAATGAATAAGGATAAATTACGATATAAAATAGTGATGCATTTTGGACGTATCAACACCCCCAAGCTTAGACCTCGCTTGTCCCCAAGCGAATACTGAGCTCGGTAAACCTGTCCACAAGTTTAGAGAGTGAAGTGTCGATAAATAGAATACGGACAAGAAGCATCACAATTTCTTCACCAACTCAAATATCCTCAACAACAATCTTCAACTCATAAGGCCCTTATAAAAGAGTGGTAACACTTATATTCGGAAGTAGGGCTAAGGAAACTCATCAAATCATGGCAAACATGTCCTTTGGTCAAAGAACAACTAATAGCTTTTACTTTTGCTCTTTCTCTTTATGTTTTGATGAGATTAATTGAAGCTTTTGAAAGAACATGTTATTAGGCAAGAAGTGAAAGTGTTAACACAAAGGAAGATGTTTGCCATAGCTGGGCTTGACAAACAACTTACTTATCAAACGATAATGTCAACAAGGATATGATATGACAAATCTTAATGCAACTTTATATGAATGAATCCTCGTCAACATCAAATGTCTGCTCTCTTTAAGAATAGAAGGAAGTAGGAATAACTGACTCCACCTAAAACTAAGAGATAGGCCCTGCTCTTGGGAAGTAGGGAAAACTCATGTGCTATCCTTAAATCAAACAGAATGAAAACAAGTTTTGAGAGGTGGATGATTTGTCAACGAATGCTAATAGATAACTCAATTACTTCTCGAGCTGGACAAGTTTCGAGGAACGGCTCCCGTATGGGGACGATCACATCCCTTAAATCTCCTTTGTTTATCACTGCCAAAAGTTTTCTGATTTCTCATGAACAAAGCGTGAAGGAGGGTTTGTTTGTTGTATTTTTTTTATGAGCCGGGCGCACTCATGCCAGTTCCTTCTCGTATTAGGGGTTTGCAGATTAGACATGCAATCCCGGGGTAAAACTTGTCCAACTCAAAATGATCATGAATTAACTATTACTTCCTCATGAGCTAAAACAGGGGCACAAAATAAAAGATTTTGAACATTTAAGGATAACACATAAATTCTATACTTTAGGAGGTGGTAGTGGAATACCACGAATAGGAAGGTATGGTGGACTCATATGGAAGGTATTGGTTTAAGGGTATGGATGCACAAGCAGAATTCCGATTAGTACAGAGTTAGGCTAGCAAAGGCTTTGAGAGAACAGACAATTGATGATGACTAAGATGCAAAGAAATATAAAGCATAAACATTAAAATAAGCATAACACATCAAGTTGTCTTCCTTGTCAGCATAACACTTCAAGCATAATAACATAAAGGTTTTGGCTATGTCGATACTTTAAGAAAATCATGCTTGTTGTTATGACCAAAGCTATGTTTGCCAAGATTAAACAAAGTTTTCAAAGCCATACCTGATATAAGGTCAATACTCCCCATAAGAATCATCATATAAGGTCGATTGCGTGAAGAGAATACCGAGTGCAGTAAAGGAACCAATAGACTTCTCATTAATATTCCATCATAGACGACTCCACACTCATGGATACATTCTCTCCACAGAAGGAGTGATAGACCTCAATGCGCACACCTATTTCATATAATAACCTCCCTAGACATGATACGACTCTACTTGACTCTAAAAGACAAAAGATAAAGATAAAGATACCGGGTACTCCCCCAAGCTTGGAACAAGCCAAGGGAATGTCGTTACCCAAGGAGATTTCACTCCTCATTCTTGTTGACGTTGATCACGTAGTCCTCAGCGAAGCGCTTCCATGGAAGGGGTTCTCCAGTATCATATGAGAAGTTTGTCTCCTGAATCCTGCATGCAGCACCCATACCCATGCGCATAAACCTTAGTTCATACTCACAATTCTGGTGATGTAGATCATAAATCTGCCCTTGGATCTCTTCAATTCTTTCTTCAGACGCGGTGATGATTTTCCACATCTCCTTCAGGAAGTAGGTCTTCAGCTCGTTGATGATGTCAAAGTTAGCTTCAACACCACGCTCGATCATCTTCTTGTACTTGAAGACTTCTTGCTCCACTTCTTCTAGCCTGGCCTGGATACTCCCCTCCTTGATAGGTCCCTTCAGATCTTCTTGATGGAGGACACCGTCCTCCATCCGAACAACCTGAGGGTGCTTCTTCACCTCAGCGAGGTAAGGGTTGATGACGTTGACGACGAACTTGTCCTTGGGGGAACTTGGAGAAGCCATGGCACCTAGGTCCAGCTGAAAGATTCCCTGGCAGAAACAGCTCGAAAAGAAAACACACGAAATCACGAGATACGTTGCCGGAACAATCCGGACAAATATATAGCAAAAATTTATGCACAGAAACGAAGGTAACAGGCTAAAGTGGGGTCAGAGACGGACTCCCGGGTGCCCAGACGGCCTCCCGGCGCGGCCAGGAGGTAGGGCGCGCCAGGGGGGCGCCTGGGCCCCCTGGAGCTTGTCTCCGGCTCCACTTAGGCTTAGAATTTTAATAATTTAGCAAAAACTCATAATATGGAACTTTTATGGCGGTTCGCGATGTTTCCTTACCGTAATACATACCTTTTCTTTATTCTGCTTCTGTTGGTGTCTGAAACAGGGCTGCAACATGTTCTTCGTGAGTTGTTGTGTATATCATATTCACATCAACATTGACAGGGTCTCCTGCTATGTAATGCTTAAGTCTTTGCCCATTCACAACTTGAGGTTTGGTGCCTTCAAAATTGTTAATCTTAATTGCACCAGACCGATAGACTTCTTCAATATGAAATGGCCCTTCCCACCTGGAAAGTAGCTTGCCTGGAGAAAACCTGAAACGGGATCTAAACAACAAAACTTTATCACCAACATTAAATTCACGTTTCAGAATCCTCCTATCATGCCACTTCTTTACCTTTTCCTTGAACATTTTAGCGCTCTCGTAAGCTTCACTTCTCCACTCATCTAGAGAAGTCAAGTTCATGAGACGCTTCTCACGAGCTAACTTTGGGTCAGCATTAAGCTCTCTAACAGCCCAGAAAGCTTTGTGCTCTAACTCTAATGGCAAATGGCAAGCCTTGCCATACACCATCTTATAGGGGGACATGCCCATGGGGTTTTTGTAAGCATTTCTATACGCCCACAAAGCATCTCCTAACTTATTTGACCAGTCCTTTCTATTTCTGTTTACTGTCTTCTGCAAGATCAACTTAATCTCTCTATTGGTGAGCTCAACTTGCCCACTAGTTTGAGGATGGTACGGTGAAGCAATTCTATGATTGACATCGTACTTGGCTAAAGCTTTTCTAAAATCTCCATGCGTGAAGTGTAATCCTCCATCAGTCATGAGATACCTAGGTACACCAAACCTAGGAAAAATCACATCTTTGAGCATTTTCAAAGATGTCTTGTGATCAGCACTTTCAGTGGGGATTGCTTCAACCCACTTGGTCACATAATCAACAACTACTAAAATGTGAGTGTACTTGTGCGAAGAAGGAAAAGGACCCATAAAATCAAAACCCCGGCAATCAAAAGGTTCAATCACTAGTGAGTAATTCATAGGCATCTCATTCCTTCTACTAATGTTACCAACTCTCTGACATTTATCACAGGCTAAAACATAATTTCTAGCATCCTTAAAGAGAGTAGGCCAATAAAAACCTGATTGGAGAACCTTATGTGCGGTCCTCTCACCGGCATGATGTCCTCCATAGGGACTATCATGACACTGTCTGAGAATGTCCTTCTGCTCATGTTCCGGTATGCATCTTCTCACGATCCCGTCGGGGCCTTCTTTGAAAAGATGTGGGTCATCCCAAAAGTAGTGCCTCAAATCATGAAAGAACTTCTTCCTTTGCTGAAATGTTAAACCTGGAGGCAAATACTTTGCAACGATAAAATTAGCATAATCTGCAAACCAAGGATCGGAAAGAGATTGTACTTTTACAACGGCAAGTTGCTCGTCTGGAAAACTGTCGTTGACTGGGATGGGATCATGCGGTATATCTTCCATCCTTGAAAGATTGTCCGCCACCGAATTTTCTTCTCCTTTCCTATCAACAATCTGCAAATCAAATTCTTGAAGAAGGAGTACCCATCTGATAAGCCTTGGTTTGGCATCCTTCTTTTTCATAAGGTACTTTATGGCAGCATGGTCAGTATGAATAATAACTTTGGAATCAACAATATACTGCCTAAACTTATCACAAGCAAATACTACAGCTAAGAATTCCTTCTCAGTAGTAGCATAATTCCTTTGAGAACTATCAAGGGTTTTACTAGCATAATGTATAACATTCAATTTCTTATCAACTCTTTGTCCTAAAACAGCTCCAACAGCAAAATCACTAGCATCACACATAATCTCAAAAGGTAAATTCCAGTCAGGTGGTTGTACTATAGGAGCGGTTATTAAAGATTTCTTAAGAACTTCAAAAGCTTCCTTACAATCTTCATCAAATACAAAAGGAACGTCCTTCTGGAGAAGATTAGTGAGGGGCCTCGAAGTCTTAGAAAAGTTTTTAATAAATCTTCTATAGAAACCAGCATGACCAAGAAAACTGTGAATACCTTTGATGTCCCTTGGATAGGGCATCCTCTCAATTGCTTCGATCTTGGCCTTGTCCACTTCAATTCCCCTTTCGGAAATCTTGTGACCAAGAACAATTCCTTTGTTAACCATGAAGTGACACTTCTCCCAGTTGAGTACCAGATTTGTTTCCTCACATCTCAGCAAAACTTTATTAAGGTTGTGGAGACAATGGTCAAAGGAAGTTCCATAGACGGAGAAATCGTCCATGAAGACTTCCATAATCTCCTCACAGAAACCATGGAAGATAGCAGACATACACCTTTGAAAAGTAGCAGGGGCATTACATAAACCAAAAGGCATACGCCTGTAAGCATAAGTACCAAAGGGACAAGTAAAAGTGGTCTTCTCTTGATCAGCAGTGTTAACATGAATTTGAGAGAAGCCAGAATAGCCATCGAGGTAACAAAAGTGGGTATTTTTGGATAACCTTTCAAGCATTTGGTCGATGAACGACAGCGGGTAGTGATCCTTCCTGGTTGCCTTGTTCAGCTTCCTGTAATCAATACACATTCTATATCCAACAATATTTCTCTAAGGTATTAGTTCATTCTTATCATTAGGAACCACAGTTGTACCTCCTTTCTTAGGAACACAATGTACCGGGCTTACCCACTTACTATCAGCTATAGGGTAGATAATACCTGCGGCTAGAAGCTTGAGAATCTCAGTTCTTACAACATCCATCATCTTCGGGTTCAACCGTCGTTGATGATCAACAACTGGTTTAGCATCAGGCTCAAGATTCATAGTATGTTGACAGATAGATGGACTAATCCCCTTAAGGTCATCAAGGGTATAGCCAATTGCACCTCGGTGTTTACGAAGTACTTCCAATAGTCGCTCTTCTTCATATCCTGAAAGGTTAGAGTTGATAATAACAGGATATACTTTCATTTCATCTAAATAAGCATACTTGAGCGTATCGGGAAGAGGTTTAAGATCGAACACCGGGTCTTCTTTTGGTTTTGATAAAATTCCCAAAGGTTCAACCGGAAGGTTGTGCTTCAGGATAGCAGGTTGCCTCAAGAATATTTCATCTAGTTCATTTCTTTCCTGCATATGCCAATCATTCTCGTGGTCCTCCATAGATTGCTGGAAAGGATCATTAGGGGGAATAGCAATAGAAGCAATACTTTCAATAATTTTATCATCACTAGGTAAATCGGTACCACGAGGCTGCTTAGAGAACTTAGAAAAATTAAATTCATATGGCTCACCATTGAATTCAACAGAAACTTTACCTTTCTTGCAATCTATTATAGCTCCACAAGTTCTAAGAAAAGGTCTACCAAAAATAATAGGACAAAAATTGTCCCTCTCTGAACCAAGTACTAGAAAGTCGGTAGGGTATTTTACCTTTCCACATAGGACTTCAACGTCCCTCACAATTCTGATAGGAGAGATAGTTGTTCTGTTTGCAAGATGAATGGTAACATCAACTCCTTCAAGTTCACAAGGGGAAATCTCACCGATGATCTCTTCACAAAGTGAATAGGGGATAGCACTAGCACTCGATCCCAAATCGCATAGCCCATAATAATTGTGATCTCCTATTTTAACAGATACTACTGGAGTACCTGAAATTGGGCCTTTATTCTTGGCTGTGACAAGGTTAGTGGAAACAGCACAAAAATTTACATTGGAATCCAAAACATCATTAGTAACAAGGTCTTTAACCAATGCAACTTGAGGATCGACCTTGATCTGGTCCTCACGCTCATCAATTCTTCTCTCACTTTTATTTATTACGCCTGTCACAAGAGAGTGCTCCCTTATCCTTGCGGGAAAAGGAGGCTTTTCATATATAACTGCAGGCAAAATAGGGTCAGCAACATGAATATCAACATGTAACTCTTTGAAAGGTTCATGATGCTGGTCTCTCTTCTTTTTAAAAGAATCAACGTGAGAGGCAAAATCCTTACAGAAATCAATCATTAGATGGGAATCAAGACCAATCTTAGAGCAAAAAGTATTGAAGTAATCAGTTTTCACATAGCTCTCAATATAATCATGCTCATAATTTATAGCGGGTTCAATACCTTTATCGATTTCCCAATCTACGGTATTCCTCTGGATCCTTTCAATGAGATCCCACCTTTCTTCAACACTCTTCGTCCGGAATACCCCACTAGAGGAGGCATCCAGCATCTCCTTATCCTGACAAGAAAGCCTGGCATAAAAATTTGTAAGTATAATTTCCTTGGGGAGCTCATGAATAGGACATTTGAGCATTAGGGACTTCAATCTCCCCCAAGCTTGAGCAATGCTTTCTCCGTCACGAGACCTAAAGTTATAGATATAGTTCCTGTCTCGATGAATTTCATGAAGAGGATAAAACTTAGTATAAAAGAGAGACATAAGCTCTTGCCAATCAAGCAAGTGCGAGTTATCGAGAAGCTTATACCAATCTGAAGCTTTATCTATAAGTGATACGGCGAACAATTTCCTCATGACAAACTCCATTGTTACACCTGCAAGCTTAAATAATGAACATAGTTGTGACAGATATAGCAAGTGTTCACCGGGATGTCTGTCTCCTGCATAACGATTAGCCAAAACATAATCGATAATACCAGCTGGTATTTTATAGGGCACAATTTCAGTAGGGGGAGGAGCAACCACCACAGGTGTGGGGCGTCTTCCCACAAGCAACGATCCAATAGCAAGGTTGTCCATAAGGACAAAGAGCAGCAACAGCAAAAATAAAAACAGAAATATAAAAACTTCCTTACCAGTTTCACTTTACCAATAGCGCTACACTCCCCGGCAACGATGCCAAAAAACGGTACTTGATGACCCACAACCGTAAGGGATCTATTGCAGCGTTTTCGATAAGTAAGAGTGTCGAACCCAACGAGGAGCAGAAGGTATTGATAAGCGATTCTGAGCAAGGAATTACTGCAAGCGCTGAAAGATAACTTTTTAGGGGTTTTCTTGATATAAGTAACAGGAAAGTAAAAGCGAACAAAGTAAAAGGCACTGAAGAGTAACAAGTGGCCCAATCCTTTCTGAGCAAAGGAGAGGCCTAGCAACTGAACTTATACAGGCTAAAAGTATTCTTGAGGACACACGGGAGAGGTAGTCATGTGCTTTCGCCATATTCCGTATCGGTACTATGTTATGTGTTGATAAGTGTTGAGTGGGTGGATCTATGCTAGTACACTCTCTAGACTAAGATGAGTGCGCTCTTCTGATTAAACACCTTGCAAGCATCCGCAAATACAAGATAGTATTTAAGGCAAAAGCCTAACCATAGCAATACGATCGATGATCCATTGTTTCCTTGTGCAAAAGCGTGCGAACTGGGGTTCAGGTTTCTGTCACTCCGGCAACCCACCGTAAGCATTCTTTGTACACAATGTATTCCCCTAGCTCCTTAATAAGGCGAAGTGTTGAGTGTTCGACTCACACAACACCACTAGTAGAATAACAACACAACTTAAGTATCAAACAAAACATATTACTTCAACAGCATATGACTACTAACAACAAGACTTTTCCCATGTCCTCAAGAACTAAGGTAACTACTCACAAGACATAAAAGAGATCATGATCAGTGGAGATAAATGGATGATAAACAATCTGGACATAATGATATTTCTCCAACAAAACTCAATAGCATTCACCACAAAGTAGTAATCAACACCGATGGAGTAGAGAGGATAGATAGTACGGGTTACAACACAAGTTGCAATTGTGAGATGAGATTTGGATGAAGATGGAGATGGTGCTGATGTTGGGGATGATGTTGATGATGATCTCGATGATGCCCGTGACGATGGTGATGACGATGGCGATGATCTCCCCTTCCGGGAGGTGATCTCCCGAGCGGAATCTGCCCGCCGGAGATGGCTTTTTCTTCTCTGTAGGTTTCCGTCACGGAGCGGCAGCGGAACTCCGTCAAAACTCTGTTTTTTAGGGTTTTCGGATAACGAGGAGTATATAGGCAAAAGGGGGCAGCCGGAGGTGGGCCAGGGGCTCCAGGCGCCCCCCCGGCGCGGCCAGGGGTGGGGCCGCCCCCCCAGGGCGCCTGGACGCCCAGTGGCCCCCCTCTGGTTGCCCTTTTGCGTGCCTTCGTGATCCGTCTGGAAAATACCCTCCGTCGATTTTCAGGTAATTTGGAGGTATTCTTCTTCAGCAACTCAGCGTCCACTTTTTACCGCTGAATCCAGCGTCTGTTGCTTCGGCACCGGAAAGTTGCAAACTGTGTAAAATCGGCCAAAACAACATAAGAACATCATCGTAATGTGAAATATATCAATGAATAAGGATAAATTACGATATAAAATAGTGATGCATTTTGGACGTATCAGCACAACAGGGCTCAAACAACTCCTACTCATGCTAGTGGGTTTCAACTATTTACTATGGCAATGACAGGTCATGCAGAGGAAAGGGGTTCAGCTACCGCAGCAAAATAGCAGTTCAATCGTTCTTGTCCTAATGCAGTAAAGAAGAGCAGGTATGAGAGAGTGGGTTTGTATCGGGATGCTCAAGGGGGGGTTTGCTTGCCTGGCACTTCTGAAGATAGTAATAGTTCTTCATCAGTGTCATCGAACTCATCGTCGGAACGTCGTCTACTGAGAGGGGACAAATACTGGCAACAGAGAAGGAACACAATCAATGCAATGCAACAATATGATGCATGAATGTGACATGGCAACATGATGTTTATTGAGCTAATGCAACTAGCAACACAATTAAATGAAGTTGGTTTGAACCAAAGGTTCAAATTCAAACTCCATATGTGATTATTCAAATACCATTTATTCAAATTGTCCTAAACAGTGGCTGTAAGTTATTCAAACATGCATGAAAATGCCATAAACAGATTCCTTGGATTTTTTTGATCAATTTTCATATATAAATTATTTTCATTGGAGTTATAGATTATTTTCTATGATTTTTAGAAGTTTTGGCTATTTTCTGAAATAAATAAATCATTTCTGATTTATTTAAAATTCCAGAAAATACTTATTGCGTCAGCACTGTGTCATCATGACGTCAGCAGGTCAACGGGCTGGTCCAGGTCAAAACTGCTAGTGGGGCCCGCGTGTCAGTGACATAGTTCTGGTTAGGGTCGCTGACATGTGGGCCTAGTCAATGCCCACGTCAGCACGGTCAAAACTGACGCATGAGGCCACTGTGGTTAATTAAAGCTAAACAGAAACTAAATTGTGCTTAATTAAGTGTGTGGGGCCCATATGTCAGTGGCCCTCGGTGAAGGAAATATGCCCTAGAGGCAATAATAAAGTTGTTATTTTATATTTCCTTATATCATGATAAATGTTTATTATTCATGCTAGAATTGTATTAACCAGAAACTTAATAGATGTGTGAATACATAGACAAAACAGAGTGTCCCTAGTATGCCTCTACTAGACTAGCTCATTGATCAAAGATGGTTATGTTTCCTAACCATAGACATGAGTTGTCATTTGATCAACGGGATCACATCATTAGGAGAATGATGTGATGGACAAGACCCATCCGTTAGCTTAGCACTATGATCGTTTAGTTTTACTGCTATTGCTTTCTTCATGACTTATACATGTTCCTATGACTATGAGATTATGCAACTCCCGAATACCGTAGGAACACCTTGTGTGCTATCAAACGTCACAACATAACTGGGTGATCATAAAGATGCTCTACAGGTGTCTCCGAAAGTGTTCGTGGTGTTGGCATAGATCAAGACTAGGATTTGTCACTCCGAGTGTCGGAAAGGTATCTCTCGGCCCTCTTGGTAATGCACATCATAATAAGCCTTGCAAGCAAAAGACTAATGAGTTAGTCACGAGATGATGTATTACGGAACGAGGAAAGAGACTTGCCGGTAACGAGATTGAACTAGGTATAGAGATACCGACGATCGAATCTCGGGCAAGTAACATACCAATGACAAAAGGAACAACGTATGTTGTTATGCGGTTTGACCGATAAAGATCTTCGTAGAATATGTAGGAGCCAATATGAGCATCCAGGTTCCGCTATTGGTTATTGACCGGAGATGAGTCTCGGTCATGTCTACATAGTTCTTGAACCCGTAGGGTCCGCACGCTTAACGTTTGATGATGATCGGTATTATGAGTTTATGAGTTTTGATGTACCGAAGGAGTTCGGAGTCCCGGATGAGACCGGGGACATGACGAGGAGTCTCGAAATGGTTGAGACGTAAAGATCGATATATTGGACGACTATATTCGGACATCGGAAAGGTTCTGGGTGATTCGGGTATTCTTCGGAGTATATGGGCCTTATTGGGCCATACGGGAATAGAGGAGAAAGGTTAAAAGGAAGGAGGCGCGCGCCCCCCTCTGGTCCGAATTGGACAAGGGGTGCAGCCCCCTTTTCCTTCTCCCTCTCCACCTCTTTCCTTATCTCCTACTCCGGAAAGGAAAGGGGAATCCTACTAGGACTTGGGAGTCCTAGTAGGACTCCCCACACTTGGCGCGCCCCCTCTAGGGCCGGCCTCTCCCTTGCTCCTTTATATACGGGGGCAGGGGGGCACCCTAGGACACACAAGTTGAATTGTTTTAGCCGTGTGCGGTGCCCCTCTCCATAGAAAAACACCTCGGTCATACCGTTGCAGTGCTTAGGCGAAGCCCTGCACCGGTAGATACATCATATCTGTCACCACGCCGTCGTGCTGGCGAAACTCTCCCGTGAAGCTCAACTGGATCAAGAGCTCGTGGGACGTCATCAAGCTGAACGTGTGCTGAACACGGAGGTGTCGTACGTTCGGTGCTTGATCGGTTGGATCGCAAAGAAGTTCGACTACATCAACCGCGTCACTTGACGCTTCCACTCCCGGTCTACGAGGGTACATAGACACACTCTCCCCCTCGTTGCTATGCATCTAGTAGATAGATCTTGCGTGATCGTAGGAAAATTATGAAAATACTACGTTCCCCAACAGTGGCATCATGAGCCAGGTCTATGCGTAGATGATATGCACGAGTAGAACACAATGAGTTGTGGGCGATACTAGTCATACTGCTTACCAGCATGTCATACTTTGCTTCGGCGGTATTGTGAGATGAAGCGGCCCGGACCGACATTACGCGTACGCTTACGCGAGACTGGTTTCACCGTTATGAGCGCTCGTTGCTTAAATGTGACTGGCGGGTGTCTGTCTCTCTCACTTTAGCTGAATCAAGTGTGCCTACGCCCGGTCCTTGTGAAGGTTAAAACATCACATACTTGACGAAACATCGTTGTGGTTTTGTATGCGTAGGTAAGAACGGTTCTTGCTAAAGCCCGTAGCAGCCACGTAAAACTTGCAACAACAAAGTAGAGGACGTCTAACTTGTTTTTGCAGGGCATGTTGTGATGTGATATGGTCAAGACATGATGAGTTATACGGTTTTGTATGAGATGATCATGTTTTGTAAAGTTATCGGCAGCTGACAGGAGCCATATGGTTGTCGCTTTATTGTATGAAATACAATCGCCATGTAATTGCTTTACTTTATCACTAAGCGGTAGCGATAGTCGTAGAAGCAATAGTTGGCGAGACGACAACGATGCTACGATGGAGATCAAGGTGTCGCGCTGGTGACGAAGGTGATCATGACGGTGCTTTGGAGATGGAGATCAAAAGCACAAGATGATGATGGCCATATCATGTCACATATTTTGATTTGCATGTGATGTTTATCTTATTATGCTTCTTATTTTGCTTAGAACGACGGTAGCATTATAAGATGATCCCTTACAAAATTTCAAGGTATAAGTGTTCTCCCTGAGTATGCACCATTGCGAAAGTTCTTCGTGCTGAGACACCACGTGATGATCGGGTGTGATAGGCTCTACGTTCAAATACAACGGGTGTAAGACAGTTTTGCACACGTAGAATACTCGGGTTAAACTTGACGAGCCTAGCATATGCAGATATGGCCTCGGAACACTGGAGACCGAAAGGTCGAGCGTGAATCATATAGTAGATATGATCAACATAAGATGTTCACCATTGAAACTACTCCATCTCACGTGATGATCGGACATGGTTTAGTTGATTTGGATCACGTGATCATTTAGATGACTAGAGGGATGTCTATCTAAGTGGGAGTTCTTAAGTAATATGATTAAATAGAACTTTAATTTATCATGAACTTAGTCCTCGTAGTATTAGCATATCTATGTTGTAGATCAATAGCTCACGATGTTGCTCCCCGTTTATTTTTATATGTTCCTAGAGAAAACTAAGTTGAAAGATGTTAGTAGCAATGATGCGGAGTTGTTCTGTGATCTGAGGATTATCCTCATTGCTGCACAGAGAATTATGTCCTTGATGCACCGCTAAGTGACAGACCTATTGCAGGAGCAGATGTAGACGTTATGAACGTTTTGACAAAAGCTTGGTATGATGACTACTTGATAGTTTAAGTGCACCATGCTTTACAGCTTAGAACCGGGACTTCAAAAACGTTTTGAACGCCACAGAGCATATAAGATGTTCCTTGAAATTAGTATTTCATACTCATGCCCGTGACTTTTGACAGTACTTTGCCTACAAGATGGAGGAGAATAGCTCAACCAGTGAGCATGTGCTCAGATTATCTGGGTACTACAATTACTTAAATCAAGTGGGAGTTAATCTTCCAGATAAGATAGTAATTGACAAAGTTCTCTAGTCACTATCACCAAGTTAGTAGAACTTCGTGATGAACTATAATATGCAAGGGATGACGAAAGGAATTCCCGAGCTCTTCGCGATGCTGAAGTCGGCGAAGGTAGAAATCATGAAAAAGCATCAAGTGTTGATGGTTAACAAGACCACTTGTTTCAAGTAAAGGGCAAAGGGATAGAAGGGGAACTTCAAGAAGAATGACAAGCAAGTTTTCACTCCCGTGAAGAAACCCAAAGCTAAAACTCAAGCCTAAAACCAAGTGCTTCTACTGCAAAGGAAATGGTCACTGGAAGTGGAACTGCCCTAGATACTTGGCGGATAAGAAGGATGGCAAAGTGAACTAAGGTATATTTTGATATACAGATTATTGATGTGTACTTTACTAGTGTTCATAGCAAACCCTGGGTATTTGATACCGGTTCAGTTGCTAAAATTAGTAACTCGAAACGAGAATTGCAGAATGAATAGAGACTAGTTAAAGGTGAAGTGACGATGTGTGTTGGAAGTGGTTCCAAGATTGATATGATCATCATCGCACACTCCCTATACTTTCGGGATTAGTGTAAAACCTAAATAAATTTTATTTGGCATTTGCGTTGAGCATGAATATGATTTGATCATATTTGTTGCAATACGGTTATTCATCTAAAGTCATAGAATAATTTTTATTCTGTTTACATGAATAAAACCTTCGATGGTCATACACCCAATGAAAATAGTTTGTTGGATCTCGATCGTGGTGATACACATATTCATAATATTGAAGCCAAAAGATGCAAGGTTAATAATGATAGTGCAACTTATTTGTGGCACTGCCGTTTAGGTCATAATGGTGTAAAGCGCATGAAGAAACTCCATAGTGATGGACTTTTGGAATCACTTGATTATGAATCACTTGGTGCTTGCGAACCATGCCTCATGGGCAAGATGACTAAAACTCTGTTCTCCGGAACAATGGAGCGAGCAACAGATTTGTTGGAGATCATACATACAGATGTATGTGGACCAATGAGTGTTGAAGCTCGCGGCGGGTATCGTTATTTTCTGACCTTCACCGATGATTTAAGCAGATATGGGTATATCTACTTAATGAAGCACAAGTCTGAAACATTTGAAAAGTTCAAAGAATTTCATAGTGAAGTGGAGAATCATCGTAACAAGAAAATAAGAGTTTCTACGATATGATCGTAGAGGTAAAATATTTGAGTTAGCGAGTTTGGCCTTCAGTAAAAACAATGTGAAATAGTTTCACTACTCACGCCACCTGGAACACCACAGTGTAATGGTGTTTCCGAACGTCATAACCGTACTTTATTAGATATGGTGCGATCGATGATGTCTCTTACCGATCTACCACTATCGCTTTTGGGGTTATGCATTAGAGACAGCTACATTCACGTTAAATAGGGCACCATCTAAATCCATGGAGATGACACCGTATGAACTGTGGTTTGACGAGAAACCTAAGCTGTCATTTCTTTAAGTTTGGGACTGCGATGCTTATGTGAAAAAGTTTCAACATGATAAGCTCGAACCAAAATCGGAGAAGTAAATCTTCATAGGATACCCAAAAGAAACTATTGGGTACACCTTCTATCACAGATCTGAAGGCAAGGTCTTTGTTGCTAAGAGTGGATCCTTTCTAGAGAAGGAGTTTCTCTCGAAAGAAGTGAGTGGGAGGAAAGTAGAACTTGATGAGGTAATTGTACCTTCTCCCGAATTGGAAAGTGGAACATCACAGAAACTAGTTCCAGTGATTCCTACACCAATTAGTGAGGAAGCTAATGATGATGATCATGAAACTTCAGATCAAGTTTCTGTTGAACTTCGTAGATCAACCAGAGTTTGTTCCGCATCAGAGTGGTACGGCAACCCGGTTCTGGAAGTCATTTTAGTGGACCATGATGAACCTGCGAACTATGAGGAAGCGATGATGAGCCCAGATTCCGCAAAATGGCTTGAGGCCATGAAATCTGAGATGGGATCCATGTATGAGAACAACGTGTGGACTTTGGTTGACTTTCCCAATGATCGGCAAGCCATCGAAAATAAATGGATCTTCAAGAGGAAGACTGACGCTGACGGTAATGTTACTGTTTACAAAGCTCGACTTGTTGCGAAAGTTTTTCAACAAGTTCAAGGAGTTGACTACGATGAGACTTTCTCACCCGTAGCGATGCTTAAGTCTGTCCGGATCATGTTAGCAATTGCCGCATTTTATGATTATGAAATCTGGCAAATGGATGTCAAAACTGCATTCCTGAATGGATATCTCAGAGAAGAGTTGTATATGATGCAACCAGAAGGTTTTGTCGATCCTAAAGGTGCTAGAAAATTGTGCAAGCTCCAGCGATCCATCTATGGATTGGTGCAAGCATCTCGGAGTTGGAATATATGCTTTGATAAGTTGATCAAAGCATATAGTTTTATACAGACTTGCGGTGAAGCATGTATTTACAAGAAAGTGAGTGGGAGCACTACAACCTTTCTGATAAGTATATGTGGATGACATATTGTTGATCAGAAATAATGTAGAATATTCTGGAAAGCATAAAGGAGTGATTGAAAGGAGTTTTTCAAAGAAAGACCTCGGTGAAGCTGCTTACATATTGGGCATCAAGATCTATAGAGATAGATCAAGATGCTTGATAAGATTTTCGATGAGTACATACCTTGATAAGATTTTGAAGTAGTTCAAAATGGATCAGTCAAAGAAGGAGTTCTTGCCTGACTTGTGAGGTGTGAAGTTGAGTAAGACTCAAAGCCAGACCACGGCAGAAAAATATAGAGAGAATGAAACTTATTCCCTATGCCTCAGCCATAGGTTCTATAAAGTATGCCATGCTGTGTAACAAACATGTTGTGTACCTTGCCATGAGTTTGACAGGGAGGTACAATAGTGATCCAGGAGAAGATCACTGTACGGCGGTCAAAATTATCCTTAGTAATTGGATGACTAAGGAAATGTTTCTCGATTATGGAGGTGATAAAGAGTTCGTCGTAAAGGGTTACGCCAATGCAAGCTTTGACACTAAATCCAGATGACTCTAAGTATCAATCTGGATGCGTATTGAAAGTGAGAGCAATTAGCTAGAGTAGCTCCATGCAGAGCATTGTAGACATAGAAATTTGCGAAATACATACGGATCTGAATATGGCAGACCCGTTGACTAAACTTCTCTCACAAGCAAAACATGATCACACCTTATTACTCTTGGGTATTAATCACATAGCGATGTGAACTAGATTATTGACTCTAGTAAACCCTTTGGGTGTTGGTCACATGGCGATGTGAACTATGGGTGTTATTCACATAACGATGTGAACTATCGGTATTAAATCACATGGCGATGTGAGCTAGATTATTGACTCTAGTGCAAGTGGGAGACTGAAGGAAATATGCCCTAGAGGCAATAATAAAGTTGTTATTTTATATTTCCTTATATCATGATAAATGTTTATTATTCATGCTAGAATTGTATTAACCAGAAACTTAATACATGTGTGAATACATAGACAAAACAGAGTGTCCCTAGTATGCCTCTACTAGACTAGCTCATTGATCAAAGATGGTTATGTTTCCTAACCATAGACATGAGTTGTCATTTGATCAACGGGATCACATCATTAGGAGAATGATGTGATGGACAAGACCCATCCGTTAGCTTAGCACTATGATCGTTTAGTTTTACTGCTATTGCTTTCTTCATGACTTATACATGTTCCTATGACTATGAGATTATGCAACTCCCGAATACCGTAGGAACACCTTGTGTGCTATCAAACGTCACAACGTAACTGGGTGATCATAAAGATGCTCTACAGGTGTCTCCGAAAGTGTTCGTGGTGTTGGAATAGATCAAGACTAGGATTTGTAACTCCGAGTGTCGGAAAGGTATCTCTGGGCCCTCTCGGTAATGCACATCATAATAAGCCTTGCAAGCAAAAGACTAATGAGTTAGTCAGGAGATGATGTATTACGGAACGAGTAAAGAGACTTGCCGGTAACGAGATTGAACTAGGTATAGAGATACCGACGATCGAATCTCGGGCAAGTAACATACCAATGACAAAAGGAACAACGTATGTTGTTATGCGGTTTGACCGATAAAGATCTTCGTAGAATATGTAGGAGCCAATATGAGCATCCAGGTTCCGCTATTGGTTATTGACCGGAGATGAGTCTCGGTCATGTCTACATAGTTCTTGAACCCGTAGGGTCCGCACGCTTAACGTTTGATGATGATCGGTATTATGAGTTTATGAGTTTTGATGTACCGAGGGAGTTCGGAGTCCTGGATGAGACCGGGGACATGACGAGGAGTCTCGAAATGGTCGAGACGTAAAGATCGATATATTGGACGACTATATTCGAACATCGGAAAGGTTCCGAGTGATTCGGGTATTTTTTGGAGTATATGGGCCTTATTGGGCCATACGGGAATAGAGGAGAAAGGTTAAAAGGAAGGAGGCGCGCGCCCCCCCTCTAGTCCGAATTGGACAAGGGGTGCAGCCCCCTTTTCCTTCTCCCTCTCCACCTCTTTCCTTATCTCCTACTCCGGAAAGGAAAGGGGAATCCTACTAGGACTTGGGAGTCCTAGTAGGACTCCCCACACTCGGCGCGCCCCCTCTAGGGCCGGCCTCTCCCTTGCTCCTTTATATACGGGGGCAGGGGGGCACCCTAGGACACACAAGTTCAATTGTTTTAGCCGTGTGCGGTGCCCCTCTCCATAGAAACACACCTCGGTCATACTGTTACAGTGCTTAGGCGAAGCCCTGCGCCGGTAGATACATCATATCTGTCACCACGCCGTCGTGCTGGCGAAACTCTCCCGTGAAGCTCAACTGGATCAAGAGCTCGTGGGACGTCATCAAGCTGAACGTGTGCTGAACGCGGAGGTGTCGTACGTTCGGTGCTTGATCGGTTGGATCGCGAAGAAGTTCGACTACATCAACCGCGTCACTTGACGCTTCCACTCCCGGTCTACGAGGGTACGTAGACACACTCTCCCCCTCGTTGATATGCATCTAGTAGATAGATCTTGCGTGATCATAGGAAAATTATGAAAATACTACGTTCCCCAACACTCGGGTTAGTTAGAGCATCATTAGTGGCTAATGACATGCCACGTCGGCGTCACCGGAGTTACGCCGGCGGCGACCAAAAACGCGGCGGAGGCACGCTGGAGCGGCTCGGGTTTCGCCTACAGGCCACGGTTTGAGCCACAGTTTGTCTCTACGCGTAGCTGGTGCTCTTCCGCATCCAAAGGGATCGGAGTCAGCGGCTGGGGTGCGGTGTGCTCGCCGGAGTCGAGCTCGCGGCAGCGACCGGCGATCAGGCATCGACGGAATCGATGCTGTGGTGCACGAGGGGACGAACGGCTGGGTGCTACGGCCTCCTGGTGATGTGCTGAGCACGGTGACGCGCTCAAAAACGGGCAGAGGAGGCTGTGGCCAATCGGTGACAAGTTCAGCGGCGGCCGGGGTTCTGCCGCGGTGGAGCTATGGCCTAGAGGTCAAGCGCGGCTAGGGGGGAAGGGGGAAACGGCTCGGGGGCTCACCGCGAGTCCGTTGGGAGGGTCAGTGAGCTCGGGGACGCGTCGGGGCGGCGAATCAATCGGTGAAGTCCGGCGAGCAGAAGCGGCGGTGACGAGCTCGAAGGCGACGACCTAGTGCTCCTCGGCTTGTTTCAGTTGGCGTGGAGGGGACACGGACGTCGGCTGAGTGACTGGACGCAGCGGAGAGGCGAGACTTGCGCGGTGGCTATGGTGGTGCTCGTTGGCGGCCTCGGACGCGAGCGAGGGAAGCGGGGAAGAGAGACAGAGGAGGGGAAAGAAACACGGGGAGAGGTCGAGGGGGTTCCAGGGTGTGCGTGGCGTCCACAGCGACGTTTGGGAGGGGCAAGCAGGCAAGGGGAGAGGAGGTGGCCATGGCGTGTGGCCGCAGGCGCAGGGCACGCGCCCCCCGTCCTCCTGGCGAGAGGAGCAAGACGACAGGGAGGAGGCGGTAGCGGGCTGGGCCTGCAGCTGGGCCGTTTCGGCTGGGCCACTAGGTAGGTGGGCTGCCAGGTAAAACTCTCCCTCTCTCTAACTCCGGTTTTGTTCCTGTTTTCTATTTCTGTTTTCTGTTTGATTTAAATCTTGCTACTGTTTGAAATTTCAACAGTTTCAAACCAGTGCCAAAAACCCTCTGAACAATTTTATGTTGCTAGATGGACTTTTCCAAAAGCACATAAAACATTTCAAAGTTATTTGAAAATATATTCTATATATTATGAATATAATTACAAATTCAAATACTATAATAAATTAAATTCATGCCCAAAATATTCCACAAAGATGTCCATTATTTTTGGTTTGCTGCAAAAGCCTTGCCAAAAATTTCCAACAAATATTAGGAACATTTTGGAAACATTGAATGCAATTTTTTTGACTGGACCTATTTGAAATTTGAAGTTCTAGGGTTTGAACAATCCCCATTTCAACCTTCAAAGGAAAATAGACATGATGCATGATGCACTCAAGGGCAACTAATTACAAGCAAGACAACAAGGGCTGATCTAGGGCTGTGACAACTCACCCCCACTAAACAAGAATCTCGTCCTGAGATTCAAGACGTGAGATAAGAAATCAGAGGGGACACTAACTAACACAATCTTCACGATCCAATTTTCCTTCTCGGAGATGTTGATTTATTGCATCATATTGATCTTGTCATCCTTGCTTTGAGATCTTCATCCAACCAGATGATAACGGAGACATACTTTGTAGAAATCGATCTTCCCGAAGATCGAGGAACTCAAGATCAACTCATGGAGTGAGACATTGAAGCATCTCTTGAGCTGAGACACGGAACACCCATCCAAGAGGATGGAGTGAAACAAATGATGAAGGTTCACTTGGCAGGCAAAATTCCACACCTAAAAAGATGGTGATCGAGGTCACCAGACGGGGCACCTTAGAGAAGGTGACTCGTCGAATTATTCCCTTAAGTGGCAAAAAGAATTACTTTTGATATAGAGATCATTGAAATTCCCTATACCAGCCTAAGGCAATCACAAACGATCATTTGTCGGAGTTCGAAAGAATGACATTCTCGGGCCAGATTGGATGATATGGACTACCTTGTTGAAGACAACACAAGGGATGATTTTTTCTTATCACCGGAAATGGATGGGACCCATGTTAAAATGGCACATTGGCGGTGCAAGCTGGGACGAAAAGCAAATGCTGGGAATGATTCTGGTAACTGGGAAGAACCCAATAGTAGAGAGTGAATCTACTCTTGGAGAGGTTATAGCATAACCAAGAACACTGAGAGCAATCCCGGTTAGTGCCAGTGATAACACCTAGTGCTTGTGCGTGCTCTCAAGAACTTGAGCATTCCCATATTCATCAAGGTTTTACCCATATCCGTGTCAAGGATCCTGGCAACACAACATACTACCATGATGAATAGTGGTGGATGATGTAGATGCAAAGGAAGATAACACCATCTCAGATTTTACCTTAGCGGAGCCAAGGAAGCAAAATCTGGATGATCGACCGAGAAACATTTAGCACTCCGCTTCTAATGTTCTCCTTGATGTGTTAGCGTAAGCCATTCATAGATATGTTTGGTATCTTGAACATCAAGTAAAGGTCGGACTTCGGGAGCACATGAACCCATAAGAAGCAACTAGGGAGTAAATCCTATGAAATCCTTATGGGGAGGTGGCCAACTTCTTCAATCAAGATACTACAACCATAGGTCTTCCGGCTGGTGTGTTGGCCACAACATCCACTTACCGGGTTACAGAGAGACGACTATTATAGTTCTTGGGAAAACGCTCAACCATGATATCTGCCTGAGATTCAGATTTGGTTGGTGTCAGGATATTCCAGACTCATCAAATCTAGGAAGAAAAAAAATGAAAATTTGCAGCACAAATCGACGAGATGACGTTGCGAGATTCGCGGGGAATGAACTGCGATAGCAAGCTCCAAAACATGAGCTGGTTCTGCTACACACATGTGAATACGTTGTCGCAGACAAGCATGACCACGTAGTAGTCTTATAATAAAACACTATCGAGTTCGGGTGGGGAATCATCATCGAGGATATCAAAGTCCTTTCATAAGTCCGGATTAGCTCTTATGAAGAAACTTCCTCTCCTTGAACAAATCAATCAGTGGTCTGGTGTGCTAGGGAATACATATGGAGTGGAGGTAATTAATCTGCCAAACCATAGTTTACATTCGCACATGCATAACTGACTTGGGATGATCCAGAAGAAGCAAAACAATCTTTTCTCAAATTCATGGCGGCAACTTGCATCAAATGCACATGAATTGGGGGAAGTCACTTCTTCCATCCAAGCGTAAGCTTCATGATGGAACACGAAGGCATTGCTTACAAAGTTTCCAACACTAGCTTAATGTTCAATAAAATCATGGAGAGGATAGGGATGTTGTCGATGGGCTCAACAATAACTCATCCAGGTTTCCATAAAGGTGGAATTCCACAATTAAGTGAACACGGTGATAGCATTGGTCAGACCAAGAGATATAACGGTGTATGCTCGAGGGATCAACCACGAGTAAGACAACGTTACGAATATCATTGGTTCTGATTTGACTTGACGATAACCCATACTCAAATCAAAGTCTGGACAAGACAATAGATCCACAAATGTTCACGGAGATCAATTGAAGAAGATATCATCTATCTTCAATACACTCACAAGATATCCCTTTGGAGTGAGCTATGTGGATTAAACATTTATCTTCCAACCTTCCAAGTTGTTGTTTAGGTTAACCAAGTAGCTCAGGATATACAACACAGATTCTTGGAGAAGGGGTGGTTTACAAGAAACCAACTTGATCACGAGCTCAACATAGCGATCAGGGGATAACCTGGAAATACTTCCGAGAAGATAATCGGAAAATCACGGACCGCCGATATGTTACTAAGCTCAAGAACAATCTTGCTTTTCAGGGCAAAACGATATGATCAAATGAGCGAGGACTTAACAAAATCCTAACTCATCAACCAAGGAGTGCACCAGGAAGGTGGACTAGGTAGCACGATCAATCTTAGAATGCTGATTCAGTAACCATCATGCTAAAAATGAGATTATCGTCTATTGACTACCAAGCAACGGAGTTGCTAGGAGTATTGACTTCACGCATCTCGGTTCACTTGTCGGTATTACGGTTACAATAACACGGAGACCGCAGAATGAACGATGATGGTAATAAATATCACTGCATCAAGAATTCATAAGGGATAGTGCAATTCTCATGACGATCCCGATATAAAGAGGGTAACACTTCAAAGTAGAACGGATTAAAAGCTTGATTGCATTTGATCTGCGGAGTACAACTTCTTTGACCCAATCCAGGATATGGATAAGGTACTGGAGTTTGTTTCTCCTAGTCATTCCGGAATAGAATGACTTGACGGACCACAAGAGTAAAAGGCATCGATGAACACGAATGCACAACCACTCCTGGCTATCAATTGATAGACGGGGTCATAATACAACTAAAAAGGGGCAACTCAAAGGAACATATAACTCTCCGAGTTGTGGATGCATAGACTAGCATGTCAAACTCTCAACATACTTCTTCCGGATAGTCCATGCAGAAAGTTAGAACTGGCAGAGTCACAATATGAATGGAGTACTACTCAAGAGCACTTTGGTTGTGATCTTTTGGTTCGGGAGAACATCTGCCAAGGATGGTTCATGGTATTTGGAAGAAGGATATACCACGGACCACGAGGACTATCACAACGTTACTAATATCCTAAAGGGACGAGCAAATACTACCAACAGGAGGTAAGTGGAGTGAGTCTTGGGTTCAAGAACCCAGAAATATAATGCCTACTAACTAAATGGCATCACGGGATGCTTTCGAGAATGATGGCCAGAATCATCACACTGGGATTATATAGCATTGCTAGATTACTGGTGATCTTCTAAGACACCTAGGGTCATAGTAATAGCTCCAACCTATATGTCGAGGCAACGGAGTACCTCAACACACCGACTAATGTGGTTAATCTGGCCTAAAAGGACATTAAGAACAGGTAGGAATGATTTGCAAATGCATCAAATTTTTTAGAGACCTGGGATGACTCGGACAGCATAACGGCTGTAAATGCTCAAAAGTTTTGAAAGATCCTGCAAAAATGGTGGCATAGCCACTGAACATCTCAACAACAAGATTCCTAGACCAACTGTCAACACCCGGGGATAGAAGAAACTGAACTGAGGGTTGAATCCACAATTAACGTGATCCTAATAGACAGAAGAGAAAGCCTAGTTCTTAATCCCCGTAGAAAGAAGAAGGTGACTCAGATCAGAAGGTCATAGGGTAAAGGAGTAAAAAGAGCCTTGCGTTCCCTTCCACAATCAATTCCCTTATATAACTAAAGAATTTCTAGACACGACTTCGACCAGTTTGGCTTGCTAATCCTACAGGCAGTCAGGCTCTGATACCAAACCTGTCGGGACCCCGATCCTAAGTCACACAGGTCTAGCCGGTAACACATCATATCACTTTGCGGCCTCACGCACGGTATCCCCACGGGTGCCACCTTACCTGGCCCAGGACCGTTTGCGCATTTTGGCACACGTATATGATAGTGTCGGTAGCATCCGTATGACAGAGAACCCGGGCCGACATGACTAGTTATAAACCAAAAGTGGCGCTAAATTACAGAGACAGGCATACATGACCCAGCAACGAACGTGTCGGTCATCAACGTATGAACCCAAGTCGTAGCAAGCTACAAGGACTTAAAGGAACAACGCGTGACATTTCCCCTAAGGGACAGACACAGGAACGAAGAAGGACACATGCCGGCCAGCCTAAGTGTTCCGGAGCAGTAGCAAGCTACCAAGGCTCAGTGGAAGCACTAGGAGACATTTCCCTGTAAGATAGGCTACCAAGGGTAAACAACTAGGTGTCGGATCCCACACATAGCAATACACATTACACGTACGCATAACATGCAAGTATGTGCTGTACAACATGGCATCACAACATAACTCAACAACTCATATAGATAAGGCCCAAAAGAGCCGTCATAGCATTTATTACAAACATGGGTCACATGACCCAACATACAGAGCATACAGGCAACGGAAGCATAACATGTTTGAGTACAGACAACTACAAATGAAAAAGGCTGAGAAGCCTGACTATCTACAAGACCCTCCCAAGGGTACAAGATCGTAGCTGAGGTAACAGGCTAAACGTCGAAGTCCACGCGGAACCACTAGCGAGACTGAAGTCTCTCTGCAAAAACATAAATTAAGCAAACGTGAGTACAAAGGTACTCAGCAAGACTTACATCAGAACTAACTACTTATGCAACAGTATCAACAAAGGGGTGGTGGAGTTTGACTGCAGCAAGCCAGCTTTGACTCGGTGGCTATCCTGAACTATGACTGCAAGTAACTTTTGAGGTGGCGCACACAAGTCCACAAATTCACCAATCAATACATTACTATGGATCCGCTCCCGTCTCCCTACGAGAAGGCCATCCATAGCACTCACACTCGTCTTGAGTATTTTAGGGTATCCACTTCACTTGTCTATGTACCACGTAAGCATCCAAGAAGTCCATAACCGCGGACCCGGCTATTCGAATAGATCATGTTAACCCTGCAGGGGTGTACTTCTTCACACACGCTCTCGCCACATACCGCCATGTACACGTCGTGTATCTCGGCAACCTTCAAGCGGAAGCCTGGCGAGGGTGTCGGCCACGACCTGACTAACCACACAAGACTCTAGTCCAGGTTTATCGCCTATTCGGGTTCCATCCGTGGGGAGATCCGGCCGGGGTGTCGCTCACGGCCCCAAACGATGTGCGCAGGGTTCCCAAGCCCACCTCGATGGATGGATCTACGCTTGGTACACCGTGCCACGGTGTCTAGTCTGCCCCAAGCCCACATGTACCGTGTGCCACTTGGTAGACTACTAACACTACCTACAACACCAGAAACTAGTTGCAACTCCTGGACAGAGATCTAGTTGATTAATAAGTCGAGAGGGGTCGAGTTACCGGAACCCAATGTGTGGTAGTAGCTAGTCATTGGACAACTTACACATAACTCAGTTCTTAAGGACGGTTCCAGTGAGACAACCCACCATGTACTCCTACATGGCCTCTCACCGCTACCTTTACCAAATCGTGTTCACACACTTAGCTCTCAACGGTAGGACATGTTCATAACTTTCCAATTCATCCCCGATGAATCAGACCTGACACAACTCTAAGCAATAGCAGGCATAACCAGAAAGCATGAATGAGTAGGCACAATAGGGCTCAAACAACTCCTACTCATGCTAGTGGGTTTCAACTATTTACTGTGGCAATGACAGGTCATGCAGAGGAAAGGGGTTCAGCTACCGCAGCAAAATAGCAGTTCAATCGTTCTTGTCCTAATGCAGTAAAGAAGAGCTGGAGCGAGAGAGTGGGGTTGTATCAGGATGCTCAAGGGGGGGTTTGCTTGCCTGGCACTTCTGAAGATAGTAATAGTTCTTCATCAGTGTCATCGAACTCATCGTCGGAACGTCGTCTACTGAGAGGGGACAAATACCGGCAACAGAGAAGGAACACAATCAATGCAACGCAACAATATGATGCATGAATGTGACATGGCAACATGATGTTTATTGAGCTAATGCAACCAGCAACACAATTAAATGAAGTTGGTTTGAACCAAAGGTTCAAATTCAAACTCCATATGTGATTATTCAAATGCCATTTATTCAAATTGTCCTAAACAGTGGCTGTAAGTTATTCAAACATGCATGAAAATGCCATAAACAGATTCCTTGGATTTTTCTGATCAATTTTCATATATAAATTATTTTCATTGGAGTTATAGATTATTTTCTGTGATTTTTAGAAGTTTTGGCTATTTTCTGAAATAAATAAATCATTTCTGATTTATTTAAAATTCCAGAAAATACTTACTGCGTCAGCACTATGTCATCATGACGTCAGCGGGTCAACAGGCTGGTCCAGGTCAAAATTGCTAGTGGGGCCCGCGTGTCAGTGACTCAGTTCTGGTTAGGGTCGCTGACATGTGGGCATAGTCAATGCCCACGTCAGCACGGTCAAAACTGACGCATGGGGCCACTGTGGTTAATTAAAGCTAAACAGAAACTAAACTGTGCTTAATTAAGTGTGTGGGGCCCATATGTCAGTGGCCCTGGGGGTTAGTTAGAGTGTCATTAGTGGCTAATGACTTGCCACGTCGGCGTCACCGGAGTTACGCCGGCGGCGACCAAAAACGCGGCGGAGGCACGCTGGAGCGGCTCGGGTTTCGCCTACAGGCCACGGTTTGAGCCACGGTTGGTCTCTACGCGTAGCTGGCGCTCTTCCACATCCAAAGGGACCGGAGTCAGCGGCTGGGGTGCGGTGTGCTCGCCGGAGTCGAGCTCGCGGCGGCGGCCGGCGATCGGGCATCGACGGAATTGATGCTGTGGTGCACGAGGGGACGAACGGCTGGGTGCTACGGCCTCCTGGTGATGTGCTGAGCACGGTGACGCGCTAAAAAACGGGCAGAGGCGGCTGTGGCCACAACGGCGACAAGTTCAGCGGCGGCCGGGGTTCTACCGCGGCGGAGCTATGGCCTAGAGGTCAAGCGCGGCTAGGGGTGAAGGGGGAAATGGCTCGGGGGCTCACCGCGAGTCCGTTGGGAGGGTCAGTGAGCTCGGGGACGCGTCGGGGGCGGCGAATCGATCGGTGAAGTCCGGCAAGCAGAAGCGGTGGTGACGAGCTCGAAGGCGACGACCTAGTGCTCCTCGGCTTGTTTCAGTTGGCGTGGAGGGGACACGAACGTCGGCTGAGTGACTGGACGCAGCGGAGAGGCGAGACTTGCGCGGTGGCTACGGTGGTGCTCATCGGCGGCCTCGGACGCGAGCGAGGGAAGCGGGGAAGAGAGACAGGGGAGGGGAAAGAAACATGGAGATAGGTCGAGGGGGTTCCAGGGTGTGTGTGGCGTCCACAACGACGTTTGGGAGGGGCAGGCAGGCAAGGGGAGAGGAGGTGGCCATGGCGTGTGGCCGCAGGCGCCGAGCACGCCCCCCCC
>LR738714.1:607865114-607883887 GCA_902687465.1 Secale cereale | reverse complement strand
CCCCCCCCCCCCCCCCCGTCCTCCTGGCGAGAGGAGCAAGACGACAGGGAGGAGGCGGTAGTGGGCTGGGCCTGCAGCTGGGCCGTTTCGGCTGGGCCACTAGGTAGGTGGGCTGCCAGGTAAAACTCTCCCTCTCTCTAACTCTGGTTTTGTTCCTGTTTTCTATTTCTGTTTTCTGTTTGATTTGAATCTTGCCACTGTTTGAAATTTCAACAGTTTCAAACCAGTGCCAAAAACCCTCTGAACAATTTTATGTTGCTAGATGGACTTTTCCCAAAGCACATAAAACATTTCAAAGTTATTTGAAAATATATTCTATATATTATGAATATAATTCCAAATTCAAATACAATAATAAATTAAATTCCGTGCCCAAAATATTCCACAAAGATGTCCATTATTTTTGGTTTGCTGCAAAAGCCTTGCCAAAAATATCCAACAAATATTAGGAACATTTTGGAAACATTGAATGTAATTTTTTTCACTGGACCTATTTGAAATTTGAAGTGCTAGGGTTTGAACAATCCCCATTTCAACCTTCAAAGGAAAATAGACATGATGCATGATGCACTCAAGGGCAACTAATTACAAGCAAGACAACAAGGGCTGATCAAGGGCTGTGACAATGGGACAGATGATAGCAAGCCGAAATGGCATGCTTCAAAACTCAGAGCTACTACAAGCTTGAAAAATCCATGAAAGGTTCCCGTGCGGCTCCTACGGCCGCACCGGGGCGCCCAGATCCAGCCGCCGAGGGACCTTCCCTGCTTCTACTTCTCGAGCTTGCGTTCTATTCCGTCGAAGAGAAGGGTGACGCAACAGGCCCCAAGATGGGATCTCACGGGAACAGAAGGTTGCGACGGTGGAACTAGGGTTTTCTCTGTTGTTCTGATGGTTTCAGGGTACGTAGATATATATAGGAAGAAGGAGGGCACCGGGGGCCAGACGTGGGGCCCACGAGGCAGGGGGCACGCCCTATAGGGGAGGGGCGCCCCCACCCTTGTGGATGCCATGTGTGCCCTACTCCGTGGTTCTCAAGTCTCCCGTGCGTATTTTGCTCCAAAAATATCTCTCCCGAAGGTTTCATTCTGTTGGGACTCCGTTTGATATTCCTTTTCTGTAAAACCCTGAAATAGGCAAAAAAAACAGCAATCTGGACTGGGCCTTTGGGTTAATAGGTTAGTCCCAAAAATAATATAAAAGTGTATAACAAAACCCATTAAACATCCAAAACATCATAAATAATAGCATGGAACAATAAAATATTATAGAGACGTTGGAGACGTATCAAGCATCCCCAAGCTTAATTCCTGCTCGTCGTCAAGTAGGTAAATGATAAGAACAGAATTTTTGATGTGGAATGCTAACCAACATAATTTTCAATGTAGTTCTCTTAATTTTGGCATGAATGTTCAAATCTGAAAGATTCAAGACAAAAGTCTATATTTACATAAGAAATAATAATACTTCAAGCATACTAACAAAGCAATCATGTCTTCTCAAAATACTATGGCTAAAGAAAGTTATCCCTACAAAATCATATAGTCTGGTTATGCTCCCTCTTCATCACACAAAATACTCATATCATGCACAACCCTGGTTTCAGCCAAGCACTTGTTTTCATACTCTATTCTTTCAAACCTTTCAACTTTCACGCAATACATGAGCGTGAGCCATGGACATAGCACTATGGGTGGAATAGAGTGATGGTTGTGGAGAAGACAAAAAAGAGGGACATAGTCTCACATCGACTAGGCATATCAACGGGCTATGGAGATGCCCATCAATATATATATATATATATATATATATATATATATATATATATATATATATATATATATATATATATATATATCAATGTGAGTGAGTAGGGATTGCCATGCAACGGATGCACTAGAGCTAAAAATGTATGAAAGCGCAACAAAAGAAATTAAGTGGGTGTGCATCCAACTTGCTTGCTCACAAAAACCTAGGGCATTTGAGGAAGCCCATCGTTGGAATATACAAGCCAAGTTCTATAATGAAATCCCACTAGTATATGAAAGTGACTAAACATGAGACTATCTAACATGAAGAACATGGTGCTACTTTGAAGCACAAGTGTGGAAAAAGATATTAGCAATTGTCCCTTTTTTTCTTTTCTCTTCTTTTTTTGGGCCTTTCTTTTTTTTCTTTGGCCTTTCCTTCATTTTTTAGGGGCTTTCTTTATTTAGCCTTTCCTCACGTGGGACAATGCTCTAATAATGATGATCATCACACCTATATTGATTTACAACTCGATACTAGAACAAAGTAGGACTCTATATGAATGCCTCCGGCGGTGTACCGGGATATGCAATGAATCAAGAGTGACATGTATGAAAAAATTATGCATGGTGGCTTTGCCACAAATACGATGTCAACTACATGATCATGCATGGCAATATGACAATATGAAGCGTGCCATGTGAACAGAGCGGTGGAAAGTTGCATGGCAATATATCTCGGAATGGCTATGGAAATGCCATGATAGGTAGGTATGGTGGCTGTTTTGAGGAAGATATATGGTGGCTGTTTTGAGGAAGGATATATAGTGGGTGTATGGTACCGGCAAAAGTTGCGCGGTACAAGAGAGGCTAGCAATGGTGGAAGGGTGATAGTGCGTATAATCCATGGACTCAACATTAGTCATAAGAACTCATATACTTATTGCAAAAAATTACGAGTCATCAAAAGAAAGCAATCAACGCATGCTCCTAGGGGGGAGGTTGGTAGGAGTTAACCATCGCGCGCCCCCGACCTCCACACAAAGGATGGCACTCTACAAATACCTCATGCTCCAACTTCGTCACATAGTGGTTCACCATACGTTCATGCTACGGGAACCACTAACCTTAACACAAGTATTTGTCAATTTCATAATAACTCCACTAGCATGACTCTAATATCACTATCCTCATATGTCAAAACAATTATCAAGCATCCAACTTCTCATCATATTCAATGCACTTAGTATGAAAGTTTTTACTACATTCATCTTGGATGCCTATCATGTCAAGGCTAGTTTTATAGCCAAAGCACATTACCATGCTGTTTTAATAGACTCTCAAAAGGATATAAGTGAGGCATGAGAGATCAACAATTTCTACAAAATAGAATCACCACCGTGCTCTAAAAGATATAAGTGAAGCACTAGAGCAAAAACTATTCAACTCAAAAGATATGAGTGAAGCACATAGAGTGTTCTAACAATTCCTAGGCCATATTTAACTCTCTCAAATAGGTGTGTCCAGTAAGGATGATTGTGCCAAACTAACAAGCAAAGAATAAAATAACACACGACGCTCCAAGTAAAACACATATCATGTGGTGAATAAAAATATAGCTCCGAGTATAGTTACCGATAGATGAAGACGAAAGAGGGGATGCCTTCCCGAGGCATCCCCAAGCTTAGGCCTTTGGTTGTCCTTGAATTTTACTTTGGGGTGTCTTGTGCATCCCCAAGCTTAGGCTCTTGCCACTCTTTGTTCCATAGTCCATCAAAGCAATACTCAAAACTTGAAAACTCCACAACACAAAACTTAGACAAAAATCTCGTGAGCTCCGTTAGTATAAGAAAACAAACCACCACTCAAAGGTACTGTAATGAAATCATTCTTTATTTGTATTGGTGTTATACCTACTGTATGCCAACTTCTCTATGATTCATATCCTCCAATACTACTCATAGATTCATCAAAATAAGCAAACAACACACGAAAAACAGAATCTGTCAAAAACAAAACAGTCTGTAGTAATCTGTAATTTTCGCATACTTCTATAACTCCCTAAAAATTGAATTAAATTGGTAGACTTGAGGAATTTGTCTATTAATCATCTGCAAAAAGAATCAACTAAATAGCACACTCCAGTAAAATCTGATGACCATTCTAGCGAGCGCTAACGATTCTGTTTTTCACAGCAAGATCATATAAACTTCACACAAGTCTTCCTAAAGGTTCTACTTGGCACAAACACTAATTAAAACACGAAACCACATCTAAACAGAAGCTAGATGCAATATTTATTCCTAAACAGAAGCAAAAACAAAAAATATAAAATTGGGTTGCCTCCCAACAAGCGCTATCGTTTTACGCCCCTAGTTAGGCACGATACATGGATAGATCTAGGGAATGCCATAATGATAAGATATATCGGGAAAACTCATCTCATATTCCCTACGCTCAGCGGCAAGTTTCCTTTGTGGCAAACAAAAGTAATCAAAATGGCTAAATTTAATGGGACAAAAGTCCCCCATATCAAGCTCAGGAGGAATAGGTTCCTCTTTTGGCCCATTATAGTGTATAACTAATTCATCGTTATAGGCATTCTTTTGGCATAAGGTCACGAGCCTTCGCTCAAGGGAGAAGCCCAACCTATTGTTTTGAATAGAAAAATCATCATTCAACTCAGAAATTCTATCAACCAAGACATCGGCAGGAACCTTTTTTCTAAGGTTTTCATTAAAAGCAACATGATCAGGACATCGCAACCGCATTATGTCTTCTTGATTAAATAAGATAGCCTCTATGGGAGGTCGACCAACATCTACCCCGTAATGATAAAAGATTTCTTTGGCCTCTTTCATGATAAATCTAAATTCATGAGCCAAAAAGATAGTAGCCGCACGCTTAACAGAAGAATGCTCAATATTGGAAAACTCCAGAAAGATTCTCTGAATACAGGGATGCATATGGATAAATTGCCTTTCAATTTGTACTATAAGCATAGATATGGCATCCGCAAGGCTACTATTTCTGTGAAGAATAGAGCCACCCATAGTGGGCAAAGCACCGGCACAAGTAAAGAAGTCTTGAAAAACTCCTTTCCCAATGATAGTTTCATCCGGAGGGTCAACATAGACGTTGCCCTCAACATTACTACCCTTCTCGATAAGATCTTCCCCCATCTCAGACATGAGGGCAAGCGAACGGTAAACATACAGCAAAAAGAAGGGCAAATAAAACGGCAAGGGTGAAGTGGGGGAGAGGAAAACGAGAGGCAAATAATGTAATGCGAAGGATAAGGGTTTGTGATAGGTACTTGGTGTATGACTTTTGCGTAAGATTCCCCGGCAACGGTGATACGTCCAAAACGTATCTATAATTTCTGCTTGCTCCATGCCTCTTTTGTGTGATATTGCTATGATATTTATGCACTTCCGTACACTTTTGATCATATTTGGACTAACCTATTAACTCAGTGCACCCCAGTGCCAGTTTCTGTTTTCTGCTGTTTTTGTATTTCAGGTTTTCCCATTACTTAAATTGCCAGAAAAATTCCGGGAAAAATATATAAAAAATCAGCGCTCCAGAAGCTTCCATGTGGCAGAAGTAGGGCCAGAGGGGGGCCAGAGGGGCTCCAGGCGCCCTGAGGGGGCGGCCCCACCCCTGGCCGCCTCGCCAGGCCGCCTGGGCCCCCCTTACCTCCTCTGGTGACCCCCTTTGGCATATATTTACACCGCGTCGCGGAAACCCTGATTCCGGAACCCTTTTCTCCAGAAGCTATTCCGATCTCCGCCGCCATCGCCACCAAGTTTCGGGGGACCAGAATTCCTGTGCCGGCACCCTGCCGGGACGGGGAAGTGCCCCCGGATTCATCTCCATCGACGTTGCTTCCTCCCTCCATGATACGGGAGTAGTTCCTCCTCGGGGCTGAGGTTTCTACCAGTAGCTATGTGGTCAATTCTCTCTCCCATGACGTGATCTTCGTTGTGATCATAGGCTATGTTAATCTAGGGTGATCCCATGATATTTCCCCTTCCTCTATGTATTGGATTGATGTACTCACTTGTCTTTATCTAGTATAATCTCCGAGACCAAGGTGACAGCGGTCTATTGGACATGGATTAGAAGAATATTTTCATGAGTGATTTCCTCTTTTGTGTGTTGATTGAAGATTGAGAGTCTCTTGGTGCTTGTCTTTGACTATCCTTGAGATATGTTGTGGTGATTGTGGTACTCTCTTTGGATGGCCGCAGTGACATTGGGAAATCCATAGATTGAGAATTACGAACTTTGAGGTGTGCTTTTGTAGCCCTACATAATTCTCGTCCTCTCTTGACCACAAAGGAATGACCTCCGAGTGCGTCTCCATTGCATGTTTTATGGGAAATATCATGTGATTCGATTATGTTAATATTGTTGGGAGTTGCCACTAGAGAAAGTATGAAGCCTAGGCCTTGTTTCCACCATTGCAATACCATTTGTGCTCGAGTTTACCACTTGTTTGCTTGCTGCACTTTTTATTACAGATTTATATTACTTTGCTTTGCCACTCCTATCATCCATATTTTACCATCTCTTCGCCGAACTAGTGCACCTATACAACTCCTAGTTGTATTAGGTGTGTTGGGGACACAAGAGACTTCTTGTATCTTAGTTGCAGGGTTGCCTGAGATAGACCACCTTCGACCTCTACTTCCCTGAGTTCGATAAACCTTAGGTCATCCACTTGAGGGAAATTGCTGCTGTCCTACAAACCTCTGCGCTTGGAGGCCCAACATAGTCTACAAGAATAGAGGCGTGTGTAGACATCAAACGGCGCCAGAAATTCTTCTTGCTACTTCTCGAGCTTGCGTTGTATTCCTCGAAGAGGAAAGGGTGATGCAGCATAGTAGCGTAAGTATTTCCCTCAATTTTTGAGAACCAAGGTATCAATCCAGTAGGAGACCACGCGCGAGTCCCTCGCACCTGCACAAAAAAATAAGAACTTCGTAGCCAACGCGATAAGGGGTTGTCAATCCCTTTATAGTCACTTACGAAAGTGAGATCTGATAGAGATGATAGTTTGATATTTTGGTATTTTTGGATATAAGGAAAGAAAGTAAAAGCAGAAAAGTAAAGTAGATTGTAGATTGATATGTTGAGAATAGACCCGGGGGCCATAGTTTTCTCTAGTGGCTTCTCTCATGATAGCGGTATTCTATGATGGGTAAACAAATTACTGTCGAGCAATTGATAGAAAAGCGAATAATTATGAGACTATCTAGGCATGATCATTGTATATAGGCATCACGTCCGAGACAAGTAGATGGAAACGATTCTGCATCTACTACTATTACTCCACACATCGATCGCTATCCAGCATGCATCTAGAGTATTAAGTTCATAAGAACAGAGTAACGCCTTAAGCAAGATGACATGATGTAGAGGGATAAACTCAAACATAGTGATATAAACCCCATCTTTTTATCCTCGATGGCAACAATACAATACATGCCTTGCTGCCCCTACTGTCACTGGGAAAGGACACCGTAAGATTGAACCCAAAGCCAAGCACTTCTCCCATTGCAAGAACTATAGATCTTGTAGGCCAAACCAAACCAATAATTCGAAGAGTATGCAAGGATATTATAATCATACATAAAGAGTTCAGAAAATAACCAAATATTTCTCAAAGAAAATCTTGATCATAAACCCACAATTCATCAGATCTTGACAAACACACCGCAAAAAGAGATTACATAGAATACATCTCTTCGAAGACCGAAGAGAACTTGGTATTGAGATCCAAAGAGAGATAAGAAGCCATCTAGATACTAGCTATGGACCCGGAGGTCTGTGGTAAACTACTCACAACTCATGGTGAGGCGATGATGATGATGATGTAGAAGCACTCCGTGGTAGATCTCCCCTCCGACGGAGCTCCGGAACAGGCCCCAAGATGGGATCTCATGGGAACAGAAGATTGCGGCGGTGGAACTATGGTTTTCTCTGTTGTTCTGATGGTCTTGGGGTACATAGATATATATAGGAAGAAGGAGGGCACCGGGGGCCAGGCATGGGGCCCACGAGGCAGGGGGCGCGCCCTATAGGGGGGGTGCCCCACCCTCATGGACGCCACGTGTGCCCTACTCCGTGGTTCTCAAGTCTCCATGTGCGTATTTTGCTCCAAAAATATATCTCCCGAAGGTTTCATTCCGTTTGGACTCCGTTTGATATTCCTTTTCTGTAAAACCCTGAAATAGGCAAAAAAACAACAATCTGGACTGGGCCTTTGGGTTAATAGGTTAGTCCCAAAACTAATATAAAAGTGTATAACAAGGCCCATTAAACATCCAAAACATCATAAATAATAGCATGGAACAATCAAAAATTATAGATGCGTTGGAGATGTATCACCTGCCTCCCACCTCCCCTCACCGCCGCCCAAGGTCGCCGCCGGGCTTGCCCGGTGGCGGAGGCGGGGCTGTTTTTGTGACGCGGTAGCGGCGGGTGTGGAGGGGGCTCGGCTGCGAGCTTCGACGGCGGGGTCGCGTCTGGGTCTGTCGGGGGCGCGCACGGTGTCCACGGATCTTACGCGGCGGCCGTGCTGCGGTAGCCTGCCGCTCTCACCAAGGCGACGGCTGGTGGCAGCGCGATTGCGCGCACACGGGGCGGCGGCGGTCCTACAGGGGCCACTCAAGGTGCAAGAGGATGCAGGCGAGGTGGCAGACGAGGAGATGGACGCGACGGTGTTGAGCGGTGGTGGTTGCGATCTGTGGAGCTAGGCGGCAGCGGATCTGGGAGTGTTTTGCCCAGATTTGGCACTGGTGGTGCTCGGGGCTGTGAATCAGGGCAGAGGCCCAGCTAGGCGTGTTCATGGATGCGCGTCAGAAGGTACGTGGACGCCGGGGCGGCGGCCCCGGGATGGCGGCAATGGCATGGAGCTCGTCGTGGCATGAGGTGCTACGTTTGGGTTCGTGTAGTGGTGGTGGTTGGCGGCAGCTGGCAGGTGGTGGTGGAGGTGTGCTCTTAAGTGATCCGGACGCCATCCGGTGCTCTGGATCCGCAAGTCCTGTTATATGGTGAGGAGCTCCAGAAAAAGCATTGCCTTGACCAAGGTCAGGGCCGACGACGGCGGCGCTACTGGCATCGTCTACCTTCTGGAAGGCGTCGTCGTGGAGCTCCGTCGACATAATGACGGATTTGGCTCTCCGGATGAAAATCTTTGCCTCGGTCTTCCGAAGCGGGCGGCGTCGTCGTCTACGTCGTGACCTCCTTGGAGGCGTCGTTTGGGAGACACTATTGCGATCGATCTCTTCACCACCAAGGTTAGTGGATGTTGGGGGCAGCGGCCCCAAATTTGTGTGCCGAGACGACGGTCTCAGAAACCAATGCGATGACAACTCCATGAGGTAGGGTTGCTGCTCAGCATGGCTTGGGTGGTGATCTTGAGCGGCGAGGGCGGCAAGGTTGTCGGCTCGGTCAACGCGTTCAAGAGTGGGCGATTGGACGATATGTCGGGGCAGCGGCCCGAAAGTGGTGCGACGGCCATGGTCTGCGGGTAGTCACCCTATGCAGCGTGAGTTGCGGATGGCTGCATCGTGCGGCGTTGTAGCTCGAGGGTGAGCGGTGGTATGTCGGGGCAGTGGCCCCAGAAGGTGGTGTCGGTGGACCGCACAGGTTGCAACGGTGCGGTCGATGTCGGGGCGGCGACTTCGAGGCTTTGCAGCATTTGGAGCTTCAGTTTGGTGTCGTCTGGGCGACGAGGTTGCCTTTGATGTTGCTCGTTGTCATATCAGGGGCGCGGGCCATGTGGAGTGCATGTTCTTCATTTCTGCGGGAGGGTCCTGTGGCTTCTCCTCTCATAGTAGTCATGAATTCTTCTTTCCGACAGCGGTGGAAGTTGTGCGTTGTCGGCAAGAGTGGGCTTAGTCATGCGTGCTTGATTGTGTGGGAGTGGACTTGACCCTTGTGGTATCGATTTTCGCCCGGTTTTCCATTAATTAATTGGACAATTCTTATCCGCTTAATTAATAAATGGGGCAAAGCTTTTGCCTCCGTTTCAAAAAAAATCCGTGAAAAGGACTCGGAATCTGGCTCTATTTGAGCTCGACCGGCGGCCAAAAGGACTATTTGCGATGATGGTGCACATCATATGAGCGCGCGTATGGATCACGCCTTAGGGATAGTTGTATGTCTGATATGACTATACATATGGCGGCAAATTGGTACATATGGGATTGAAGGAGGACCGGTATATCTTAATGCTATGGTTAGGTTTACCTTAATGAATTTTTTTAGTAGTTGCAGATGCATTCTAATAGTTCCAATCATAAGAACCTACGACTCCAAGTACGAATAGTATATTAGCAGGCTCTCCTACATATAAACATGAAATGATAATTGATCGGTTAAGTAACTTAGCTGCAGCGGCGGGTTTACTGTAGCAGACAATACTGTAGCATCCGCTTTGTTATACCCGACTGGTTCTTTGATCAGTTTTTATTTCAAACCTTTTGAAAAAGAATACACATTGAACGTTTTGTATATGTTGAACATTTTATAACATACATTGAACATTTTCTTAATATATGATGAACATGTTAATAATACAGGCTAAAGTTTTCTCTATTATATGGTCAAGTTCTTTTAATATACAATGCTTTTTTTTGAAACAATATGAATATATGGGTTGATTTTTTTTAATATGCATTAAACATTTTATAATATACGTTGAACAATTATTTAATACACATTAAACATTTGTGTATTATATGCTAAGGAAATTTCAAAAATACAGTGAACATTTGTATGTTCGTTGAACACTTACTATTAGTATGATGAACATTTTTATAATGCATGATGAACTTTTTTTAGCATACCGCAAACATTTTCTTAGTATATTATGAAATTTTTTTGTCAGACCCAATGAATTTTGTATAATACACAAAAAATCTTAAAAAGTAAATAGAAACAAAAATAAAAGAAGAAAAAAGAAAAAATAAACAGGAAAAGAAGAAATAACGAAGCGACCGTGGGACTGCCCAAATTGCGGCGTCGGGAGGCCGCGCTTTAGCGACGCCACGCCCTTTTGACGCTCAGGAGCGTAAAATAAGAATCGCCCTTCGTGCGGCTAGGGTTGGGTGGTGGGTACCCGTTTCGTGCACCGCCGCTATGGACGGAGCCCCTTCTCCAAGGCGGCTGCCCTCTCCTAGTGTCTATATATACTTGAGAGAGTGCCTCCTCTTTGTACACAACTTTCTCTCTCATTCTCCAGCATAGTTCTTCCTCCCTGAAGGGCTGCTCCTCCCTCTTCTTTTACTCCGGTATCGTCTAGCTCTAGGCGAAGTGTTGGCAGATCACTAGTGTTGAACGCGTGCAATCCGTCGAGGGATCACACATTCAATGCTTGTTCGAGGGAACTATTCGTGGGACTTCAAGAACGTAATCTTCACCAACTCTTCTTCTGTTGTAATTTGAGGTTGATAAAGATCATATTTAATTTAATCTTGTGTGCATCTTCATAGTAATCTCGAGAATTTAATCCATACATCATTTTTTTTTTCTACTACGTTTCTTAACATAAAATGGAATAAAGTTCTCCCCGCCTAGCCCCCATCTTGACGGTGCATCTAGTTTCGTCGGAGGATGTGTGGAGATGTGTCTCTGGTGGATCTCGCGAGATTCGGTTAGATAAAATTCTCCCCGCCTAGCCCCCGCCCCGTCGGTGCATCTAGCTTCGTCGAAGGATGTGTGGAGGTGTGTCTTTGGTGGATCTCGTAGGATTCGGTTGGTGTTTGTCTTTGGTGGATCCCTATGGATCCGGTATCCGCTCGTCTGTGTTTGTGTGTTTACAGTTTGGTTCCTTTCGATATAAGATTTTCATCATCAGTGACGGTTGATATTTTGGTGTGTTGGTCCTTTAGGGTCTTATCATGAAGCCCTTCTGACTATATACTAAATCAGATTTATCCGACTCTCCTGAGGGAGGGACAATGACAACGACGCACCTTCAGCTTGCTCCAGTGCTCGTAGTTATCACTAGATGGTCTATGAACCCGATTGTAATTTATGTTTTTGTAAATGTTATTTGTACTACCATGTAGTTTGATGACGAGATTGAAAGTTTTTCTCGAAAACAAGGACTATGTATACGTCAGATACCTAAAAATGTTTCACTCATTAGTCATTTTTCTCATGAACCACTAGATCTTGATCAAATGGTCCAAAACACATCACGATGTTCATCTTCGACCTCCATATCTCTTCTTCCACACGCACACCTCCAACCTAGCCTGCCCCAATCGTTAGCCTCCACCACCCACAGCTGACGGGTGCTGTCGTGCACCGCCTCGCCACCCCTCCCTTCCCTCAACCTCTCCCCACTGATGTTGCTGGCCATCGCCCTCGCAATCCCTCTAATCCCCAATCTACGGGAACTAGGTGATCCCACTCCCTGACACCCCCCCCCCCCTCGCCCGGTTAACTTTATTCCCCACCTTCACTTGGGACGCTGCAACTCGTTGTGCTGGAAAGCGTCGTCTTGGGCTTCGATGAGGTCCTAGATCGGCCTGGGCGTGGCCGACACTCGTCGTTGCCGCTCCTCACATCGTCCCCACCTTCAGCTTTGTGCATAGCAGAAATTGAGTGATGACAGAAAAATGCCAGGCACCTGAGACTTAGCAAAACAGAATCTTCTATTCCTAGATAGCTACTATAACCTACTACCTGTTTTCTAGATTACATTCCCCCCAATATTTTATACGTTTTAAAATAATTATTTAGAAGGATTTCCGGGGTATAATCTAGTAAAATAAGGTAATGAGGCATAAAGTTACCTATAAATGGACATGAAGAGGCTACAACGAATGTTGCTTGGATCGTCACACATTCGTTGATCCGGCGACCACATTACATATGCGTGGGCGTTTGTATCGCCAGCTCCTCGAACTGATCCGAAGCTCGAGGTGTCAAAAATTCACAGATTCCAATTCGAAACATATTCAGCGCCAGCAAGGGAGTGCAATAGGGTTGTTCTCTCAAGATATTCATGTATTCCAGTGCGATGAATTAGAGCATGGTTAATAATATAATCAATAGTCGGCTATAAAAAGTTACCATGTTATCTACAATCAACCTCTTAACCGATATGTAACAAAGTTGGGTCATCTATTTTGGAACGGAGGGAGTACTAGTTTATCGATAGTTGGTCCACCTTATATCATTATATCCTCACAAAGTGTTTTGGGTCTCGTGTTGCAGCTGACTACTAACCAAAAGCCCGCTTCTCTTCTCTCTCCTCTTCTCTTTTCTCCAATTAAACACATATATATTATTATATTCCTTATAGTCTGCTTATACCACACTATTGTACTTGCTCTTATGGGCGTGTTCGTGTGCGGACACTAGCATTCACGTCCCATGAGCAGCAGAAGGACGGCCTTTTGACATTGACACAGCCACAATCACAGCACACTGGCCGAAGAGTAGTGTCCCCGTAACGGCCAAAGCCTCTGGTTTTCACCAACTCCATTATATAGTGTTGTACTGCTGCGCGATGATGAGCTTCTTGTTCGTTTACAGGAGAAGTAATCTGTTCTTTGGCATCTTAGATGCTCCAAACCAAATATGGGCCAGACCTATTTTGTCAGCTGCGGTGCTTCCGATTTCCAACTCGAAGTTAATTGTTAGAGAGTACGCGTGTCCCCATGAAGGAGTGGAAGTGCAGCTTAGGCTACTTTCAATGCATTGGTGCTAACATGAGGTGCTAAGCACATTAAAAACTTTAGCAATTAAGAGCATGGTTAATAATACAGCCAACTGCTGGCTATAAGATGTTGCCATATCATCTATAGCCAACACATATAGTCACTCATACAATAAGGTTGGCTATAAGGTTGGCTATAAGATTAGTACTCCCTCCGTCCAGGTGCATAGGACGCCAAAGAGAATTCAGAATTTCTAAGAATATAAGTCACTATTGTCAATTCATAAGAGATGTTAATTAATTACGTGACCAATCATAGATAGCACAGGACCTATACGCCCACTGCATGCAAATAGCCAATCTATTTACCCGTGCATGCAGCGAGCAATAAGTGTGTATGTATGCAATTCACTTATTAACATGCACGTTGGTTGGCTGTCGTGTTAGGATGACGTGCTAACTGCCCATAAAATAGATCATTTAATTTTTCATCTCACCCAATCTCTACGCGCCTAAATCACAGTGCCCCTTCTTAGATGCCTTATGCACCTGGACGGAGGAAGTACTTTTTCTTTTCTTCTCTCTATCTCTTTCCTCGCATTTATTGCATTTGCCTTGGAGCACGCATATAGCTAGGCTCTTGCATAAGAGCCCACTCCCCTTACTTTTTCATGTCTCTCTCCTCCACATAGGCATAATTGCCATGTAAGCAGGCTATAAGCCCACTATTGTACTTGCTCTAAAGCCCCCAATGCATAGGTGCTTAACTTGTTGGTGCTAAGCATGCTTCATTTAATGATTTTGCAACTAAAGTTCTTCATGCATTGGTGAGATTCTTTCATTTAAGTCTTTTGTCTAGGTTCTCGCGCTTAGCATTGTTTCTTCCTGGGGTCACCACACTCATCCCTCTCCTCTTAATTACCTTACCACATCAGACTTTTTGCCTACATGGCAGCCTTAGCACCTGTACAAGGTGGAGCATTGGGAGGGGCCTTAGGCCCGTGCCAATGCACCGTTTCTTAGCACGATATCATAGGTGTAATAATTATTTAAGATACAATTAGTCCAATGCATTGTTTCTTATGGGTTGTATCTACATTTAATGATTTGGGGCTCATGCATGCATACGATTGGGTTAGAACCATTTTTTGCCTATGGCCACGTGCAAGAGTTGTATCTTAGCTAAGCTACAACCTCACTCTCTTTCTTCATTAACTAACATGCCACATAAGCAAATTGCCTATGAAACCGCACTAAGAAACTAGCATTGGCACGGCAGTCTCGGTTACCTCCACGTCGCTGGGCATTAAATGATCTTAATTGCGGTAATTACAGGTGTTTATGGCTATGACTAATGTTGTTACTACCAACGGTGGCCATGACTGCACTTCAAGGCGGGTATTGGATCCCTCGACCATTGCAGCTCAGGTCGCCCCTTCTCTCCCCTTGTCCGAATGACGGTGGCAGTGCTGATTGTGGAGAGGTCGTCCGAGTGGAGGCGGGGCGTCGGACTGAACCTTATGTTAATCGCATATTGACATTCTAGAGGCCCTGGGACCTTCCAGTGATGGTGTCGGGCCCTAGGTGAGCCCCAAATGATTGGCCCTTGCCCCTACATGTAGTAGGTGATCTCATCACCGCACGCCTTCTCCATCTTTCTGCCGCGCATGCGATTGTACATCAAGGCCGAGATATGCCAGCGCTACCGGGAGACAGCCATGCCGCTGCCATGGAGCGACCCTCATCTCCCGAACGGCTGGCATCTCAGCCCAGATCGGGTGCCCGTGCCGCCTGTCCTAGAGAGCAACCGCGCCCGTCTGCTAGAGATCAACCGCCGGCGCGCTCGCCTTCCTCCGGACCTCCTTAACAGATCGGTACACCGTAAATTCCCCGTGCGGGACACATGGTTCTAGGACGAGCAAGACCTAGGTCGCTAGACCTTTTTTGCCGGTCATGCTCCAAGCCCGCCACGGGCGCGCTCTGCTTGTTGTGCGCGTGCTCCTTGCCCGCCCCGGTCGCGCAGCCGTGCACATGTTCGCGCACGCTCTGGCACGCCCTCCCCCGCCGTCCCCGCCACCACCACCTCGCACCATGACCGCGAGGGAGGAGCTGGCGAGGAGGGTGCTACAACATACAACGAGAACTGCCCGGCTCGGATGAGGGAGGACCGATGACAGTGGCGCTAGATGATTTATGAAACATGTGTAATTTCGGTTACTTCTATTGTTCTTTGTACTACCATTATATTTGATGAATAGGTGATTTTTTTTTTCTAAAGAAATAGTGGGGCATATACGAGCTACCTAAAAATGGACCGGATGGGGCTAGAAGCGAATGTTGCTTTGATCACCACACAATCGTTAATCCGTGTGGGCAGAGCACTGGGAGAGCAGCTCGTCCATGGCGGCCGCCGATCACTTTGCATTTACCTGGGCGTCTGTCTGTATGGCTCTCTCCTCGAACTGATCCGAAGCTCAAGGTGGCAAGCCGGAGAGTCAGAAATTCACAGATCCCAATTCAAAACGCATCAGCGCCAGCGAGGGTGTGCAATAGGGTTATTTTGCCAAGATATTCGCGTATTCCAGTGCGATGAATTATTGGCGTGTTGGTGTGGCAACACTTTCACCTCCCATGAGCAGTAGAACGCGCGGCCTTTTTGACATTGACACAGCCACGGCACGCTGGCCGAAGAACAGTGTCCCTTAACGGCCTAAGCATCTGGTTCTCACCAACTCCACTATGCCGTTGAACTGCTGCACGATGATGGGCTCACTGTTCGTTTACAGCACAGATAATCTGTTCTTTGGCATGATGCTGCTCATCCTAGACGCTGAGAATGTGCATGGGACAGATGACAGCAAGTCGAAATGGCATGCTTCAAAACCTAGAGCTACAACAAGCTTTAAAAATCCATGAAAAAGACTCGGAATGGGGCTCTATTTGAGCTCGACCGACAGCCAAAAGGACTATTTGCGATGATGGTGCACATCATATGAGCGCACGTATGAATCACACCTTAGGAATAGTTGTATGTCTGATATGACTGTACATATGGCGGCAAGAGTGACTGAAACCTCGCCTCATCATGGAAATTGATACATATGGAGTTGAAGAAGGCAGTGCTATGGTTGGGTTTACCTCAATAAATTTTTTAGTAGTTGCAGATGCATTCTAATAGTTTCAATCATAAGAACCTATGAATCCAAGTATGAATAGTATATTAGCAGGCCTCTCCTACATATAAACATGAAATGATAATCGGTTTAGTAACTTAGCTGCAGCATCAGGTTTACTGTAGCAGACAATACTGTAGCATCTGCTTTGTTATACCCGACAGGTTCTTTGATCGATTTTTTATTCCAAACCTTTGAAAAAAAAATACACATTGAATATTGTGTATCTGTTGAACATTTTGTAACACACATTGAACATTTTATTAATATACGATGAATATGTTAATAATACATGCTAAACTTTTTTCTATAATATGATGAACTTCTTTTAATATACACGATGAATATGTTAATAATAGATGCTAAACTTTTTTCTATAATATGATGAACTTCTTTTAATATACAATGATTTTTTTTTGAAACAATATGAATATATGGGTTGAAATTTTTTTTGAATATGCATTGAACATTTTATAATATACATTGAACAATTATTTAATACACATTGAACATTTGGGTTTTATATGCTAAGCAAATTTTAAAAATACAGTGAACATTTGTATGTTCGTTGAACAATTACTATTGTATGATGACCATTGTTATAATGCATGCTGATTTTTTTAGTATACCCTGAACATTTTCTGAATATATTATGAACATTTTTTGTAAGACCCAATGAATTTTGTATAATACACATTTTTCATATAAAAAGTAAATAGAAACAAAAATAAAATAAGAAAAAAGAAAAAATAAACAGGAAAAGAAGAAACAACGAAGCAACCATGGGACTGCCCAAATTGCGGCGCCGGAAGGCCACGCTTTAGCGAAGCCACACCCTTTTGACGCTCGGGAGCATCAAATAAGAATCGCTCTTCGTGCGGCTAGGGTTGGGTGGTGGATACCCGTTTCATGCACCGCCCCTATGGAGGGAGCCCCTTCTCCAAGGCGGCTGCTGCCCTCCCCCCCTAGCGTCTATATATACTTGAGGGAGTGCCCCCTCTTTGTACACAACTTTCTCTCTCATGCTCCAGCATAGTTCTTCCTCCCTGAAGGGCTGCTCCTCCCTCTTCTTTTACTCCGGTATTGTCTAGCTCTAGGCGAAGTGTTGCCAGATCACTGGTGTTGTACGCGTGCAATCTGTAGAGGGATCACACATTCAGTGCTTGTTCGAGTGAACTGTTTGTGGGACTTCAAGAACGTAATCTTCACCAACTCTTCTTCTGTTGTAACTTGAGGTTGATAAAGATAAGATTTAACCTTGTGTGCATAGTCATAGTGATCTCGAGAATTTAATCCATACATCAACTTTTTTGTTTTCTACTACGTTTCTTAACATAAAATGGAATAAAGTTCTCCCCGCCTAGCCCTCATCCTGACAGTGCATCTAGCTTCGTCGGAGGATGTGTGCAGGTGTGTCTCTGGTGGATCTCGTGGGATTTGGTTGGATAAAGTCCTCCCCGCCTAGCCCCCATCCTGACAGTGCATCTAGCTTCGTCGGAGGATATGTGGAGGTATGTATCTGGTGGATCTCATGGGATTCGGTTGGTGTTTGTCTTCGGTGGATCCCTATGGATCCGGTATCCGCTCGTCCGTGTTCGTGTGTTTACAGTTTGGTTCCTTTTGATATACGCTTTTCATCATCAACGAATAATATATTCTGGTGTGTTGGTCCTTTAGGGTCTTAGCATGACACCATTCTGACTATGTACTAAATCGGATTTATCCGACTCTCGTGAGGGAGGGATGACGACCGTGACGCGCCTTCAGCTTGCTCTAGTGTTTGTAGTTGTCACTAGATGGTCTATGAACCCCAATGTAATTTATGTTATTTTTAATGTTAGTTGTATTGCCATGTAGTTTGATGACGAGATTGAAAGTTTTTCTAAAAAACAAGGACTATGTATATGTCAGATATCTAAAAATGTTTCACTCATCAGTCATTTTCTCATGAACCACTAGATCTTGCTCAAATGGTCCAAAACATATCACGATGTTCATGTTTGACCTCCATATCTCTTCTTCCACACGCACGCCTCCAACCTACCCTGTCCCAATCGTTAGCCTCCACCACCCACATACGGCGGGTCCAGTCGTGCACCGCATCACCACCCCACCCTTCCCTCAACCTTTCCCCACTGATGTTGCTGGCCATCTCCCTCGCCATCC
>LR738714.1:607843992-607865053 GCA_902687465.1 Secale cereale | reverse complement strand
CCCCCCCCCCCCCCCCCCCCCCCCCCCCCCCCCCCGGTTAACTTTCTTCCCCACCTTCACCTGGGACGCTGCAACTCATCGTGCTGGAAAGCGTCGTCTTGGGCTTCGATGAGGTCCTAGATCGGCCTGGACGTGGCCGACGCTCGTCGTTGCCGCTCCTCACATCGTCCCCACCTCCAGCTTTGTGCATAACAGAAATTGAGTGATGCCAGGAAAAATGCCAGGCACCTGAGACTTAGCAAAACCGAATCTTCTATTCCTAGATAGCTACAATAACCTACTACCCATTTTCTCTAAACATGCAACCATATTACGTAAGCAGACATGCATGCAAGACATGCATGCAAGTCATAAATTATATTTTTTGCATTACTCTAGGCATGCCGCGCTGTCACATCACAAACTCAGGCATGCTATCCACTGATGTGACAGCGCTGTCATATATTGACTCGTATAGCACTGATTTTCCATTACTTGTATTGACAATATATGTACATCAGTGCTATATGAACGACAAAAATCAGACGATTCATGCACAATGTGAGAATCCAGCCGTGCATGCATGTCTACAGCACAGCAAGGGGCCGCATGATTGATAGTCGTCCTCACATCGTCCATTTTTTTTCGTCTGTATAGCAGTTTCGTATATGTATTGGGCGATTGCAGCATACCTATGTAACTGAACCTTTACATTTAGGAATTTAATTTCTAGATTACATTTCCTCTCATTATTTTATACTCCCTCCGTTCCAAAATAAGTGACTCAAAGTTCAGTCACTTTTGAGTCACTTATTTTGAGACGGAGGGGGTACGTTTTGTAATAATTATTTAGATGGATTTCTGGGGCAAACTCTAGTAAATAAAATAAAGTAATGAGGCATATACGAGTTACTACCTATAAATGGACACGAAGAGGCTACAACGAGTGTTGCTTGGATCGTCACACATTCGTTGATCCGGCGACCACAGAACCCATGCGTGGGCGTCTGTATCGATCGCCCGCTCCTCGAACTGATCCGAAGCTGGAAGTGGCGAACCGGAGAGTCACGAATTCACGGATTCCAATTCGAAACATATCAGCGCCAGCGAGGGAGTGCAATAGCCAATGTTCTGACAAGATATTCACGTATTCCAGCGCGATGGATTACGGGCGTGTTCGTGTGCCCACACTAGCTTTCACCTCCCATGAGCAGCAGAAGGACGGCCTTTTGACATTGCCACAGCCACAGCCACAGCACACTGGCCCAAGAACAGTGTCCCCGTAACGGCCAAAGCCTCGCCAACTCCATTATATAGTGTTGTACTGCTGCGCGATGATGAGCTTCTTGTTCGCTTACAGGAGAAGTAATCTGTTCTTTGGCATGAGGCTGCTCATCTTAGATGCTCCAAACCAAACGGGCCAGACCTATTTTGTCAGCTGGGAACGGTGCTTCCGATTCCCAACTCGAAGCTAATCATTACATGCTTTTATCCACCATACTACTACGTGAGAAGAACTCGAAAATCCAACTGTCTGAGCTCGATCAGCCGCGGCCGGACACATTTCAAAATCTTGCCATCTGTCGCATCAAGTCAACAGTTGGCAGGCGATGAAGCTACAGCACCGAGGCCTGAATTTACAGGGCCACCCAACGCAACGGGGTCCCTGCCCACCACATCACGAAAAGGCAGAGGTGTCGGATGCTACTGCTGGTCGCCATTGACGTCCTCCTTACAATGATTGGCCCCTCTCGGCACTCCACAGTGGCATATCACGCAACAGAGGACGCTGCACGGCGAGGGGGCGACACATGAGCCCCATCCTCGGTTTCCTTTTCGGCACCGGGCTACTGCACACCGGTCAACCGCGTGGGGCGCCAACTCCGCATTGACGGCAGAGGCGATCGACGGCGACGGTGCACGCACAGTGGTGGTAGCACGGCGCATGCACGTCGCCGCCGCGGCTGCCGGCTGCTGCCGGAGGGCGATCGGCAGGGTGAAACTGCGCGCGGCTCACCTGTCAGCTTGTCTTGCACGGGTCGGCGATCGCGGTGAAAACCGAGCCTGCGAACGAAACGGTTTCTGCATGCGGACAGAGCCACAGAGGCCGTGGCACGGAAAAAAAAAATTTATGGTCTCACGGATTAGCAGGTGAGACCCATTTGGATGGGACATTCATAAATCACAAAGCATCTATTCCACCCCCACCTGAAATCAGGAGGGGATAGATTAGATGCTTTGTGATTTATGAATGCAACGTGTCATCCATTAGAATAGGTCTCGCACGCATTATATGAGACCCGGTCTCATATAATTATTTTCCGTGTGAATGCGGGGCTGGTGGGAGTCGTGGAACAGAACACCATGCCGAGTTGCGATGCATGGCCATGGCGAACCGACCGATTTGGTGCCAAGATTCAGACGCTTGAAGACGGAGACGTGAGACGAAAAGCACGGCGAGTGAGTACACCAATCGAAGCATCCGACCATGAACTTTGGAGCCTGAACCCGGCTGTTTGCTCCCGCCGTTCAAATCTAATGGGGCTTTTACCCCACAGACATGGTATATACTGTCCCTAAAAAAAATGTATATACTTCATGCCATGGGTTGGCGACTTGTTTATGGAAACAGCTTTTTTAGGTCTCAGTCGACTTAAACTTCGTTATATTTTAGTCGATTTATATTCCTTTGATTTTGCATAAAGATTCACAAAAAAAAATTTCTTTTCACTTTTTCTTATTATATACTATATCGCTTGACCGAGACTTGGTTAAGTCTCGGTCAACTGAGACCTAAACATACCCTTTTTTGAAAAACGTGAGGAATGGATAAATTGTTTATATTTTTTTAGGGTTAAGAGCAAGCGCTTATTCGGCTATCCACCTATTTTCTAGCTCCACTATTTTAGCCTGCAGCTCCACAAGTTGAGTCTGCAGCGGACGAACTCCGAACACTCCACAACTTTATTCATCAAAAGTCACATGGAATGCGATACAATTTATGTCATGGTGTTGATCAAGCCACACATGACACCTAGGCGTTAGAGAAGGAGAAAATCTAGCTAAACTATGGCCTTCAACTTGACAGTATGACTCTCAAAAATAAAGTTACAATATAAAGAAATCTTAGTTTAGTCTCTTCGATAATGGCATCGTATTTATTTCCCTTAACTGCTCTTTCTTAAGTCCTCCACCACTTGTTTTGCATTCTAAGCAACTATGAATTGCTTTTTTAGACATAGCAACTTTTTTAGGGGTGAGACATAGCAACTATGAATTGTTGAAAGATCCCTTGAAATTCTTTGGCCCTTCAGAGGCCAGTCATGGACCATGACTGGCTTCACGAGGAAGCCTCCAAGCGATGTTATGCGCTGTGAAAGCCTCATTTGAATCTGCAGAGTACTATTAGTCCCCTTCGTATTTTGAGTTAAACTTTGACCATATATTTGACTAGCAAAACATTAATGCATGCCACCACGTACGTACAAGATAAAACCTACTTCGAACACCTAGAATGGGTTCGCGGACTCGCCGGTTTGATAAGAGCATGGTTAATAATATAGTCCGTTGCTGGCTATAATATCTTGCCATGTCATCTGTAGCCAATATAATAGTCAACACGTATAGTAGTGAGCTATAAGAAAGTACTCCCTCCGTTCCCAAATATAAGTCTTTCTAGAAATTGCAACAAGTGACCACATATGGAGCAAAATAAATGAACCTACACTCTAAAATATGTCTACATACTTCCGTATGTTGTACTCCATTTGAAATGTCTAAAAGGACTTATATTTAGGAACGGAGGGAGTACTACTTTTCTATCATATGACCCACCATACACTATCACATAGCTTCTTGGGGCACGTGCTACAGCCGGCTATAAGTCGCTTCTCTTCTCTCTGTCTTCCAAGTCAGCAAAGATATAGTATTCAAATACTTACAACCCGCTTACGTCACCTTATTATACTTGCACTAAGGCGAAATACCTCGCTGACCGTTGCCTCGTATTGGTGAGAGTGTTGCTGCTAAGTATTGCTCATTGCTAGCAATACAATTCGTGTGACCTAAAGGCCCCACTAGATCGCTAGCATGGTGGGTCAGCCCATTAGGGCGCCCCGCTTGTTGGCTACCAGCTACGGTTGCTCACCCGCTAATCTAAATTTTTTCCTATAATTTTTTTAGCTATTTTTCCATCTTCTTCTCACAAACATAAACTTTGAAGAATGATTTATGATTTTAATTTTTTTGTAAATTTGGAAAAACTTCATAATTTTTTTAAATATCATGAACTATTTTTTTAATAATCTAAAAAATGTTCATTATATTGAAGAATGAATTCAGAATGTTGAATACATTTTTTAAAACCAATTATTTTTCTAAAATTCCTGAACAATTATGGAATTTGTGATTTTTTTAAATAAAATAATAACAATATTCTATTTCCAGCGTTTTAAATATATGAACATTTTTTTAAAATACCATAATTTTTTTGAAAATGTGAACTAATTTCCTAAACGAAAACATTTCCTGAAATTCTGAACAATTTTTGAAATATATGGTTTTTTAATACCCCAAACGTTTTTAAAAACTATTCCATTCATTTTTTGATTGTGTATTTTTTGAAAGAACAATTATTTTAAACTACGAACAATTTTTGAATATGTGAACACATTTTGAAAAACGGGGATAGTTTTATTTTTCGAATTTTCAACAATTTTCTGAAATCCTTCTCAATATGTGAACAAAATCCGAAAATGTTTTTTAATTTCTGATTTTTCAAAAAATGGGAAAAAGAAAAACTGTTGAGGAATCTTCTAGAACATTCCCGAAACCTGCCAGATCCATATAAGGTTCCTAAAACAAGTAGTCACGCTTGCATGCTTCAGTTATTATGGTCTGGCCCATCTTCCTAGCGTATTGCGCGATTGCAGCCTTAACGCCTGCAGTGAGAGATACACAAAATTTGTGCCGGTCAGCGGACGGGCAAGTGCTCTCTTATGGGATTTCAGAATCCTAATTATAGCGTAGGTCGGTTGCTAGTCAACTAACACGTGCCCTTTCCAGGTCATTCCCTGTGTGTTCCCCACAGGTTTTCAGAATCTTCTATAATCTTCCAAGAACATTTTTTTGGTATATGTGTTTTTCTGTTGCTTTTCTTATGGGATTTTCATATTTCATCATCGTTCCTGTTATTTTTAATTTATTTAATTTCGCAAACATTCTTTCAAGATCACGCAGATTCTTTCAATGCATGGACACTTCTTTAAAATCAGGTTTTTTATACTCATTTTTTAAAAATAGTAATGATTTTATGAATGAACGAACTATATTTTTATAATTGGCCAACAATTTTTTGAAGATGCCAATAATTTTTTAAAAATAATTAATATTTTTTAAATGCGTGGACTTTTTTGAATCGATGAACCCTTTTTCAATATCAAGAACAATTTTTGGAAATGAGAACATTTGCGAACTTCATGAACATTTTCTGAATAAGTGAAAATATTTCAAAAATTCCACACATTTTTTAAATACATGAATATATTTTCATTTCTTGAACATTTTTTAAAATTCATGAACAGTTATTGCACTTTAATGATTTAAAAAAATACATGAATATTATTTGAATCCAGAAACATTTAAAAAAAAAGTAAAAGAATAAAAAAATTGAGATTTTTCAAATCTGATATTTTTGTTTTGAAATCCGAGATCAATTTTCATATTAATTAACTTTTTAAGTTCCTATTTTTTTTCTAAATCTTGAAATCAACCGTTTTAAAATCCATAACATTTTAAGTTAAAAAAAATAATAATAAAAAGAAACAAAAAACAAACAAACGGATGTAAAATCTATAACAAAACTTTGGGTCTAATGCATCACACATGAGCCGGGCCAAATCATGCGCGGCAGGAGATGATGGGTTGCATGTTTGTGCGTTGTCCCCTCCGCAGGTCTCTAAGTAGGGAGAGCAACTAACCAACGGGTACCCCCCGCGGGAGCCCCGGAAGGGTCACTTGTGACAGGCTAAGAGTGCGCCAGATAACGTATTCTCAGTTGTCGCCATGTGTTGCGTGCTGGGCGCTCCCTCGAGATTTTGTTTTTCTGTACGGATTTTCGAGTTTTAGATGGTTTCTTTTCCGGCTTTTCGGTTTTTGCCTAGTTTTCCCTAGGTTTAGGAAACAAAACTAAAAAACAAATTGCACGTAAAAAGTATTTTTTGCTTCCGCGCGAGGCACACCTTTAGTTTTCCACAAGAGGCACAGATTTGCTTCTCATGAAGGCATAGGTTTGCTTCTGGGAGAGGCATCTCGGAAAGTATCATACGAGATGACTCAATGAAAGCACAAACATAAAGAAGATTTACCAAAGTTTGAAGCAGCAATACCACCACTCCACGGACACTGCCACCGCCGCTAGTACAGAGAGACCATAACTACTAAGAGAATAGCAATCCCGGTTCACCCCAAATTGGTGAAGGTAAACGCGTGCCTCCAAATTCTGTGCCATCCGTGACATCCGATAGTCTCTGGGATTCAACTTGAGGCCACGGCCCCGGCATCCACCGCAATACATTAGACTTCCAATGCTTGGTCAACAAAACACCCAGACATCACGTACCAAATTCTAGATAGACACCTTGCTCACCACCTACCTGACCTCACTACCACCGCCGCAACAAGTTTATGTCATCGCAACTCCCACTAAGGGCCATATCCGCTCATGTGCTATATCTGCTCACCGGACTTAAGCAATGGTCCGACAACCATTCGACGTCGTAAGTGAAGCCCCGAGCTAGTGGTTGTGACAACGACATCAAGTGAACTACGAGAAGGAGTGTGGGTGTGGCGGTGCTAGCGTTCCCCGGGTGTTGTTGGGCACTAAGGGTTTGAAAGAGAGGCTTATATTAAAGTTGATATTTTAGAGAGGGACTCTTTGAGGTGGAATTCTTAAGAATGTTCTTTCCAAGTATGTTGTTGGTCTGCAGGATTAAGCCATTTTAGAATTTGTTTGCATGTTTCCTTATGATTTTTTATCAACTGAAACCTCTTATTAGATCTTAAAAATATTTTAATCAAGTTGAAGTGCCATTAATTATTTTGTTTGTCCTTTTTTTTTACAATTCTGTGAATCAAGCAATCCATAAAGGAGAACTACAAGGAGCTAGATAACCTTCCACACGAGCACTTACAAATTGCTCCTTATGCTCACGAAGCTGAAGAAACATTGCTTCTTCTACCATGGGATTCATCTGCTATTCAATGCTGACACTCAGTGATACCACTTAAAGAAGAGGTATTTACTTTTTTTATGAAGTTTTATTAAGTTGCTACCTAAGGACATTGCTACGGATATCATCAGAAAGAGAGCTATGCCGAACTCCCCCCGACTCCCCGCTAGGGTTTCTCCCCAGATCTACTCCCGCCGCCGTAGGCCGCCCTAGCTCTCTCCCACCACTGCTGACCATCGGCCACGCGCATCCGGTCCCACTTCCCCCTACCGGTACCGCCCTTGTGCCGCCTCCCCGGGAGGTGGCTGGGACGGCGCGCGCCCCTTCCTCTCGGCCGTCCACCTCCTCCCCTACGCCGCCACAGGCGACCCGACCTCATGTCCCCGCACGCGTGTCTCCCCTTCTCGGGGCAGGGGACGGCGGCGGTGCTGCTCGCCTTGGCGGCGGTCGCTGGTGGTGGGCGAGGTGGCGGTGCTCCTACTTGGCGGCGGGGTGGCGTGGGGTGGCTGGCGGCGCGCAGAACTGGCCCCTATGGGCCCTATCTGGCTCCTAGCGGTCTGGCCACTGGCACAGTTTTGACTTCTTCTTCATGGCGAGGAGGAGCAACTCAAATTGGGGGTGGCGACGCCAATGGTGTGCCTTCTACAGCGCGACGGCGGGAGCTTTGCGGGCATCTGAGGGCCCGATCGGGCCTGTGGGACCACGGGCCTGGTATGCTCCTGCTGTCACTTCCGGTCAGTTACCACCATTGACGGTGGAGGTTGAGCCCTCCCTCGTGCCGACGGTGGTGCTGTCCCTAGTCCCGGCTCCTCTTCCATCTTGTGCAGTCCCCCCTTCGCGGTGCCTTGGTGAGACGGTGTGGGAAGCTTCAAGACCGTGTTGGCGCAGGGTGGTGGAATGTTTGGTGGCGTGCTCTGGAGCACCCGAGGTGAAGGATGGGATTGGGAGAAATCCCTATCGGCATAGCCACAAAGCCGATACCGACGCGGTGGCACCTGAGGGTGCCTCCGGACCTTCCTGGAGGGCGTCGGGGGCTACCCTTCCTGTCTCCTCATGGCGTACCGAGGGAAACCCTTGGCAGCATCATCGTCATCATCGCGTTCCTTCTTGGAGGTGTTGATTGGTACCGGCGCTTCAAAGTCTAGGAGCTTGGTGGAAGATCCCTGATACGTCTCCAACGTATCTATAATTTTTGATTGTTCCATGCTATTATTTATGAAGTCTTGGATGTTTAATGGGCTTTATCATTCACTTTTATATCATTTTTGGGACTAACCTACTAACCCAAAGGCCCAACCCACATTGCTGTTTTTTTTGCCTATTTCAGGGTTTTGCAGAAAAGGAATATCAAACGGAGTCCAAACGGAATGAAACCTTTGCGAGAGATATTTTCGGAGAAAATCACGCACGGAAAACGTCAGGACCAAGTCAGGGGACAGCTGGGCTGCCCTCGAGGGTGGGGGGGCGCGCCCCCTTCCCAGGGCGCGCCCCCTGCCTCGCGGCTGGCCCACACGGTCCATGGTGCCCTCCTTCTTCCTATATATACCTACGTACCCTAGAAACTCCATACGCAGAGAGAAAACCCTAATTCCACCGCCGTAGCTTCTGTTCCCGTGGAGATCCCATCTTGGAGCCTGTTCTGGGAGGGGGATCCATCACGGAGGCCTTCATCATCATCATCATCATCCCCCTCACCATGAGTTGTGAGTAGTTTACCATAGACCTTCGGGTCCATAGCTAGTATCTAGATGGCTTCTTCTCTCTCTCTGGATCTCAATACAAAGTTCTCCTCGGTCTTCGAGGAGATCTATTCGATGTAATCTCTTTTTGCGGTGTGTTCCGATGAATTGTGAGTTTATGATCAAGGTTATCTATGAAAGATATTTGGTAATCTCTCTTATGTGTGCTCATAATATCCTTGCAAGTCTCTTCGAATTATTGGTTTGGTTTGGCCTACTAGATCTATAGTTCTTGCAATGGGAGAAGTGCTTGGCTTTGGGTTCAATCTTGCGGTGTCCTTTCCCAGTGACAGTAGGGGCAGCAAGGCACGTATTGTATTGTTGCCATCGAGGATAAAAATATGGGGTTTTCATCATATTTCTTGAGTTTATCCCTCTACATCATGTCATCTTTCTTAAGGCGTTACTTTGTTCGTATGAACTCAATACACTAGATGCATGCTGGATAGCGGTCGATGTGTGGAGTAATAGTAGTAGATGCAGAATCGTTTCGGTCTACTTGTCTCGGACGTGATTCCTATATACAATGATCATGCCTAGATAGTCTCATAATTATTCGCTTTTCTATCAATTGCTCGACAGTAATTTGTTTACCCGCCGTAGAATACCGCTATCATGAGAGAAGCCACTAGAGAAAACTATGGCCCCCGGGTCTATTCTCAACATATCAATCTACATCTACTTTGCTTTACTTGCTTTTATTTGCTGTTTTATTAAACCAAAAATACCAAAAATATAATTATCATCTCTATCAGATCTCACTCTCGTAAGTGACCGTAAAGGGATTGACAACCCCTTATCGCGTTGGCTGCGAAGTTCTTATTTGTTTGTGCAGGTGCGAGGAACTAGCGCGTGGTCTCCTACTGGATTGATACCTTGGTTCTCAAAAACTGAGGGAAATACTTACGCTACTGTGCTGCATCTCCCTTTCCTCTTCGAGGGAATACAACACAAGCTAAAGAGGTAGCAAGAAGAATTTTTGGCGCCGTTGCCGGGGAGGCTTACGCAGAAGTCATATACCAAGTACCTATCACAAACCCTTATCCTTCACATTACATTTATTTGCCTCTCGTTTTTCTCTCCCCCACTTCACCCTTGCCGCTTTATTCGCCCTTCTTCCGCCGTGTGTTTTTCGTTCGCTTGCCTTCTTGTTTGCTTGTGTGTGTTGGATTGCTTGCTTGTCACTATGGCTCAGAACAATACCAAATTGTGCGACTTTTCCAATACCAACAACAATGACTTTATTAGCACTCCGATTGCTCCTATTACCGATGCTGAATCTTGTGAGATCAATGCTGCTTTGTTGAATCTTGTCATGAAAGATCATTTCTCCGGCCTTCCTAGTGAAGATGCCGCTACCCATCTGAACAACTTTGTTGATTTGTGTGATATGCAAAAGAAAAGGGATACGGATAACGGTATTGTTAAATTGAAGTTAGTTCCGTTTTCACTTAGAGATCGTGCTAAAACTTGGTTTTCCTCTTTGCCTAGAAATAGTATTGATTCGTGGAATAAGTGCAAAGATGCTTTTATCTCTAAGTACTTCCCTCCTGCTAAGATCATCTCTCTTAGAAACGATATTATGAATTTTAAGCAACTAGATCATGAGCATGTTGCACAAGCTTGGGAGAGAATGAAATTAATGATATGTAATTTCCCTACACATGGTTTGAATCTATGGAGGATTATTCAAAACTTCTATGCTGGCTTGAATTTTGCTTCTATAAATCTTTTAGATTCGGCCGCCGGAGGCACTTTCATGGAAACTATCTTAGGAGAAGCTACCAAACTCCTAGATAATATTATGGTTAATTATTATCAGTGGCACACCAAAAGATCTGCTAGTAAAAAAGTGCATGCTATCGAAGAAATTAGTGTTTTGAGTGGAAAGATGGATGAACTTATGAAATTGTTTGCTGCTAAGAGTGCTCCTTCTGATCCTAATGATATGCCTTTGTCCACTTTGATTGAGAATAACAATGAATCTTTGGATGTGAATTTTGTTGGTAGGAATAATTTTGGTAACAATGCTTATAGAGGTAATTTTAATCCTAGGCCTTTTCCTAGTAATTCCTCTAATAATTTTGGTAATTCCTACAACAACTCTTATGGAAAGATGCCATCTGAATTTGAAACTAGTGTTAAGGAGTTTATGATCCTGCAAAATAATTTCAATGCTATGCTTGAAGAGAAATTGCTTAAAGTTGATGAATTGGCTAGAAGTTTGGATAGAATTACTCTTGATGTTGATTCTTTGAAATTTAGATCTATCCCACCTAAGCATGATATCAATGAGTCTCTCAAAGCCATGAGAATTTCCATTGATGAATGCAAAGAAAGAACCGCTAGAATGCGTGCTAAAAGATAAGATTATATTAAATCATGTTCTTCTAGTTATCGTGAAAATAAAGATGAAGATCTGAAGGTTATTGATGTGTCTCCTATTAGATCTGAAGGTTATTGATGTGTCTTCTATACAATCTTGATGACAATAGGATTGGAGATGATTCTGCTTTAAGGTGTCCTAATAATTCGGAGTTTTTAGATCTTGATGCTAAAATTGCTAAAAGTGGGATTGAAGAGATTAAAACTTTGCATAGTGATGAACCCACTACTTTGGATTTCAAGGGATTCAATTATGATAATTGCTCTTTGGATGATTGTATTTCCTTGTTGCAATCCGTGCTAAATTCTCCGCATGCTTATAGTCAAAATAAAGCTTTCACTAAACATATAGTCGATGCTTTGATGCAATCTTATGAAGAAAAACTTGAGTTGGAAGTTTCTATACCTAGAAAGCTTTATGATTAATGGGAACCTACTATAAAAATAAAAATAAAAGATCATGAATGCTATGCTTTGTGTGATTTGGGTGCAAGTGTCTCCACTATCCCAAAAACTTGGTGTGATTTGCTAGGGTTCCATGAGCTTGATGATTGTTCCTTAAATTGCATCTTGCGATTCCACTATTAAGAAGCCTATGGGAAAAATTAATGATGTTCTTATTGTTGCCAATAGGAATTATGTGCCTGTAGATTTCATTGTTCTTGATTTAGATTGCAATCCTTCATGTCCTATTATTCTTGGTAGATCTTTCCTTAGAACGATTGGTGCAATTATTGATATGAAGGAAGGTAATATTAGATTCCAATTTCCGTTAAAGAAAGGCATGGAACACTTTCCTAGAAAGAAAATCAAATTACCATATGAATATATTGAGCTGCCTTCCAAGGATGGCAATACCTAGATTTATCTTGTATCGTGCCTAGCTAGGGGCGTAAAACGATAGCGCTTGTTGGGAGGCAACCCAATTTTATATTTTTTGCTTTTGTTGCTGTTAGGGAATAAATATTGCATCTAGCCTATGATTAGATGTGTTTTCATGTTTTGTTTAGTTATTGTGCCAAGTAGAACCTTTGGTAAGACTTGTGTAAAGTTTATTTGATCTTGCTGTGAAAAGCAGAATCGTTAGCGCTCGCTAAAGTAGTCTTAAGATTTTACTGGAGCGTGATTTTTAGTTGATTCTTTTTGATGCTGATTGTTAGACAAATTGCGCAAATTTAACAATTTAGTTTGAATTTTTTGGAGGTCCAGAAGTAGGCGAACCCAACAGATTACTACAGACTGTTCTGTTTTTTACAGATTCTGTTTTCCGTGTGTTGTTTGCTTATTCCGATGCATCTATGAGTAATATTAGAGGATATGAACCATAGAGAACTTGGAGTACAGTAGGTTTAACACCAATATGAACAATGAATGAATTCCTTGCTGTACCTTTGAGTGGTGGTTTGCTTTCTCTTACTAACGGAGCTCACGAGAATTTTTGTCTAAGTTTTGTGTTGTGAAGTTTTCAAGTTTTTAGTATTGCTTTGATGGACTATGGAAAAAGGAGTAGCAAAGGCCTAAGCTTGAGTATTCCCATGGCACCCCAAGTAAATTCAAGATAATCAAAAGCCTAAGCTTGGGGATGCCCCGGGAAGGCATCCCCTCTTTCGTCTTCATCCATTGGTAACTATACTTGGAGCTATATTTTTATTCGCAACATGTTATGTGTTTTGCTTGGAGCGTCTTGTATAATTTGAGTCTTTGCTTGTTAGTTTGCCACAATCATCCTTGCTGGACACACCTATTTGAGAGAGTTAAATATGGCCTAGAAATTGTTAGAACACTCTATGTGCTTCACTTGTATCTTTTCAGTTGAATAGTTTTTGCTCTAGTGCTTCACTTATATCTTTTAGAGCATGGTGGGGGTAATATTTTGTAGAAATTGTTGAACTCTCATGCTTAACTTAACTTAGATCTATTTGAGAGTCTATTAAAACAGCATGGTGATGGGCCTCTAACCCCTCGTTGGTTACCCCAAGTGGAAGGTGTGAGATGCAGTGTTGTGGAAGTTTTTCCCTTAGCAAAGATGCCAAGGATCGAATCCCCAGAGACTCCTAGGTTCAACAAGTAGGTGTCAACTGCTAACGGCGCCAGATATTAGCAATCAACGTGGACCTGCACACAGATACAAATAACTTTGCTCCCAACGAGTACAGAGAGGTTGTCAATCCCTCCGGCCTTGTAGTTCACAAAGGATTAAACGCAAATGATAGTAGTGATAGATAATGTTTGCAATAGTAAATAATAGCGAAAAGTAAATAGCGGATGTGATCAATGATGGTAATATGGACCGGAGTCTCATGATGTTCACTAGTGATGTCTCTCTCCCAAAAGACGATAAAACAGCTATGTGAGGTAAACGAATTACAGCTGGGCAATTGACAGGACCACGAACGCAAACCAATGCTGACTATATTGCAAGAAAGGTTGAGGTTCAAAGCATGGGCGGTACGCCAAAGTAAGTAGACCGAAATCCATCAATATCTACTACTAATCATCCACCTTGAGATATCTATCCAGAACATCTCGCTGGTATTAAGTTGCGAGCCCCACCCATAGTGTAAACTCAATGCAACAGACAACTGCATTAAAAGAACTTTGCGTAAAGTAAACAATCCTTGCACCCGCGGGCACAAGCACCGTTGTTTTCCCCCTTGTGGCAACAGCACATCCCCTAGACTCATGTTTTTGTCACTCAAGCTAGTCATCGAGGGGCATGAACCCACAATCAAGCATAACATTCCCTCTTGGAGTCACTACCTACTACTTGGCCAAAGCAATAAATAACAACGGAGAACATGCAAGAATTACTTATGAACATAAATATAAAAGAGGTAGATCAAATATATTACTCAATCACAATCTGAACATAATCTCATAATCCATCGGATCCCAGCAAACTCAACATAGCAACAGCAGAAGGATTACATATGTGCCTCGATCATGTAGGGCAGCTCACGAGGACTAATTAGTGAAGCACAAGAACGGGAGGAGAACATCACATAGCTACTGGTCATGGACTCATGGTCCAAGGGAGACTACTCACAACTCATCCGGGAGGCGTCCATGGTGGTGGAGAGGCTCCCGATGGTGATCCTCCCCTCCGGCAGGGTGCCGGGGAGAGTTCTCCTGGTGCTCCCGATCTTGGAAGCGGTGGCGGCGGCGGAACAGAGATGAGATCGCGAAAAAGAGTTCCCGTCCCGAGGGTTTCGAAGGACGCTCTAAATATATGCCAGAGGGGGGCACCAGACGAGGCTCGGGGGGCCCGGGCGTCCCCCCGGCGCGGCCCAGGGGGGGGGGCGCCGCCAGGGCGCCTAGGGCCCTGGTGGCCCCCCCGGCTGTACTTCGGGCACAAGGTAGGTTCTGGAACGCTGATTTTTTATATAATTTTTCTGGATTTTTCCTGACAGTTCTCGTAATGTGAAAACCTGAAATACAAAAACAGCCAAAAACAGAAACTGGCACTGGGGTGCACTGGATTAGTAGGTTAGTCCAAATATGATCCAAAGTGTATGGAAGTGTATAAATATCATAGCAATATCACCCAAAAGTGGCATGGAGCAAGCAGAAATTATAGATACGTTTTGGACGTATCAACATCCCCAAGCTTAATTCCTGCTCGTCCTCGAGTAGGTAAATGATAACAAGAATAATTTCTGTGGTGACATGCTATTAACCATATAGGAATTTTTATAGTCATATGACAAAAGCTTACTGAGACAATGATTCTATAGTAATTAAGTTGCCTCATGAGAAAATCACAAAGGACTGAAAGTTTTACAATATGAAACTGAAACATCAAAAAGATTTGCAATGAACATGGTGTGCAAATATGATAAAGTGATATCCAGCTTGCCCCCTTTAGTGAAGCAAAACATAAATGCAGGGGCACCTTCAAGGTTTAAGTGATGACTAGATACAATGATTTCAAAATAAACGATATCACAATCATGCAAAAGACAATGCTACTTTGGAACAATGCACATTACACTTAGAATGACAATCTTGCTCTCAGTAGTTGGTGCTTGAAGAAAGAAGGTGGAGACTCATAAAAGTAAAAGAATGGTTACGTGCTAGAGCTTTTTATTTTGAAAACATAGAAGCAATTTTGTCAACGGTAGTAGTACTTCATATGTGTTATGCATAAGACATCCTATAAGTTGCAGGCCTCATGCATCGAATACCAATAGTGCTCGCACCTTGTCCTAATTAGCTCGGATTTTCATGGGTTATCATTGCATTACATATGTTTCAACCAAGTGTCACAAAGGGGTACCTCTATGCCACCTGTACAAAGGTCCAAGGAGATAAATCGCATTTGATTTCTCGTTTTTGATAGATCTCAACTTGAGGACATCCATACCGGGACAACATAGAAAATAGATGATGGACTCCTCTTTAATGCATAAGCATATTCTCATAAGAGATTGAGGATTAATGTCCAAGCTAAAACTTCCACCATGATACATGGCTTTGGTTGGCGGCCCAATGTTCTTCTCTAACAATATGCATACTCATTCAACCCATGGCAAATCACCCTTACTTCAGACAAGACGAACATGCATAGCAACTCACATGATATTCAACAAAAGTGTAACAGTTGATGGCGTCCCCAGAAACATGGTTACCGCTCAGCAAACAACTTATAAGAAATAAGATACATAAGCAACATATTCTTTACCACAATAGTTTTTAAGCTACTTTCCCATGAGCTATGTAATGCAAAGTTAGTTCGCTTAGTACAGGTGGAGGTTAGCAAAAGACTGGGAGCGACCAACTAAGAGAGCAATGACGGTCATAATCATGTAGAGCGACAAAGCAACATTGAATCAGGCATGGAAGTTATATCGCTACTCAGAAATAAAAGATCATCAAGGCTTGACAGACTTTCTTTATAGTCTTAAATATGCGTGAGCATACGCCAGGTCAATCAAAATAAATTCTCGAAGGAAGATATTACTAAACCATACCACATCATAGGCAAACAAATCATGTTGGTACTCCAATAACACATTGGGAACCCTCCAGCTATTTGAGACTAACCATAAGAAAACCTGAACTACTAAGCGCCATTATGCACGTAGCATCTTTATCATAGACATATTAACCAATGCAACGGAAGCAAACTCTCTTAATAAGGTGAGCATGATAACTAAAGAGAGTTCAAGCAACCAACTAAACAAAAGCTCTTTGAAAAGATAAGCATGAATACTAAGAGCTGAACATGATAGTAGCTATTAAAAGACAAAGAACACACACAGCAAAGATAGACATGAAAATTCTATGTTATGTTCTAGGTAGAAGTGGAGCGTGTTTTTCTCCCACATACAGAAGGCTGAGTTCCGACTCGTTATGAAAAACTAAAAAGGAAAGTAAAAGCAAGACGCTCCAAGCATAGCACATAACACATGAAGTGATTAAAATATAGTGGAACGAAAGACGAACCGATAATGTTGATGGAGAAGGGGATGCACGGGGGCATCCCCAAGCTTAGACGCTTGAGTCTCCTTGAATATTTCTTGGGGATGCACGGGGGCATCCCCAAGCTTGAGCGCTTGACACTCCTGAATCTTTTTATCATCTTCCCTCGCACACTTGAAAACTCCCTTCATACATAACTCATCATAATCTGATTAGCGAGGTTAGTACCCTTAATAAAATAATTGTACCTTGCTGGAAATAAAGATATCCTTGAAGTTCTACTGTTTCTCAAGATTGCCAAAAGGTTTTTGCAAAGAAAAAGCAAGCTCTTGGTTTGCAAAATGAAGGAAAGGCAAAACAAGACAGAATCTGTGAAAAACAGAACAACAGGTAGTAAATGATTTGTTCGGGGTACTTCTGCAACTCTAATCAAAAAACTCAGAACAGATGCACGAAATACAATTATATATAGAGCGATGTCGAAAGAATTCAGACCAAAAAGATGATCTGGTGATTTTATACGAATTTTTCTATCCAAGGACAGAATCTGTTTCCTGGACAGCACCTCACAACTTTTGAACTTTCTAGCAATCAGAGGCTATACTTGGCACAAATATGAAAAGCAAAGATACAATGATGATGCTACTGTAGTAAACAACATCAAGACACAACAAAAGCAAAATAAATTTATTCATTGGGCTGCCTCCCTAAAGCGCTTTCTTTTATGCCTTTAAGCTAGGCATAATGCATAGAGATCAAGTTTTATCAAGAGTAAAAGAATAGCTAGCCCGTACAACGGACTCAAAAGGTAACTTGATCTTATTTCGAGGGAAGTGTTCCATCCCTTTCTTGAGAGGAAACTGAAATTTTATATTACCCTCTTTCATGTCAATGATAGCACCAACGGTGCGTAAAAAGGGACGTCCCAAAATAATTGGACAAGAAGGATCACATTCAATATCTATAATAGTAAAATCAACGGGAACGTAGTTGTCATTGACAATGATAAGAACATCGTCGATCCTCCCCAAAGGTTTCTTTATGGAAGAATCAACGAGACGAACACCAAAAGAACAAGAATCATAAGGTTTCAATTTAAGCATATCATATATTCTTTTGGGCATAACAGAGGTACTAGCTCCAACATCACATAATGCATAGCAAGAGAAGTCATTCAAATTAATTTTTATCATAGGATCCCAACCATCTTCTAGCTTTCTAGGTATGGAGGCTTCTACTCTAAGTTTCTCCTCCCTAGCTTTGATGAGAGCATTAGTGATATGCTCCGTGAAGGCAAGGTTAAGCGTGCTAGTGCGGGGATCTCTAGACATCTTGTGAAGGAAATCAATAACTTCGGTAAGAGCGCAATTATCAAAATCAAGGTCATTAGCATCAAGTAAAGTGGTAGTGGTGTCCTTTAGGTTCATTTTTTTGGTAGTTTCTATAGTCATAGCATCACCATTAATAGGTCCAACGGGACCAGGAGTACATTGGGTGCTAAGAGTTTGAACATCCTCAACAACTTGGATAGTAGCAACAGTGTGGTGAGTAGGAAGGCTCTTAATTGTACCTTCTTCCTCCCTTTCTCTAGCCCATCTCTCTTTAAGTTTAGCCATCATCCTAATGTTTTCATTAATTTGCACTTGAATAGCATTTATAGGAGTGACTTCCCTCTCCTCAAGAGGAGAAGTTTTAATTTTTAGCAATTTTACCTCATTGGCTAAATGGTCTACCTTAAAAGAAAGATCATCTAGTTTATGTAGTTTTTCTTCTACACTCTTATTAAAGGCTTTTTGGGTAGTGATGAAATCTTTAAGCATAATCTCTAGTTCAGTATTGGAGTTCTTGGTGCTAGGATAAGCATTGTTGTTCCCATAAGAATTAGAGGGGAACGGTCTAGGATTGTTACCAAAATTACTCCTATAAGCATTGTTGTTAAAATTGTTTCTAGGGATAAAGTTCACATCTACTTGTTCTTGAGCAATCAAAGAATTTAAAGGAACATCACGAGGATCAACAGAGGATTGCTTCGAAAGTAGAGACATGATCAAGTCAACTTTTTCATTTAAGGAGGAAATCTCCTCGACAGAGTTTACCTTACTACCTGTTGGAGCGCGTTCGGTGTGCCATTGGGAATAGTTGGTCATCATCTCATCGAGAAGCTTCGTGGCAGGACCAAGTGTAGTTGACATAAAAGTTCCTCCCGCGGCCGAATCTAACAAGTTCCGCGAAGTAAAGTTCAAGCCTGCATAAAAAGTTTGGATAACCATCCAAGTAGTCAAACCATGAGTAGGGCAGTTCTTGATAAGAGATTTCATACGTTCCCAAGCTTGGGCAACGTGTTCATTATCCAATTGTTTAAAATTGATTATGTTACTTCTCAGTTGGATAATTTTAGCAGGTGGATAGTATTTTCCGATAAAAGCATCTTTGCACTTGTCCCATGAATCTATGCTATTTCTAGGCAAAGACTGAAACCAAATTTTAGCTCCTCCTCTCAAGGAGAAAGGAAAAAGCTTAAGCTTAACAATATTACCATCTATTTCTTGGTACTTTTGCATATCACAAAGTTCAACAAAGTTGTTTAAGTGTAAAGCAGCATCATCTCCAGCACCGGAGAATTGATCTTTCATGACTAAGTTCAGTAAAGCAGGTTTAATTTCATATGAAGGTGCTGAAGTGGCAGGTGTAGTGATAGGTGTGCTGATAAAGTCATCGTTGTTGTGACTAGTGAAGTCACACAACTTGGTGTTCTCGGTGGAACCCATAGTAGCAAGCAAGCAAGATAACTATTTTTGTGATTTTCGATAAAAGGTACTAAAGCAAAAACTGAAAGGTAAACTAACCAGACTAAAAAGCAAAGGTAAAAGATAGCGTGCAACTCCCCTATCCTGAAGAGTGGAGTCCCCGGCAACGGCGCCAGAAAAACTCCTTGATGGGCCTCTAACCCCTCGTTGGTTACCCCAAGTGGAAGGTGTGAGATGTAGTGTTGTGGAAGTTTTTCCCTTAGCAAAGATGCCAATGATCGAATACTCAGAGACTCCTAGGTTCAACAAGTAGGTGTCAACTGCTAACGGCGCCAGATATTAGCAATCAACGTGGACCTGCACACAGATACAAATAACTTTGCTCCCAACGAGTACAGAGAGGTTGTCAATCCCTCCGGCCTTGTAGTTCACAAAGGATTAAACGCAAATGATAGTAGTGATAGATAATGTTTGCAATAGTAAATAATAGCGAAAAGTAAATAGCGGATGTGATCAATGATGGTAATATGGACCGGAGTCTCATGATGTTCACTAGTGATGTCTCTCTCCCAAAAGACGATAAAACAGCTATGTGAGGTAAACGAATTACAGCTGGGCAATTGACAGGACCACGAACGCAAACCAATGCTGACTACATTGCAAGAAAGGTTGAGGTTCAAAGCATGGGCGGTACGCCAAAGTAAGTAGACCGAAATCCATCAATATCTACTACTAATCATCCACCTTGAGATATCTATCCAGAACATCTCGCTGGTATTAAGTTGCGAGTCCCACCCATAGTGTAAACTCAATGCAACAGACAACTGCATTAAAAGAACTTTGCGTAAAGTAAACAATCCTTGCACCCGCGGGCACAAGCACCGTTGTTTTTCCCCTTGTGGCAACAGCACATCCCCTAGACTCATGTTTTTGTCACTCAAGCTAGTCATCGAGGGGCATGAACCCACAATCAAGCATAACGTTCCCTCTTGGAGTCACTACCTACTACTTGGCCAAAGCAATAAATAACAACGGAGAACATGCAAGAATTACTTATGAACATAAATATAAAAGAGGTAGATCAAATATATTACTCAATCACAATCTGAACATAATCTCATAATCCATCGGATCCCAGCAAACTCAACATAGCAACAGCAGAAGGATTACATATGTGCCTCGATCATGTAGGGCAGCTCACGAGGACTAATTAGTGAAGCACAAGAACGGGAGGAGAACATCACATAGCTTCTGGTCATGGACTCATGGTCCAAGGGAGACTACTCACAACTCATCCGGGAGGCGTCCATGGTGGTGGAGAGGCTCCCGATGGTGATCCTCCCCTCCGGCAGGGTGCTGGGGAGAGTTCTCCTGGTGCTCCCGATCTTGGAAGCGGTGGCGGCGACGGAACAGAGATGAGATCGCGAAAAAGAGTTCCCGTCCCGAGGGTTTCGAAGGACGCTCTAAATATATGCCAAAGGGGGGCACTAGACGGGGCTCGGGGGGCCCAGGCGCCCCCCGGCGCGGCCCAGGGGGGGGGGCGCCGCCAGGGCGCCTAGGG
>LR738714.1:607757918-607843982 GCA_902687465.1 Secale cereale | reverse complement strand
CCCACCCCCCCCCCCCCCGGCTGTACTTCGGGCGCAAGGTAGGTTCTGGAACGCTGATTTTTTATATAATTTTTCTGGATTTTTCTCGACAGTTCTCGTAATGTGAAAACCTGAAATACAAAAACAGTCGAAAACAGAAACTGGCACTGGGGTGCACTGGATTAGTAGGTTAGTCAAAATATGATCAAAAGTGTATGGAAGTGTATAAATATCATAGCAATATCACCCAAAAGTGGCATGGAGCAAGCAGAAATTATAGATACGTTTTGGACGTATCACATGGTAATGTGTTTAGGCTAAAGAAACTAGTCTTCTCATGATAAACATCCAATGTCAATGTAGTAAAATTTTCACACCAAGTGCATTGAATAGAAAGAGATGTTGGATGCTTGATAATTGTTTTGAGACATGAGGATAGTGATATTAGAGTCATGCTAGTGGAGTTATTATGAAATTGAGAAATACTTGTGCTAAGGTTAGTGATTCCCGTAGCATGCACGTATGGTGAACCGTTGTGTGACTGAGTTAAAGCATGAGGTATTTGTAGAGTGTCAACTTTTGTGTGGAGGTCGGGGGCGCGCGATGGTTAACTCCTACCAACCTCCCCCCTAGGAGCATGCGTTGATTACCTTGTTTTTGATGACTCGTAGATTTTTGCAATAAGTATATGAGTTCTTAGGACTAATGTTGAGTCCATGGATTATACGCACTCTCACCCTTCCACCATTGATAGCCTCTCTTGTACCGCGCAACTTTCGCCAGTGCCATAAACCCACTATATATCCTTCCTCAAAACAGCCACCATATTGTTTCTCAAAACATCCACCATACCTACCTATCATGGCATTTCCATAGCCATTCTGAGATATATTGCCATGCAACTTTCCACCGTTCCGTTTATATGATACGCATCATATTGTCATATTGCCATGCATGATCATGTAGTTGACATCGTATTCGTGACAAAGCCACCATGCATAATATTTTCATACATGTCACTCTTGTTTCATTGCACATACCGGTACACCGCCGGAGGCATTCATATAGAGTCATACTTTGTTGTTGTAGTATCGAGTTGTAATATCATGTTGTAATGAAAGTGTGATGATCATCATTATTAGAGCATTGTCCCATGGGAGGAAAGGCTGAATCTATAAAGCCCCTCCGCAAAAAAAAAGAGAAAAAGAAAGGCCAAAGAAAAAAAAAGAAAGGCCCCAAAAAAAAGAAAAAAATGGACAATTGCTACTATCTTTTTCCAAGAAAAAAATTAGCACCAGAACTTGGCTTGTATATTCCAACGATGGGCTTCCTCAAATGCCCTAGGTCTTCGTGAGCAAGCAAGTTGGATGCACACCCACTAGTTTCTTTTATTGAGCTTTCATTCATATTTAGCTCTAGTGCATCCGTCGCATGGCAATCCCTACTCACTCACATTGATATCTATTGATGGGCATCTCCATAGCCCGTTGATACGCCTAGTTGATGTGAGACTATCTCCCTCCTTTTTGTCTTCTCCACAACCACCTCTATTCCATCCATAGTGCTATGTCCATGGCTCACGCTCATGTATTGCGTGAAAGTTGAAAGGTTTGAAAAGAATAGTGTATGAAAACAAGTGCTTGGCTGAAATCGGGGTTGTGCATAATATGAATATTTTTTGTGATAATAAGGGAGCATAACCAACACTATATGATTTTGTAGGGATAACTTTCTTTAGCCATAGTATTTTGAGAAGACATGATTGCTTTGTTAGTATTGCTTGAAGTATTGTTATTTCTTATGTCAATATAGACTTTTATCTTGAATAATTCAGATCCGAACATTCATGCCACAATTAAGAGAATTACATTGAAAAACTATATTGGTTAGCATTCCACATCAAATATTCTTTATTTATCATTTACCTACTCGAGGACGAGCAGGAATTAAGCTTGGGGATGCTTGATACGTCTCCAACGTATCTATAATTTTTGATTGTTCCATGCTATTATTTATGAAGTCTTGGATGTTTAATGGGCTTTATCATTCACTTTTATATCATTTTGGGACTAACCTACTAACCCAAAGGCCCAGTCCAGATTACTGTTTTTTTGCCAATTTTAGGGTTTTGCAGAAAAGAAATATCAAACGGAGTCCAAACGGAATGAAACCTTCGCGAGAGATATTTTCGGAGAAAAACACGCACGGAAAACGTCAGGACCAAGTCAGGGGACAGCTGGGCTGCCCTCGAGGGTGGGGGGTGCGCCCCCTTCCCAGGGCGCGCCCCCCTGCCTCGAGGTTGGCCCACACGGCCCCCGGTGCCCTCCTTCTTCCTATATATACCTACATACCCCAGAAACTCCATACGCAGAGAGAAAACCCTAATTCCACCGCCGTAGCTTCTGTTCCCGTGGAGATCCCATCTTGGAGCCTGTTCCGGGAGGGGGATCCATCACGGAGGCCTTCATCATCATCATCATCGCCCTCACCATGAGTTGTGAGTAGTTTACCACAGACCTTCGGGTCCATAGCTGGTATCTAGATGGCTTCTTCTCTCTCTCTGGATCTCAATACAAAGTTCTCCTCGGTCTTCGAGGAGATCTATTCGATGTAATCTCTTTTTGCGGTGTGTTTGTCGAGATCCGATGAATTGTGAGTTTATGATCAAGGTTATCTATGAAAGATATTTGGTTCTTCTCTGAACTTTTTATGTATGCTCATAATATCCTTGCAGGTCTCTTTGAATTATTGGTTTGGTTTGGCCTACTAGATTTATAGTTCTTGCAATGGGAGAAGTGCTTGACTTTGGGTTCAATCTTGCGGTGTCCTTTCCCAGTGATAGTAGGGGCATCAAGGCACGTATTGTATTGTTGCCATCGAGGATAAAAAGATGGGGTTTTCATCATATTGCTTGAGTTTATCCCTCTACATCATGTCATCTTTCTTAAGGTGTTACTCTGTTCGTATGAACTCAATACACTAGATGCATGCTGGATAGCGGTCGATGTGTGGAGTAATAGTAGTAGATGCAGAATCGTTTCGGTCTACTTGTCTCGGATATGATGCCTATATACAATGATCATGCCTAGATAGTCTCATAATTATTCGCTTTTCTATCAATTGCTCGACAGTAATTTGTTTACCCGCCGTAGAATACCGCTATCATGAGAGAAGCCACTAGAGAAAACTATGGCCCTTGGGTCTATTCTCAACATATCAATCTACATATACTTTACTTTACTTGCTTTTATTTGCTGTTTTATTAAACCAAAAATACCAAAAAAATAATTATCATCTCTATCAGATCTCACTCTCGTAAGTGACCGTAAAGGGATTGACAACCCCTTATCATGTTGGCTGCGAAGTTCTTATTTGTTTGTGCAGGTGTGAGGAACTGACGCGTGGTCTCCTACTGGATTGATATCTTGGTTCTAAAAAACTGAGGAAAATACTTACGCTACTGTGCTGCATCTCCCTTTCCTCTTCGAGGGAATACAACGCAAGCTCAAGAGGTAGCAATCCCCGCGGTCACGAGGCTTCTTCGTTTTTGTTGATCCGCCGTTGTCGGCATTTGTTTCTCTTGTACTTTCTCTTTCGTTTCTTTTGGGCGTGCTTGTACTTCTTCCATCCCAGCACCAATCGTTGATTGTATCGGTGATGGTTGCTTTGTAATACAAAGTGGGGGGTGACCCTATTTCGTCGCAATGGATATCATCATAAATATTTGATATAAAAAGCAAAAGAGATATTTAGAAACACACTAACTTATGTTCAACGCAGAAGGTATAATTTTCACGAAGCCCTCACAATAGTGACATACAGATTAGATCAGTGTAAAGCCGACTCTTTGAACAACTGGATAATCAATAACTTATAGGAAGATAATGAAAAGTCATCAAGATACAAGCATGATCAACATATGTCTTGGATTTAAGAGGAGGTAGTCTCGCTTGACATATCCGTGTTAACTTTTATCCTGTCACACAAAATAGGAATATAGATCTTCTATTTCTCCTTTTGTAATCTTGTAGCTTGTTTCTACATGTTTTATCTTTATTAAATGAAAAGTACCATATAACGATTGTTTCTTCAAAGGAGAAGAAAAGGAGAGAAAACCTTCCACGAAAGCACTGCAAAAACAGAGGAGTTTCACGATGCTCCTGAGACTCCATCGTGCCTTAGTGACTTGCTAGGTTTCTTTGCCTTTTCGTCGTTGTAGAATCTCCCTTTATTCATGAAGAGGCTATCAATATCACTGAAACAAAGTGCTACATGGATCAAGATGAGCTGATCAGGAAAATAAATGACACCCCAAACGCGTTGGTTACATTCTGAAAGGGTCTGTCTAGAACTCAGTTGACTGAGACTTAACGAAGTCTCAATCGAGTGACGTCAGCATTGTTGTGGTATTGCAAGCGGCATGGCTGGAAGCTACAAACGGCAATGAAAAATGTTGCAATGGTACCGGAAGCAACGACAACATATGCTACAACCATTTTGATAAAAATGCTATAGCCGTCAAAGAAGGATATTGCGATCGGTGAGATGACATGCCACAATCGACGAGGGACGACATGCTACAACCAGCAAGATGGATGTGGCAACCTATGGAAAAAAAATGTTGCGAACAATGGGACAAAATGCTGCAAGGTCAACTGAGACTTCGTTAAATCTCAGTAAACTGATTTTTAGCAAGGCCGATTCTGAAAATGGGCAAGTGTAATGTGTTATAAAGAGTTGCAAGGTTGATCAGCAGTGTGCTAGCCGAAATAGTTAGGCAGTCCATGCACATGTGCACGTCTCCTTCAGGCCTGATTCGATAATAAAATCAGGAGAATGCGACATCCGAATATGAAGGGCTGACTCCTTTGTGTGTGTGAGAGATCTGTAAAAATTATGTAAGTTGATCGTACATGTATGATTACTGGTTGGGCTCGATCAATCATGTTGACGTTGGTCGACATCGACGCACATGCATTTTAGGTGCTTGAGATCGGAGAGTCTAGGAATATATACCATCTCTAGCTCTTCCTTTTATCTTTTCATGTCCGTCTGACAACAAAATTGGTGGAATCAGCCGTGGATGGACACGATTGGTCTTACCTTTTTTTTTGAAACAAGGCAAAAGATTTGCCATTTTCATTGAATAAGAAGAAGTATCATGGGTCTTAGCCAAAGGCCGAATACAACATATCACTCTCGCGGCATGGTATTACACAAATGTTTCGCACCGGCCAGACACCGTATCACCGCCTCGTCTTTGATTCTAGCAACTAAAACTCCAACATGCACTGCGATGTTACGAAATACCCTAGCATTCCGCTCTTTCCAGATTTCCCATGAGACAAGTAGCATAAGGCAGGTAAGCGGTCGTCGAGATTGCGTCATGTTGGAGGCGTTGGCGCTCCACCAAGTCTTCACTATGTCAACCATGGCCCAGTTCTGCGGGTAAATGCCATGAAGGCCAAGCCACACTTTAATCATGTTCCACACTCTAACCGTGTATCGACATTTGAAAATTAGATGAGCCGCCGATTCCTGAACTTGCTTACAAAGGGGGCACATGTTGCAATTAGGCCGTCCCCGCTTCTCAAGTCGGTCTGCCGTCCAGATTCTATTGTTGATGACTAGCCAAGCGAAAACTTGCATTTTGGGGGAGCCCAAGTTCTCCAAACAATTCGCGGTAAGTCCGTGTCGTCTAAACCAAGAAATTGCGCACTGTAAGTTGTTGCCATTGAATAATGACCATCCTTGGTGAGCTTCCAAGTGATGGAATCAGGTGTGTCAGGTATTAGCTGAACATGAGATAGCTTCTCCCATAGGTTGACAAACTCATGAAGATGGTCAACCGTCATGCCCTGAGAGGTCTTCACCTGAGACACCCAAAAATTGTTGGAGAGCGCTTTCTGGACAAAGCAATTTCTTCTTTTTGACAGCTCAAATTTTTTTGGTGCAATGTCCTTGGGTCGCAAACCATTAAGCCAAGCCGACTCCCAAAAAATGGCACGTGTACCATCACCCACAATGACTTTTGTGGAGGCCGCAAAGATGTCTGTATCATGCCGGTCGCATGGTGTCCCTAATCCCACCCAAGGCTTGATCGGTGTAAGCCACTCACCCCAGAGCCAACGAATGCGCAGTGCGGATGCAAACTTTTTCAGATTCAGGATGCCAAGGCCACCATGAAGTTTTGACTTGCACACTTGTTCCCAATTAATCTTGCATTTTCCTCCAGTGACTTTGTCACATCCAGCCCACAAGAATGCCCGTCGGAGAGCATCAATCTTGTTCATCACCTCAACCGGGAGGTTAAGCACCGTCATATAATAGATGGCAATGGCCGTAAGCACAAACTTGACCAAAACTACACGTCCCGGAGAGGCAACATGTTTGCCCATCCATGGTGGCAGTTGGGCAGCGATCTTGTCTTCGAGCGGTTGATAGTGGATTCTTTTCAAATTCTTGACCGAGAGAGGTAGGCCCAAATACTTCATCGGGAATGAGGTACGGTTGGCAGGGAAAGAGTGTAAGATGTCCATCAGGTCCAGGTTCTCACAACAAATAGTAGCAACCAAGCTTTTGGCACAGTTCGTAACCAAGCCAGTGACATCCCCAAAACTCTTAAGAGTGCGGGCAAAGAACTCAACATCTGACTTGACGGGGACAAGGAAAACAGCTGCATCGTCCGCGTAGAGGGAGGCCCGGATCGACATAGCCTGACCACCGAGGGGGTGCAGATTTCCTTGGGCGGTGGCTTTCTGGAGGATTAGGTGTAGCAGATCAATCGCAAGCACAAATAGGAGAGGGGAAAGCGGATCTCCTTGCCTCAGACCACATCTGTGTTTGATGGGGGCACCTGGAACCCCATTAAGGAGAATGCGCGAAGACGCCGAAGAAAGCAAAGTCGAGATCCAACCCCTGAACCTCGGAGGAAACCCAAGGTGGTTGAGCAAGTCGAGGAGGAAGTCCCATCTAATCGAGTCGAATGCTTTTTTGATGTCGAGTTTGAATAGTAGTGCCGGAGTCTTTTTGCGGTGCGGGCGTTTTGCAAGGTAGCGAACATACATGAAATTATCACGAATGCATTATTTTTTTTATGAAAGCACTCTGAGCCTGCGAGACGAGGTCATTCATGTGTGGTGCAAGGCGGTTGGACATCACTTTGGCAATAATCTTGGCAATGGCATGGATAAGACTGATGGGGCGAAAATCTGTGATGTCATCGGCACCATCCTTCTTAGGGATCAAGGAAACATCCGCTAAGTTCAACCAGTGAAAATGGGACGCATGTAGATCAGAGAAATGATTGATGGCACACATAATATCCGCCTTGATGATGCTCCAACATGCCTTAAAGAACGCACCGAAGAATCCATCCGGTCCAGGGGCTTTGTCTCCCGGCATGGAGAACACAGCAGCCTTCACCTCCTCCTCCGTGATGGCATTGTCCAGCTCATGAAGATCACAATCTGGGGTATGAAGCAGCCCCCAATTGAAGTTGATGTTACGTGAGTTTTTTTTTGGTAATGCTTTTGAAGTGTCGATACACGATGTCCTCTTTGTGTGCATGATCCGTAGCCCAGCCATTGTTGTTTTTCAGGCGTTGTATGAAGTTCTTTCTCCTTCTTCGGTTGACACGGAGATGGAAGAAGCGAGTGTTGGCATCTCCCGCCTTAAGATTGGCAACTCTGGAATTTTGATGCTTTCTAGACTTCTCTAGTGACATGGCTGTAAATGTTGGGTTACAAGTGACATGGCTGTAGACTGATCGACTGGCTCATAATCTAGTGGTTTAACGAAAAAGCCTGAATCTATTAGCCTGATTGTGATCCAGCTCAGATCATTTTTTGTGTGGGTAAAACAAATTATATTAATGAATGGTTTGGCCACATAGACTTATAATCTTATCAGGACCAGAGGGCAACCAGACAACCACGTGTGAAGAAGAAACCCCCAACTGGGCTAACAGTGCTTTGATCACGAGAAATAGCACACAATTTCAAACTCTACATCTCTTTGGGGTAAACGTTCGATTTCACTGACCAAAGCTGCCACATGTGATCTTTTTTTTTTTAACGCAGAGGCAAAAGATTTGCCTCATTCATTAATTAAGGGAGGAGACAAGTGAAAGGATCGATATGGTTGACCTGAGGGGGGGGGGTGAATAGGCAACTAACAATTTTTAGCTTTTCTTAACCAATTTAAATTAAGCAATAAAGTAAGTTGTCTAGATATGCTACTATGATGAGAACTTATAGGAAGCAAAGATAACAACCTCACAAGCAAGCAATATAAGATAAACAAGGAAAGCTTGCACAAGTAAAGGAAAGAATTAACCACAAGTGGAACCGGTGAAGACGAGGAAGTGTTACCGAAGTTCCTTCCCTTTGAGGGGAAGTACGTCTCCGTTGGAGCGGTGTAGAGGCACAATGCTCCCCAAGAAGCCACTAGGGCCACCGTATTCTCCTCACGCCCTCACACAATGCAAGGTGCCGTGATTCCACTAGTGGTGCCCTTGAAGGCGGCAACCAAACCTTTACAAACAAGGTTGGGACTATCTCCACAACCGAATTGGAGGCTCCCAACGACACCACGAAGCTTCACCACAATGGAATATGGCTCCGAGGTGACCTCAACCGTCTAGGGTGCTCAAACACCCAAGAGTAACAAGATCCGCAAGGGATTAGTGGAGGGAATCAAATATCTCTTGGTGGAAGTGTAGATCAATGCCTTCTCAAGCAATCCCGAGGAAATCAACAAGTTTGATTGGCTAGGAAGAGAGATCGGGCGGAAATGGAGCTTTGAGAAACAATGGAGCTTTGGGGAGGAAAAGGTAAGTCTTCTTGGAGAAGAAGACTCCCTATATATAGTGGGAGAACAAATCCAACCGTTATCCCACATTTCTGCCCGCATAGCGCGGTACTACCGCACGTAAGTTACGGTACTACCGCTCGGCCCAGCGGTACTACCGCTCTGGTTGCGGTACTACCGCCGGTGCAGTACTAGCCAAGACTAACTCTATTGCGTTGAAGCAACGGGCGGTAGTACTGCCTGAGCGGTACTACCGCACGTCCCTGCAGTACTACCGCAAGGCAGAGCTAGGCAGACCGAGGATAAGTGCAGACGAAATAAAATACATCCGCAGAAATACGGTCGTAGCAAAACACGACACGGTACTACCGCTTGACCAATGCGGTACTACCGCGTAGGATGCGGAAGTAAAAAATTACTTCCGCACCTACTACTGTACTAGTTACGACGCTGGGCCAGCCACATGGTACTACCGTGCTCCTGATACGGTACTACCACTTTGTGCGGTACTACCGCGGTCCTGAGGCGGTACTACCGTGTGGCTGTGCGATACTACCGCTCACTCTGAGCGGTACTACCGCATGCCAGGTAGTTGTAGTAGTAGGAAGCCATGGTTTTGTACTGATGAGGAAAACAGCCGGAGCTCCAGAGAAGCAAAGGAAAGGTGGTGCGAATGAGTAGACGTGTACGTGTTGATTCCACCCAAACCTTTCCGAAGCGGACCCCCTCTTAATAGCACGGCTTTCCTATTACACAAATCCACCGAAAAATATGTAAAAGGAAACACCGTCTTCCATAGGTTCCGAGGGGCACATAATCGTCTTGTGCCTAGGTGAGATATATCTGAAAGAGCTTAGAGCACACGAGTAGTCCGCAAATGCATTGTCATCAATCACCAAAACTACTTAAGGAGAAATATGCCATTACAATCTCCCCCTTTTTGGTGGATTGATGACAATACGGGATTTGCACAAGGATATATAAGAAAGTAGGCAAACCTAGCAAAGCAATAGAATATAGGTAAGCTCCCCCTAGATGTGTGCATACAAAGGAGAGTGCTTTGGACTGCACAACACACATACTAGGATCAATGCTCCCCCTATATTCTACAAACAATATACTCCTTGCATACAAACAATAAGAATCTACGCACAATTGTAAGGAGGATAGGGTGAGCACATATAAAGGGTAAGTAAAACAACTGCTCACAACCTAATATAGCATAGACATAATAACGAGTTAACGATAAGGGATCATATGTCTCACACCATATGAAAGTCTCACGCACACGACACAAACACAAGCAAGCAAACAGAGTTCGACCAACGAAAAGCAAATAGACACGGCACAAGACGCAAATCCTAACACTCTCTCCCCCTTTGGCATCGAGACACCACAAAGGGAAAGAGGACATCTAAGATAGGTGGTAGCTCTGGCAGAAGATCTCAGTCGTCATGCTCTCCATCAGACTCCTGCTTCTCCTCCTCAGATTCAGACCACTTGTAACCCTGTTGGGCCATCCACTCTACCTCTGGAGTGATGTTCTCCTCGGACCCATTAGACAAATGCTCACCAAAGATCCTCATGATCTTCTTGTCACGCTGACGAGATTGCTTGTGAGTCACATGAGCCTTGTACTGTCCCTTTGCTTGCATACATAATAGTGCCTTCATCTTCCTCTTCAGCTTCTTAGCCCAAGAGGACCCAGACGAGGGAGGAGCATATCCTCCGGAACTGTCCTCAGCTGGCTCCTCCTCCATAGGCTCCTCATCTGTACCCATCTGTGCTGCAGCAGCCTCTGCACAGGTAGTGGTATTAGCCCAACGACTCTTGATGCGAAGTCGGATAGGCTAATGACGAATCCATTGAGGGGCCTCGAACTCCTCATCAGGGAAAAGCTTCTCCCAAGTCTTGGAGATAAGCAAAAACAGAAACGGACCGTAGATGGGCACTTTGCGAGTGTAGATCACAAAGCGAAGCTCACACCACATGATATGGGAAATATCAAGTGGCTGAGTCTTAGCATTGCGAGCCTCCTCACACATCAGCAACATGTCAACGAGGTAAGCATGTACCTTGTCCTTGTCCCCAACTCGAGGAAACAAGGTGTTGCGGAAGATCCTATGCATGATATCCAGAAAGGGGTTCATCACCCATGTCTTCTTGCCACTAGCAAGTGTCTCCTCCACATAAAAAGGCAACATACGGTCTTTGTTGGCAGATTCTTCGTTGGCATGAGGCCGAGCTCCAAGAGGGGTGTTGAGCCCCTCGTCAGCTACCTGAAGCAGATCCATGAAGTCCTTCCAAGAAGCAGTCATCCTGTGACCATTAGTCATCCAAGTCATGGTGCGATCTTCCTTGGTATGGAAGTGCACCGAAGCATAGAACTGTGCCACGATATCTGGGTCAAAATCCATCTGAAATGTCATGATGTGCTCAATTCCAAACTACTCCACCAGATCTAGAGCCTCGGCAAAGTAGGCCCGGTGATCATCCCTCCGCATGTGGACCATGTCAATCCAATGAGCATCCACATACAGGTTGTGCTTACTCTTGAGTACCTCTGTGTAGATACGAAACTGCTGCTTGGTCCAGAACAGTTCATCTCCATGGAATTGAGCCCGGGGATCTGCATAAGGATTGATCTTCCTCCTTGACATGAACTCATTAGCTGGCATCTCCTCCATGGTCATAGTTGATTCCTTGTGCTTGTTGGCGGCGGTCTTGAATTTGCGTTGGGGGGCATTGGAGCCCTCAGGCATATCACTTTGGGTGCGCAAACGCTTGGACCTGGTGTCATGGCTGGGATTGGTGCGACGAACATTGGAACCAGAGCCACCACCTAAGACACAAACACAAGAAAACGACGGAAACACAAAGAGAATCAATGCAAAAGCCACAAAAAGGCATACGAAACATGTAGAAAGGATAATATGTATGCACTACAAAGAGGATATGAATCAAGCGGTAGTACTGCTTGACGAAAGCGGATGCAAAATTTTAGTTCCGCTTGGAAGAGTTGCGGTAGTACCGCTCGGAATGCGGTACTAAAAATTTACATCCGCGTTCATCACCGCAGTACCGCTTCGTAGGGCGGTAGTACCGTTATGCGACCAAGCGGTAGTACCGCGGTCAGCCAACGGTTGTACCGCTCGGGTCAGATCTGAAAACGGATCTAGACAAAGTGCGTAGAACGGCGAACGGTACTACGGTTGATCATAGCAACTTAGTAGCAGCATACTTACTAGCATTTCTATTGCATAACAACTCTCCTACATCCTAATCTTCCATGGATAATGACAAGAAGAACACAAGAACAACAAGCATCTCCCCAAAACCTAAAAACAACAACTGGGCAAAAAAGGAAGAGGGGATTTGGGAAGAAACTTTCATCCATGGAAAGAGGTCGAGGTGGGGAACGATCCCACCGGTCGAAATGCGAGGAGAGCGGCCGCGGGAGGAGATCCGGCGAGGTCCTCCGGCGGCGTCCTTGAGAAAGAGAGAGAAAAACGACGTGGGGGAGATGAGATGAATGGGTATGGGGGAGTTAGAACTCCCCCTGCCCGCTTATAACCCCCAGCCGTTCGAAAAGTGCGGTAGTACCGCGGTCATCGCGGTAGTACCGCCCGGGCGGAAGTACCGCACACGGAGCGGCAGTACCGCTCTACCAGCGGCAGTAAAAAAATTACTGCCGCGCTGGTTGTAGTAGCACCGTAATCTCTCTTGCGGTAGTACCGTGACTACTCACGGTAGTACCGCTCCCCAAGGAGATGCGAGTTTCGACAAGAGGCTTGAGCAAAGCAACGAGCGCACACGCAAGGCACACGGAAAGAGAGACAACACACAACCGAAACAACACACAAGACACTCCTCCAAGAAGGAGGTCGGTGGCCGAAGCCACCCATGTTTGAGTTATTTGGTATGGCACCGCAAAGAACTATCCTTGGGCCCATGACCAACACTCGTCTTGAAGCACTTATACCATCTAACATGGCAAATGACAAAGACTTGATCGATTTATGCATTATGGGGGGAGGAATAGTTCATTGAGAGAACAATACTCCCCCTATGTCCATGCCTACATCTAGGCAAGATAATTATATTGAGTGGGAGGTGTGTGTGCAAGGTCTCAAGCCACATTGCTCAAATCTATGATATTTAGCTCATGCCTTAACTCGCGAAATCTTGCTTCATCCAGCGACTTCGTGAAGATATCTGCAAGGTTATCATGAGTGTTGACATAGTGAAGCTCGATTTCTCCTTGCCGAATATGATCCCGGATGAAGTGATACCGAATCTCAATATGCTCCGTCTTGAAATGTTGCACCGGGTTGAGAGAAATCTTGATGGCACTTTAATTGTCACACCAAAGAGGCACTTTGTCACAAGTGACACCGTAATCCTTTAAAGTTTGCCTCATCCATAGAAGTTGAGCACAACAACTACCAGCCGCCACATACTTTGCTTCGGTGGATGAGAGAGACACACAACTTTGCTTTTTGGAAGACCAACTTACCAGAGAGCAACCAAGGAATTGGCACCCTCCGGAAGTGGACTTCCTATCCACTTTGTCTCCCGCCCAGTCCGAATCAGAGAAACCTACAAGGTTGAAGTTTTCTCCTCTTGGGTACCATAAGCCAAAGTTTGGGGTATGAGCCAAATATCGAAAGATTCGCTTGACTGCCACAAAGTGACTTTCCTTAGGTGAGGCTTGAAACCGTGCACAGGTTCCCACACTCAACATAATATCTGGTCTAGATGCACAAAGGTAAATCAAGGATCCAATCATAGAACGATGTACCTTTTGATCCACCGCTTTACCATTGGGATCAATGTCAAGTTGGCACTTGGTTGGCATTGGAGTAGTAGCCGGCTTGACATCACTTAGATTAAACCTCTTGAGCATATCTTTAGTGTACTTGGCTTGTTTGATAAAGATTCCTTCTCTTCTTTGCTTAATCTCAAACCCAAGGAAGTACTTCAACTCTCCCATCATGGACATATCAAAATGTGTGGTCATGAGTGCGGCGAACTCATCATTGAAAGCTTTGTTAGGTGAACCAAAGATAATATCATCAACATATAGTTGGCAGACAAACAACTCCCTTTTGACCTTCTTAGTAAAAAGAGTGGGGTCAATTTTCCCAATTTCAAACCCACGATCTTGTAACAACTCGGTAAGATGCTCATACCACGCACATGGGGCTTGTTTAAGGCCATAGAGTGCCTTATCGAGTTGATACACGTGATTGGGGAACTTAGGATCCTCAAACCCCGGGGTTGTTTGACATAAACCAACTGATTAATAGGACCATTAAGAAATGCACTTTTCACATCCATTTGTTGCAACTTAAAGTTATGATGAGAAGCATAAGCAAGCAACAAACGGATAGATTCAAGGCGAGCAACGGGGGCAAAAGTTTCACCGTAGTCGATACCCTTAACTTGGGAGTAGCCTTGAGCCACCAAACACGCCTTGTTGCTAATGACGATGCCATGAGCATCATGCTTGTTCTTAAAGATCCACTTGGTTCCAATGACATTATGGTTCTCCTTTGGCCTCGGCACCAGACGCCACACTTTGTTGCACTCAAAGTTGTGGAGTTCTTCATGCATGGCATTAAGCCAGTCAGAGGCTTCGAGCGCCTCATAGACCTTTTGAGGTTCAACACAGGAGACAAAAGCTTGATGAGCACAATAGTTTGCTAATTGTCTACCAGTGCTTACCCCCCCTTTTGATGCTTCCAAGAATATTCTCCATGTGATGTTCTCTGGAAGCAAGCCTGGAGGCAATTTTTGCAGCACGACGCTCCAATTGCTCTTCAAGAGATACTTGAGGAGCATCGAGTTGATCATCTTGAGCGACGTCAAGAGCTTGATCTTGATCTTGAGCTTCCTCTTGATCTTGATCTTGCTCAGAGGAGAGAACTTGGCCTTGTGCATCATTTGGTGGCTCCCCACCATCTTGTGATTGATCTTGCACTTGGCCTTGTTCGTCCGGATGAGGGCCTTCACTTTGTTCTTCGGAAGCGTGTGGGTCTTGGGTTGATGATGGTTCCACTTGTGTGGAACATTTTCCTTCTCCTTCGGCCACAAGGGGTTACTCAATGGGTAGGATATATCCAACACCCATTCTTCTTATGGCTTGAGGAGGAATTTCACCACCTACATCACAAGTACCACTTTGCTCCACTTGGGAGCCGTTATTCTCATCAAACTCTATGTTACACGTCTCCTCAATGAGTCCATTGGACTTGTTGAGGACACGGTAAGCATGAGAGTTTGTAGCATAACCAACAAATATGCCCTCATGAGCTCTAGACTCAAATTTAGACAAATGAGCACCTTTCTTGATGATGAAACACTTACACCCAAACACCCGGAAGTACTTGAGATTGGGCTTGTCACCGGTGAGAATCTCATATGGAGTCTTGTTCAAACATTTGCGGAGATAGAGCCGATTGGATGCATGACATGCGGTGTTGATGGCTTCGGCCCAAAAGTTGTATGGAGATTTGAATTCCGCCATCATGGTCCTTGCCGCGTCCATCAATGTCCGGTTCTTTCTCTCCGCTACACCATTTTGTTGAGGGGTATAAGGTGCGGCATATTGATGTTTGATCCCCTCATCACTAAGAAACTCATCCAAGGTGTAGTTCTTGAACTCGGTGCCGTTGTCACTTCGGATCATCAAAATCTTTGCTTCATGTTGTCGTTGAGCTTCATTTGCAAAGTTGATGACGGTTTGTTGGGTCTCACTCTTCTTCTTGAATGTGTATACCTAGGTGTATCTTGAATAATCATCCACAATCACCAAGCAATACTTTCTGCCTCCAAGACTATCAAAGGATGGAGGCCCAAAGAGATCCATGTGAAGGAGCTCTAATGGTCTTTTTGAGTAGATGATAGTCGTTGGAGGGTGAGCTGTCTCATGTAGCTTTCCTTCAATACAAGCACTACAAGCACGATCTTTGGCAAAGCTAACATTTGTTAGTCCACGGACATGGTCCCCCTTGAGAAGACTTTGCAAAGATCTCATATTGACATGGGCTAACCGGCGATGCCAAAGCCATCCCACATCAACTTTAGCCATTAGGCAGGTCGCGGTCTTAGTGGGTTGCTCCGAGAAGTTAACCACATAGAGACCATTCTCGACATGTCCAACATAGGCTACTTTAAGAGTCTTGCTCCACAAGAGGGCGATGGTATCAATATCAAAGAATGTAGCAAAGCCCATTAGTGCAAGTTGGCGAAAAGTAAGTAAGTAATATGCAAGGGACTCAACAAGCATGACTTTCTCGATCGTGAGATCATGAGAAACAACAACCTTGCCAAGCCCCAATACCTTAGAAGATGAAGCATCACCCCATTCGACGTTGGTGGCCATGGATGAACCTAGAAGCACGTCCACCACCAAGTCTTTGCTTCCGGTCATATGATTTGTGGCTCCACTATCGAGCAACCATGATCCCCCACTGGAAGCAAACTCCTACAAGAGATCAATGCTTGGATTTAGGTACCAATTTGGTAATGGGTCCTTTGAGGTTAGTAACAAGGGTCTTAGGAACCCAAATAGACCATTCAATGTACTCATAAGAAGAACCAACAAATTTAACAAAGACATGACCATCACTAGCACGACATAAAACATAAGAAGGATTAAAGTCTCCGGCCCTGTTTGATGGTATGGTGGGGTTTTTCTTGACTCCACCACCCTTCACATTGTTATTCCTCTTAGACGCACCCTCTACCTCTTTCACAAAGATTTGTTGGAGAGGGAGAGGTAGCTTGGTCTTGTCATTCTTCTTCTTCTTGGGCTTGGGAGCAAACCCAATTCCTTCCTTTGCCACCACCTCCTTTTGATTACTCAAAAGATCGTTGAGGTTCTTCTTACCTTGTATACATGTCACAAGGCCTTTTTCAAGTTGCTTCTTCAACTTGGCATTTTCTTCAACAAGATGCACATGCTCGCAACATGGGTTAGTAGCTTTTGCATTATCAATCAACACCATGCGAGGAAAGATAGCTTTTTCCTTGGTTAGCGAAACTTGGAGTTGATCATGAGACTCCTTGAGAGAAGCATGCATACCTTTCAAGGCCTTGTGAGCCTTGTCAAGTGTAACAAACTCCTCCTTGAGTCTAGCATGGTCAACCCCAAGTTTTGCCTTCTCGGAATTAAGCATACGAGAGACAACTAAAGTATGATCGAGATCTTTCTTTAATTTAGCATGATCATCATTGTGTGACTCCTCAAGAGCCAAACGAAGACCACACTCTTCCTCTAGAGCATTAGAGAGATCCAATATCTCATCGGCATAGTCTCGACTATGTCCTTCCATTTTAGCAGTGGTCTCCTCGTGAGCCTCGATCATGTCATTGGCCTCACCGAGTTGTTCCAAGAGAGCAACAAAGTGCTTCTTGGGTTTTCCCTTGAGTTTGCTCATAAACAACTCAAATTCATTCTCTCCCTCCTTTGCTCCCTCACTCTCATCAATACAATCCGTCAATGAAGGATTAGAGATGATGGTAGTGTTGATGTTTGGAGTTACCTTGTTGGTGGCCTTGGCCATGAGACACTTGGCGGTGATGTTCTCATTTGGTGAGTCGAAGTAAGATGAGCATGGAGTAGTGGCAATAGCAATTGTGGCCATGGTGACCATCTCATCATCTTCATCATTATCATCATCCTCAACATATTCTTCTTGGGCCACCAACCCTTTAGGAGGAGTCTTCTTGTTGAAGTTGTTCTTGTTGGGATAAGACTTGGCCTTTTCCTTCCGGATAAGCTTGCCTCCAAAGTCTTCTCTTTTCTCATATGGGCAATCTACAACAAAGTGGCTTACATTTCCACAGTTGAAGCATGTCCTCACTCGTTGCTTGCCCTTGTTGCCACTTGAGTTGTTCTTGTTGAAGTTGGGCCTTGAGTTCTTCTTGCTGCCCCAAAATTGCCGCGAAGCACGAGCCATGTGCTCATGATAGGCATATTTGGTGTCCTCGGGGCAACACTCATCGTCATCCTCCTCCTCCTCTTCTTCCACATAAGCCTTGGCCTTCAAGGCAAGGTTAGGCTTCTTTGATCGTTGAGCTCTTAAAACCGCATTGTCGGCGGTCTTGTCTAATATCCTCATGGCAACGAACCCATCCAACACTTCATTTGATGACAAAGTGTGGAAGTCCGGTCTTTGGCGAATGACGAAGGACATGGCCTTGTGGTAAGGCATCATGGCCTTGAGAAACTTGTGCTTGATCCAATTGTCATCCGTGTCCTTGCTCCCATGACCTTGAAGAGAAACCGCAAGAGTGGTTAATCTCCGATAAAGTTCACGAGGATCTTCATCTTCGATCATAGCAAACTCATCGGCTTCATCTTGCACAACTTCATAGTTAGAGCGTTGAATGCTTGCGCTCCCCTTGTACATGGAGCCAACATGCTCCCAAGCTTCCTTGGCCACGGTGAAGGGTCGAAGATGTGCAATGTCTTCGGGAGGGATAGCATCTTGAAGTATGCAAAGAACGAACTCGTTGAATTGATGATCCGCAGCTTCTCTCGGAGTTAAGTTGTCGGGATCACGTGGATAAAAACCTTGCTCAATGATTCTCCAAAGATTAGTAGAGCAATGATTTAAATAACGTTTAAAGCGAAACATCCAAGTCGCAAAATCAGAATCGTTTATAAACTTAGGAGGAGGACCAACGGAGTTTAAATGCGGAGTAGGAACGGGTCCTCCATAGTGGATAGGAGGATCGGAGTGGGCAAAAATCCCACTCCCATTCTTAGTAACCGGGACTTGCTCACTACTAGCTTCTCCCTTGCCGGGAATAGTCTCTGACACGTTGGTAGTGGGACGAACCACTTCCAACGGTGTGGTGGATAATTTGAGTCCCTCTAGCAATTCTTTAAACATGCCTTTGACCTCGGTCGTTAGTGATTCTTTCAATGTGTCCATAGCCACATTGAACTCCTCACGAGAGACCGAGGTTCCCCCATCGGACGTAGGCAAGGACGGAGTTCCACCGGAATGTTCCTCCGTCTCGACTACGTTGTCAACCATACTCTTTGGACGGTAAAGTCCTTAAAAAGAGACGAGGCTCTGATACCAATTGAAAGGATCGATATGGTTGACTAGAGGGGGGGGGTGTGAATAGGCAACTAACAATTTTTAGCTTTTCTTAACCAATTTAAATTAAGCAATAAAGTAAGTTGTCTAGATATGCTACTATGATGAGAACTTATAGGAAGCAAAGATAACAACCTCACAAGCAAGCAATATAAGATAAACAAGGAAAGCTTGCACAAGTAAAGGAAAGAATTAACCACAAGTGGAACCGGTGAAGACGAGGAAGTGTTACTGTCGGGGATATGGTTAATAGGTATAAACCGGATATTGTAAACCGGTTTAGTTATATCGTACTTGATTTACTATTTTAGTAAAGATTACGGCCTATGAGATTTCAAGGCCCATGTATAGAAATACGGATTGTAAACCGCCAAAGAGATGTAACTTGAGAGACAGGAAAGAAAGGACAGAGACCGAGGCGGACACGATTATGAGCCGGCCTCGGGACTCTGTAAACCGGACCAGGCGTCACCTCTATATAAAGGGACGACCCGGCACCGGTTCAGGGACAAGCAACAATCGATACGTCGGGACGCAGGCAAGCGATTCCGCTCCCTGTAAACCGACGCCCAAGCAATACCAAACCAACTAGACGTAGGCTTTTACCTTCTCAAAGGGGCCGAACTAGTATAAAATCCTTTGTGTCCTTTGTGCGCCATGAACCCTTTCAAGCTAACCCGTGCGATGGTTCCATCATCAAGTCCGCTAAACCGGACATCTGCCGTGTTAATTCCACGACAGTTGGCGCCCACCGTGGGGCTCGCGCACGATGGTTTCGAGTTCTTGAAAGGCGGCTTCGAAGGGTTAAAGGGTTACGCGGTCGGCCGGATGACCAAGAGTCGTCGCGGCCGGATCTACATCGACGACGCGGGTTGGGGACCGGAGGCCGATTCAATCGAATACGGGTACCGGGTCCCCTTCGGCAGCATCCAAGTCTTCATCGGCAAAATTGGCGAACCAGGGCCTGAGCCGGACACCCTCCCCAGCATCGTCGAGCCGGCTCAGCGGGCGAGATCGCCCCGGATCCAGCCTGCCATAAGGCATGTGTTTGTTGGGGCAATTCACGGAGGTCGAACCGAGGATGGTTCGGAATCTGATGGGGCAACAGTCGTCTACTCAGATGACGAATCTTCATCCGGGGAAACTGAATCTCTGTATCAGTTGCGGGACGGCAGGTCTGAGGGCGAGTCCGATGGAAACAGTATTCCGGACCCCTTTGACCCGCCAAACCGGGTGGCGGTCTTCATGGCCGGTTCACAACCCCCGGTGAACGGAACAACAGCGGAAGCCGGCGCAGGGGGAAGCGGTTCAAATCCCCCCCTCACGGAAGTTCTATCCACCTTGATCGAGGAGCTTGCAGCTAAAGCAGTAGAGGTCGTGGCTCCAGCAGACAAGGTTCAGCATGATGCGGTGCTTCTTCAGCTAACGGCCCGGATCAATCAATTGAAGGAAGATTTAAAGGCAGAAGGAGAGATGTTAGCTATCAGACAGGCAGAGTTGGAGGATCAAGCTTTTCACTTGAGGATGGAGCAAGCTTCGGTGGAGGCAGTCAGGGGGAGAAAATATCGATCCCGCCTACCGCCGGGTTACGAATCTGCGAATTTGTTTAGAACCCCGGGAACGGGGGCCAGCAACAATCCGGCCTTAAACCGGAGGAGCCCGCCGGTTCAGGAGGAGCCGGTTCTGCAGCCCACCGCCGAACGGGAGCGACAGGTTACGTCGGTGCCTTATGTGCCCGTCCCTCCGGGACATTACTCAAACCCTGTGGATAATATTGCTGCTGCGGCCGCACGGTTGGCCGCTTTACCTGCGGAAGGAACATCTCCGGTGGCGATAGAAGCGCGCAGGGCCCAGAAGCTGCTTAATACGGCATTAATACAGCATCAAGCGTATTCTCACAGCAGGGAGAGGTTGCATTCAACACCGCGTCCCAATCGAAGTTACTCTAGACATTGGGAGGAGCCTGAAGTATCTAGCAGTGAACGGAGGAGGCATCAGCGTAGGCAGAATAATCCGGCAGGGGCAGGGATACCGGCCCCATATCAAAACCGGCCTAGATCGGAGGCCCGGGAGGAGATCCGCCAGTCGACGCCGGTTTATGCCGGCGCTACGGGGGCAGGAGCTACATCGAGCAGTTTTGGGATACAATGTCTTGTCCCTGCCCTGCGGAGCGTCAAGCTACCCAAGGATTTCAAAGGACCTCGCAAGGTGCCTAATTACACAGCCGATTTGCCACCCGAAGCTTGGGTGGAGAGTTACGAGATGGCCATGGAGATGCTGGATGTGGATGAGTCGGCTTGTGCTAAATATTTCACTATGATGCTGGAGGGCACGGCCCGAACTTGGCTAAAGGCATTACCACCGAATTCAATCGGATCATGGGGAGAGCTGCGCAGCCAGTTCATCAAAAATTTCAAGGATACGTGCAAACAACCTATGTCGATAATAGATTTAGCAGCATGTGTGCAAGGAGAACAGGAGTCTACAGCAGCGTGGGTACGCAGAGTGGCAGAGATCTTGCACTCCTCAAACGGCATTAACCCGAGCACAGCGATTGTAACATTGGAGAACAATTGCCGGTTTGAATCCTTGAAATTAAAACTCGGACGGCTCAAACGGGAGTGCAATGACATGGGGACTTTGATGAGCGCCCTGGTGAAGTACGGGGACTCAGATAATACTAAATATCCAGAGTCAGAAGGAGATAAAACAGGGAAGGCCAGCAAGTCTGGAAAACCGGCGCCCGTTAATCCGGTTACTTCAAGCTTTTTGGGCAAACGGAAGGCAGAGAATAGCTCCGATTTTGTGGCTAATACACAGGTTCAAGGTGGTTTCCGGGTCAACCAGCAAGGTCCCACTCGCCAAATCGGGGGAGGAAGCCCGGGTTGGGAGCAGGATCCGGATCAGCCCTGTCTAAGGCATAGCGGAGCAAGGGGGCCTGCAAAGCACACTGGAAGAGAGTGCATGGGCCCAGGGAACAGCCGTTTTAATCCCTTTAGCCGGCCCCCAAGTGGCGGTTCGGGGCCCGGGTTTTATGGTCCGGGTTACCAAGGGAACAGCTCCGGTTCAGGATACAGGGGCAACAGCGGTTATCAAGGGAACAGCGGTGGTTATCAACCCCGGCCGGGTGGCCAGAGTACTCAAGGAAACTACAATGGTCAAGGAAATCAGTATCAAGGTGGCTATCAGGGTCAGGGGAATCAATCGTATCATCAAGGTGGTTACAACAATCAGAATAATCAGCAGCAGGGCCAGGGGGGTCATAGTAACCAAGGAAATCAGCAGCAGCAGCGTCCGCAGCAGCAACAGCAATCCGGATACCAGAGTAATCCGAAGGAGTTGAGCAGCGGTCAGTATCATGTCTTCACCACGAGTTTATGCAAGAGAGACCAGAAGGTTTTGAAGCGGGCTGTCAATGCGGTAGAACCGGCAACGCCACAGTTTCTACGATGGTCGGAGCAGCCCATTGTTTGGAGCAGAGAAGACCACCCATTACGGGTAGATAAGCCGGGACATTTAGCCTTGGTAGTGGCACCTCAGGTGGGAGGATACCGGTTTACTAAAGTACTCATGGATGGAGGTAGCAGTATTAATATATTATATTACGAGACCTTTCGCCGTATGGGTCTGACAGATAAACAACTGAGGACATCAAACACAGTGTTTCACGGGGTGGTCCCAGGTAAGTCAGCCTATCCAGTTGGTAAGATTGACTTAGAGGTTACCTTTGGGGATGAGCATGATTCCAGGTCAGAGATGATCACTTTCGAAGTTGTTAAAATCAGAAGCCCGTATCATGCGTTGTTTGGAAGGACGGTTTATGCTAAGTTTATGGCTAGGCCATGTTATGTTTATCTGCAGCTCAAGATGCCGGGTCATAAAGGCACAATTACAGTGCATGGCAGTCGTAAGATAGCAGTGGAGTGTGAAGAGGGTGATGCAGCCTATGCAGAAGCGGTATGTGCCACGGAAGAGTTAAAGTTCTATAAGGATAATGTTGATCCGGCGGATATGACTCCGCTGAAGAAGCCCACTACCGAGCATGATCCGGCTTTGAAATTTAAATCGGCGGAGGAGACCAAGCAAATTGATTTTGTGCCAGGGGATTCGTCCAAGCAGTTCACTATCAGCGCTAACCTTGACCCCAAATAGGAAAGCGCGCTCATCGAGTTCATCCGTGAGAACCGGGATATCTTTGCATGGAAACCTTCTGACATGCCAGGTATACCGAGGGAACTCGCTGAGCACAAGTTGAATATCGATCCGAAGTTTAAACCAGTAAAACAATATCTACGCCGCTTTAACGAAGAGAGGCGCAAGGCTATAGGAGAAGAAGTGGCCAGGCTTTTGGCAGCAGGATTCATAGTGGAAGTTTTTCATCCGGAATGGTTGGCCAATCCGGTGCTTGTTCTAAAGAAGAATGGGAAGTGGAGGATGTGTGTGGACTACACAGACCTCAATAAAGCTTGCCCAACTGATCCTTTTGCTCTTCCTCGCATTGATCAGATTATTGATGCTACAGCAGGGTGTGAGCGGCTGAGTTTTCTGGATGCGTACTCAGGTTATCACCAGATCAAAATGGCAGTTGAAGACCAGGAGAAGACGGCATTCATAACCCCTTTTGGTGCTTTTTGCTATGTGTCTATGCCTTTTGGGCTCAAGTGTGCGCAAGCAACCTATCAGCGTTGTGTTCAGAATTGTTTGAAAGGGCAGATAGGAAGGAACGTACATGCGTATGTGGACGACATTGTGGTCAAGTCAAAGGAGGAAGGAACAATGATAGAGGACCTCAGGGAAACCTTTGATAATCTTCGGGCTTACAGGATGATGCTTAACCCGGAGAAATGTGCTTTTGGTGTCCCGGCCGGTAAGCTTTTGGGGTTCCTGGTCTCGAACAGGGGAATAGAAGCCAGCCCGGAGAAGATCAAGGCCATCACATCTTTATCAAAACCGGCTTGCATAAATGATGTTCAGCGCATAGCCGGCCGGATCACGGCGTTAAGCCGGTTTATCAGTCGCTTAGGAGAAAAGGCGATCCCGCTTTATCAAATGTTGAAGAAAACGGACCGGTTTATTTGGAGCGATGAAGCGAATACAGCGTTTGAGAAACTGAAACAGCAACTAGCGAAGCCGCCGGTTTTAGCTGCCCCTATAGACAAGGAGCCTTTGCTATTATATGTTGCTGCAAACACACGGGCAGTTAGCGTTGCAATTGTGGTTGAGCGCAAGGAAGCAGGGAAGGAACATCCGGTTCAGCGTCCGGTTTACTATGTGAGTGAAGTACTCATCGAGTCCAAGCAAAGATACCCTCATTGGCAGAAATTGGTGTATGGGGTGTTTATGGCAAACCGGAAATTGAAGCATTATTTCCAAGGGCATCCAATAACTGTGGTTAGTTCAGCTCCATTGGGAGATATAATCCAGAATAGAGAAGCAACAGGCAGGATAGCTAAATGGGCCATTGAGCTCAGTCCACATGAATTGAAGTATGTACCACGAACTGCTATAAAATCTCAGGCACTGGTCGACTTCATCAACGACTGGACGGAATTGCAAACTCCTGAGGAGAAACCGGATCTTACTTATTGGACGATCCACTTTGACGGTTCAAAACAGTTGGAGGGATCAGGGGCCGGAGTTGTCTTAACTTCCCCCAGAGGTGATAAATTTTGCTATGTACTCCGGTTGTTATTTCCTTGTACTAACAATGCAGCGGAATATGAGGCACTGCTTCACGGTTTGAGATTGGCAAAAGAGATGAATCTGAGCCGGGTTAAGTGCCTGGGTGATTCAGACCTAGTGGCACAGCAGGTTTCGGGCAAGTGGGATTCAAGGGATCCCCTCATGGCGGCTTATCGACGAGAGGTTGAAGCGGTCGCAGGATATTTTAAAGGATATCAGGTGGAGCATATAGACCGGCGGAAGAACGAGGCAGCTGACGCTTTAAGCCGGCTAGCCTCGCAACGTAAACCGGTACCACCAAACACCTTTTTGGATGAGTTGCACAATCCCTCGGTTCAAGTACTTTCAGAGGACGATCTAGCTATTCCAGACCCAGAGACACAGTTGGTTGCAGCAACCCATGTTATTCCGGATTGGACGTTACCTTATTTGGTATATCTAAGCCGGGGAGAATTGCCAGAGGACGAAGATGAGGCACGGCAGATAATTCGGCGTTCCAAGTCTATGACAATTGCCAACGGAGAGCTGCATCATCGTAGCACCTCTGGAGTATTTCAACGATGTGTTTCAGCTGAGGAAGGTTGTGAGATCTTAAGGGAAATTCATGAAGGGGATTGTGGTCATCATGCCGGGTCAAAATCGTTGGTGGCTAAAGCTTTCCGGCATGGTTTTTATTGGTTAACGGCACATGCAGATGCGGCAGACTTGGTCCGCAAATGTGATGCTTGTCAGAAGTTCTCAAGACGTGCCCTTGTTCCAGCACAAGAACTCCGGATGATACCAATAACTTGGCCTTTTGCAACTTGGGGGCTTGATATGGTTGGTCCTTTCAAGAGATCCCAAGATCAGAAAACCCATCTACTAGTGGCAGTGGACAAGTTTACGAAGTGGGTTGAAGCGGAGCCTATAAGCAAATGTGATGCGGCCACAGCGGTTAAGTTCATCAAAAAAGTAATATTCCGGTTTGGTTTTCCACACAGCATCATACAGATAATGGCACCAATTTATCTCAGGGTGAGATGGAAGAGTTCTGTCAACGAGAGCATATCCGTTTGGACGTATCTTCTGTGGCTCACCCCCAATCCAACGGACAGGCAGAAAGGGCAAATCAGGAGATTTTGCGAGGAATCAAACCCCGGCTTATGACACCTTTGCAGAGAACCCCAGGATGTTGGGTTGAAGAGTTGCCATCCGTCCTTTGGAGTATTAACACTACACCAAACCGGTCTACAGGTTATACACCTTTCTTCATGGTTTACGGTGCAGAAGCAGTTCTTCCAAGCGACATACGCCATGATTCCCCAAGGGTGGCGGCCTATGTAGAAGCCATCAACGAAGAGTCAAGACAGGATAGTTTGGATCGGTTGGATGAAGAGCGTGACATGGCTGCAGCACGGTCGGCGATTTATCAGCAAGACCTACGCAGATATCACAGCCGCCGGATCAGAACCAGGACATTCCAGGAGGGTGACTTGGTGCTCCGGCTTATCCAAGATCAAACGGACATGCACAAGCTATCCCCGCCGTGGGAAGGGCCCTTTGTCATCAGCAAAAATTTACGCAACGGGTCATACTATTTGGTGGACATTCGAGAGCACAAAGATTCACGGACATCAGAAGAGGAGACGAAAAGGCCATGGAACATTGCTCATCTACGGCCATACTACACTTGAGCCATAGGCTCCCATGTATCCTATGTATATATTATGAAATAATGAATAAACCGGCACCCTCGGTAAACCGGGGGCTCAGCCCTTTTTTCCACATACATCGAATTTGCGGCAAAGATCCATATCAGTTTGTTATCAAAGAATCGTATTTCAATGTTGGCTGGTTTTTAGAAATTAACCTTTGCAGGGTGTGTGAAGAAGCGGTGGAATTCACCGAAGCATGAGATCGTATCGGTTCAAGAAGAGAAAAAATCTCATAAAAAGAAAAAACCCCGGCCGGGTTAGGAGGAATGTCAAAGACCCCTGAGGACAGTGGTATCGCCCACACACCTCTTGAATGGCTATATTATGAAATTTTGGGTTCCCCAAACAAGTGAGTATCAATCCGCAGTCGGTATCAATCCGGAGTCGGTATCAAATCCGCAGTCGGTATCAATCCGGAGTCGGTATCAAATCCGCAGTCGGTATCAATCCGGAGTCGGTATCAAATCCGCAGTCGGTATCAATCCGGAGTCGGTATCAAATCCGCAGTCGGTATCAATCCGGAGTCGGTATCAAATCCGCAGTCGGTATCAATCCGGAGTCGGTATCAAATCCGCAGTCGGTATCAATCCGGAGTCGGTATCAAATCCGCAGTCGGTATCAATCCGGAGTCGGTATCAATCCGCAGTCGGTATCAATCCGCAGTCGGTATTAACACGCGTTAAAATGATGGCTTGGTTCTTTTGATAGTTTTTTGAGCCTGGCAGCTCTTTGAAAAAGCCTCGATCACATAGTTTGATTTACAAAAATTGCGTGTTTTTTGGTGTTTCTTGTGCTCTATAACCTTTTTAAACCGAGTGGAGCAGCTCCAGAAGTTGACCACCTATTTATAACATCATAAGTCTGGGTCATGAACACCAGCGAGAGTTAAGCCGGTGTGCATCATAACCCGGATCGAACTTCCTGACGAGCTAACAAATTGGCAGTATATGATCAGGTATAATGACCAGTGTTTATTAAGCCGGCCTGGTACCATTATGAGCTGACAATTGACAGCACGGGGTCAGATACAAGTTACGAGTTGCTGGACAAGGAAAAGGAAAATTCATGGACAAGTTAGGGCTGAAGAGTTCCAAATACTTATTAAGGTAATTTTGAACATCTTGCCGGTTCAAGGTGTTTTGGCTGCATGCAATTAACGTATCTAAGTTATTTATCAAAGATATGCTTGTTTATCATACCAAAAGAGCAAGTTAATCCGTCCGGTGGTCATACCACCAGGGCATATTTTTTTTCATCTTTTTTGTGAATAGGGCAAGAGATCCGCATCAATTAAACAAGTCAGTCAAAGAACATTTATAAAACGGCCAAAAGCCGGATCACAGTACATTGCAATTTCAGTTTAAGCCTATTACAAGGCACGAAAGCCAAATAGCCAAAAGCATTGTTCATGGAATAACAAGTGCGATTACAGCAATAAGTGTTCAAGATTCCGTTCCTCCTTGCCGGGATGACTGGCCACCATCTGGCTCCGGAACATCTTCTTCCTCATGAAGCGGCGGGAAATCTGGTGCACGCCAGTCAATCTTGGCCAAAGCACGGAAATACACTTCATCGTTGATCAACTCGGTAGGTTCAATATCAGGAGCATAAGTGTGAGGACGAACCGGCGGAGTTAAGTTTGCAACATCATAGACCGGACGTTCCACACGCTCGTTTTGAAGGTTGTACGCAGGGTGGTACCGGGATAAGTCAGCTTCCACTGCTATCTTGCTCGAGAGTGGACGCATTTCCTTCGTCAGAACATACAGATCTTTCTCACCAAAAGCTGAACCGTCTTCCTTTGTGTCTGGAAACCCGGTTAGCACTTCGGCCGGATCAATGTCTGGAACCCAAGCCTTAGCTCTTGTCAAGGCCAGAAGAGCACCTCCTCGAGCAGCTGATTTCTTCACCTCTTCAAGACGAATTGGCAGAATTGACAAACTATTCAAAGTTGCCTTGATGGTTGAAGGAGCCGGTTTACCAAAAGAGGTAGCACTGATGATCCTTTGCGCCCCAGAATATAATTGCTCCACCAAAGTATAACAAGCCTTCAGTTTCTTCCGTACGTCATCCCCAAGATGGGAGACGCGGCGTCCTACATACAAACAAGAAAAGTTAAACCGGTGCAGGGTATAGGTTGCAAAGATAACAGACGAAAGTTACAGTTATGATTACCGAAGATAGCAGAAATCATCAAATTAACTTGGTGCTTTAACCCGGCCAATTCTTCAGTGACCGGGTTAAGAGCTCCTTCGGCATCTTGAACACGCTTTTCAAGATCCTTCTTCTGGACTTCAAAAGCAGTCCGTTCCTCATCAAAGAACTTCTTCAAGTCTTCAGCAGTTTTCAAACTTACTTTAAGTTCTTTTTTCGCCTTTGAAGCAGCTGCCTCGGTCTCCATAAGCCGGGTTCGAAGTTCGCTATTTTCTACAGCGTTCCGGTTTAACTCAGCCTGCAGACAAGTTCAAAAACACAGTTAGAAAATACAAGTCTCAAGCACACAACCAAGTTGTCTACTTGACACTTGGGGGCTAATGGCAGTTGAAGTAATCCGGCAAAGATGAAATGCAAGTCTCAAGCACACAACCAAGTTGTCTACTTGACACTTGGGGGCTAATGGCAGTTGAAGCAATGCGTCAGAGGCAAGATTTTTTACAAAGTATCAACTACATAATCAAGTTATCTACTTGATACTTGGGGGCTAATGTATTAGACAGCAGTTCAAGCCTACAAAAGTTCCGGATCACCTGCTATAAAGCAGATAAACCGGAACTTGGGGGCTGTTATAAGGTAAGAAATGCGTTGAAAAAGCAAAGTCAGAACAGGAAAATTTACCTCGTATTTCTCTCTCATGAGGTTCACCAGGCTGGCTTCATAGTCACGGCTGCTGTGGAGCCGGTTCAGATATCCGGAATAAATATCCTGGGGACTCAGGCTCGAAAGGCTGGAGATATCCGCGTTTAAATTCCCTTTTTCCTGAGTTACCTTCTCCGCTTTAGCAGTGTGTTTTGCTAAAACGGTGGGTTCGGCTGGCGCAACATAAGCAGCGCCAGTAACCACAACGTCAGGGGAAGAAGGTGCGTTGGGAGGAATAATTTCATCTTGAGCCGGATGAGGAGAGCCCGGGTTAACTTGAGGAGAGCTAACCCGGGCTGGACTTGGTGGATCTTGGGCAGCGTCGGTGGCAGGAGTATCAAGAACAGGTTCTTGAACCGGAGTAGCAGGGGTACCTTCCGGAGGGATAGCTGTCGGCGGTTCGATTGCTGGTTCATCGGCAGAAGGATCAACAGCAGGTTTCTTACCCTTAGCCCTTTTGCTGGGTTTCGGTTTACTGGAGAAATGAACAAAGATAAGTTAGTATTATAAAGAAAAAGGAAGGTTATAAACCGGGAAAGGTGAAGAGAATCACCCTGGGGCTGTCTTCAAGGGTGGAAGCTGTGTCGCAGTTGATTCGCCAGATGAAGATAGTGGAGTTTCCTGATAATCAGGATCAGTCGGTTTAAGTGGTTTTCTAATAAGACCGGCCTTGGGATGAAGAAGTGTTGGAGAAAGTATCACCTCAGCACGGCGTTTCCGAGCCGGGGTTAAGGAGATTCCAGAGGATTCAACTGCTAAACCGGAATGACGAGTGGTCCGGCGCAAGGCTTCGTGCTGTTGTTTCTTCAAATCAAAATTGGGATCCAACTTAGCATAAGGGTGAGAAAATTGATACTTTCTAACAGTCCGACGGATCTTTTGAGGAGGGGGTTCTGAATCGGAAGAAATAAGGGTTACCTCAATCTCCACCGGGTTATCGCCTTCGAGTGGATCCTGTGAAAAAGGGCATCATTAGAGATATGGACAAGTATATAAAAGCAAATGTAAACCGGAGTAAAACATACCTCGGAGTCCGGATCATCATCTTCAGAAGGAGAACCGGCGTCAACGACTGCCTTCCTTTTCTTGTTTGCAGGAGTTTTCCGGCGAGTCTGTTTTACAGGTTTGTCCTGAAGTTTCCTTCTCCAGAAGGGGTTATCAGCCTGAATAAAAAGCAAAAGCAAGTAAAGGACGGTTCAAAGAAGGACGGTTTATGAAGCACGGGTTAAAGAAAACTTACATCAGGCTGTGTGTTCCTCTTAAAGTATGGGGCCAAGCCAACCTTGGAGCAGTCTGTTAAGGCGGGGTTGACGATCTTTTTGGCCGATTCTATCACCTCCGATTCAGAAAGTTCCTCTTTAGTAAACCTCTGAGGATCTTCCGGTTTACCGGAATAATTGCACATTAAATCAGAGCGCCGGCTTAAGGGGAGAATGCTCCATGACAACCAGCAGCGAAGGAAATCGGTTCCAAGAAGTCCATTAGCCATGAAAGCTCTCAGTTTGGAAAGTTGAGGTGAAAATTGAATCCGTTCAGTAGCACTTAACCGTTGCGGCAGAGGATGATTCGCCGGGATGCGAGTCTCACGATAACCCGGCAATGGATTTTCACCTTCAGGAGATGTGTCTATGCAATAAAACCAAGACTTGTTCCAGTCCTTGGGGTGAGTGTGTAAAGAGGCGTGCGGGAAAACTGCATCCCTCCTTTTCTGAATACTGATACCACCAAGTTCTTGGTGAGGCCCGCTAGTGAATTCAGTGGGCCGGTTCGCATGGAAGAAATCCCGGAATAGATCAACTGAAGGTTCTTCTTGCAGATACACTTCAGAAAAAACTTGAAAGTCACAAATATTGGAAACGGAATTTGGTCCGATGTCTTGTGGATGCAGTTGGAAGGTGGCAAGGACGTCCCGGAAAAATTTTGAACCGGGGGGAGAGAAACCCCTGGAGATATGATCCATAAATACTATGACCTCTCCGGACCTGGGAGCAGGAGGGCGTTCATTACCCGGAGCGCGCCATTTCAACTCGGCCCGAGGACCTAACGTACCAATACTCGACAGTTTGACTAAGTCTTCTTCAGTCACAGCTGAACGAACCCAGTCGCACGAAACGTATTGCTTGGCAGCCATTTGAACAAAGTGCTGAAGAAAAGAAGGTACAAAACAAATTATGAACATACAAAAGATCTGGGACCTATATATGTGTATTGCGCAAGGGAGGTAAGAATTATCTAGCAAAGTTAAACCGGCAATCATAAATACAAGATGTATCATTTCCGGTTTAAAAATGGCAGTTGAAGAGGAATAACTACGTCATTGCATCAGTCTACATCATTTCCGGTTTATGATATGGTGATCTAAACCGAAGCATACTTAGCAGATTTATTGAAGGGAAAAACAAGTTTTCAATGCGTTGCTAAGGAAGAATAGATCTGAGCATAATGAGATAAAGAAACAAAAATTACACGGGAAATCTACAGAGGACCAATTCAGAGCAGATGAGGTTACAGGATGTGCATAAAAAGGAGACTTAAAGCAGGTAGCAACAGAAATACAAGCAGCAAGATCTAAAATACCAGACGCATTTACGGCAAGATCAGGAAGGTAAAAATATTACGAAGTTGCAGGTCTCAGAGAATGAACAGCATAAAGCTTGTGAAGAACCCTAAATGCGGAACGGATAAAGGCAGTAGAGTCATTACAGCAAGATCCAATCTGGTGTTAAGTGAGATCTACAGATTAAGGCTTAAGGGGTTACGAGATTCCTATGATATAAGTATCTACAAAAGAACGGAGCTTCATCGGGAGTTCTAATGGCGGAAGGACACGGGCGAAGCAATGGCGAATATGATAAGATCTACAGTGAGGAGGAAGAACATACCAGGGACGGTGAGGATCGGCGGCGCAGAAAATCTGGTCAAGGTTCAGGTTGATGCAGCGGCCGGTCGAAGACGGAAGATCCGGTGGTCGTCGGCGGTGTTCTCGGGCTCAGGCAGCAATGGAGTTCTAGAGGATCAGGAGGAGAAAGGAGGAAGACGATGCGAGAGGGGATAATGAATGGAGCAGAGCGGTATTTATAGACGAAGAGGCGGATGTGAAACGACAGGTGCGGTAATCAAGGAAGAAAATCGGATAAAGATCCGTTGAACGCCTCGATTCTCGGGATAACCATTAAAAGTAAGCTACAGTACAGCTCGCGGCGATAAATGCGGTGCTGATGTCATTGTCAGACTTTAATGATTCTGGAAGATGACGTCAGAGCCGGTTTTCAGGAAAAAATGAAGACAGAAGAAAAGTTGCGGAAGACAATGAAGACTGATATGAACAAGTTCAAATCATTCTGGGGCCTAATGTCGGGGATATGGTTAATAGGTATAAACCGGATATTGTAAACCGGTTTAGTTATATTGTACTTGATTTACTATTTTAGTAAAGATTACGGCCTATGAGATTTCAAGGCCCATGTATAGAAATACGGATTGTAAACCGCCAAAGAGATGTAACTTGAGAGACAAGAAAGAAAGGACAGAGACCGAGGCGGACACGATTATGAGCCGGCCTCGGGACTCTGTAAACCGGACCAGGCGTCACCTCTATATAAAGGGACGACCCGGCACCGGTTCAGGGACAAGCAACAATCGATACGTCGGGACGCAGGCAAGCGATTCCGCTCCCTGTAAACCGACGCCCAAGCAATACCAAACCAACTAGACGTAGGCTTTTACCTTCTCAAAGGGGCCGAACTAGTATAAAATCCTTTGTGTCCTTTGTGCGCCATGAACCCTTTCAAGCTAACCCGTGCGATGGTTCCATCATCAAGTCCGCTAAACCGGACATCTGCCGTGTTAATTCCACGACAGTTACCGAAGTTCCTTCCCTTTGAGGGGAAGTACGTCTCCGTTGGAGCGGTGTGGAGGCACAATGCTCCCCAAGAAGCCACTAGGGCCACCGTATTCTCCTCACGCCCTCACACAATGCAAGGTGCCGTGATTCCACTAGTGGTGCCCTTGAAGGCGGCAACCAAACCTTTACAAACAAGGTTGGGACTATCTCCACAACCGAATTGGAGGCTCCCAACGACACCACGAAGCTTCACCTCAATGGAATATGGCTCCGAGGTGACCTGAACCGTCTAGGGTGCCCAAACACCCAAGAGTAACAAGATCCGCAAGGGATTAGTGGGGGGAATCAAATATCTCTTGGTGGAAGTGTAGATCAATGCCTTCTCAAGCAATCCCAAGGAAATCAACAAGTTTGATTGGCTAGGGAGAGAGATCGGGCGGAAATGGAGCTTTGAGCAACAATGGAGCTTTGGGGAGGAAGAGGTAAGTCTTCTTGGAGAATAAGACTCCCTATATATAGTGGGAGAACAAATCCAACCATTATCCCACATTTCTGCCCGCAGAGCGTGGTACTACCGCACGTAAGTTACGGTACTACCGCTCGGCCCAGCGGTACTACCTCTCTGGTTGCGGTACTACCGCTGGTGCAGTACTAGCCAAGACTAACTCTGTTGCGTTGAAGCAACGGGCGGTAGTACTGCCTGAGCGGTACTACCGCACGTCCCTGCGGTACTACCGCAAGGCAGAGCTAGGCAAGCCGAGGATAAGTGCGGACGAAATAAAATACATCCGTAGCTACAGCCATAGAAATACGGTCATAGCAAAACACGACACGGTACTACCGCTTGACCAGCGCGGTACTACCGCGTAGGATGCGGAAGTAAAAAATTACTTCCGCACCTACTACCATACTAGTTACGACGCTGGGCCAGCCACATGGTACTACCGTGCTCCTGATACGGTACTACCGCTCTGTGCGGTACTACCGCGGTCCTGAGGCGGTACTACCATGTGGCTGTGCGGTACTACCGCTCACTCTGAGCGGTACTACCGCATGCCAGGTAGTTGTAGTAGTAGGAAGCCATGGTTTTGTACTGACGAGGAAAACAGCCGGAGCTCCAGAGAAGCAAAGGAAAGGTGGTGTGAATGAGTAGACGTGTACGTGTTGATTCCACCCAAACCTTTCCGAAGCGGACCCCCTCTTAACAGCACGGCTTTCCTATTACTCAAATCCACCGAAAAAGAAGTAAAAGGAAACACCGTCTTCCATAGGTTCTGAGGGGCACATAATCGTCTTGTGCCTAGGTGAGATATATGTGAAAGAGCTTAGAGCACACGATTAGTCCGCAAATTCATTGTCATCAATCACCAAAACTACTTAGGGAGAAATATGCCCTTACAACAAGGTTTAAGTCGAAGCCACATTAGGCCCATTGAATAGAAAGACATTACTCTCGCGGCATCAAATTACTCAGGCATTTCGCACCCGCTAGCACCCAGAGCCTAGCTTCCTCCTTCAGGTTTCGCAAGATGATTTGGGGAGTGTCGATTACTTCTGGAAGACCCTTGCATTTCTCTCATTCCTTGGTCCAGGTGGTGAGCAAGGTGAGGGTCGCCATCGCCTTGCTGCGCCTGGCCATATGAGTCCACCAACTATTGAGAGAGTGATGAACCGCCCACTGGTTGGTGTTGATGTCGCCAATCTACAATCAATCTCTAATCAGCCTCCACAATCGCATAGTGTACCGACATCTGTAGAAAAGGTGGGCGGCGGACTCGAACTCCCTCTTGCATAACGGGCAGAGACCACAATTTTGCATCCCACGCCGCTCTAGGTGGTCAGCCGTCCACACCCTATTGATCAATTGATTAGAATCATGCTCTTGTATCATTGCCGCTGCAACTGGCCAACTCAGATCAATCGATTGATAAACAGAGTGAACATCAATATAAGCACAACTATAAGTTACGAAAATTATACTCCGTACTACATTACCAAAGCCGTTCGGTTTACGTGTGTGACACGGAGTACATAAAATTCAAAGGCAGTGACAACCCATCATAACAGGTTTTTCTTTAAAGGGGAAGCCCATCATAACAGTAGCAACACCAAATGTAATCCACAGTCCCCAAGAAGGATAACCATTTTTAAGGTACTAAGAGCATCTCAACAGCCACGCTAAACAAGCGCCACGCCGTAAATTTTACCATTTTAGCGCGCGCGCAACCTGTAGACAAGCTCCAACGGGCGCGCAATAACCGCGCGCGCGACATATGGAGTTGGGACCGCGGTCCGAATCGCCAACTCGCGATGTGCATTTGGGGCGCCTGCTTCCACGCGCGGCACACACGAGCGCTCGCACCATACTCTCTCTTCCCCGCCACCTTCGCCCCGTGCATGTCGGCGCCGGCGAACTTGACCCGATGGACGCACGCGCCGGCACCCCGCTCACCCCATCCTACAGCCGTGACCGCTCCTCTGCCGCCGTCGCCGCCGGAAACCCTAGCGCGGTGAGCGTTGGCCTCGCCACCGCCAGAGCTTCTTCGAGCATCGGCCTTGCGCGCGACCTCTTCATGCCGCCGCGGATGACCTCGGCGGCGGGTGGCGTCGCCCCGTGCCGTCCCCCCCCCCCCCTCGAAGCTCCCCAATGCGGCGTGGCCGAAGAAGGGCAAGACATCCGCGAAGAAGAATAAGGCGGCGGACGGCTCCGGCACCTCGAAGGCGAGGAGAAAGAAGCTTGCAGGGCGTGGCGCGGCGGCTACCGAAGCGCCGGCGAGCTCACTCGTTGAGCGGCGGGCGACGCGCACAACGTGTTCGACGATATGCCCCAAAGGTAGATTTTTTTTCATCTTTTCTTTTCTTGTTATTTTTTGAATGCATTCATATAGATAGCTTATTTGCATTGTTGTATATATTTTGTAGTTTCAATGATGATGCATACATGTCAACTATGGGTGTTGGCTCCAACAATTCGCATTGGTCTCAAACCAATGACATGCATTTCGAAGACCATGAGTTCGAGGTGGACGAGGATGGTGAGGGCATTGTCGACGCGCCGAAAGGAAGAGCAGGCAATTACACCAACGCCGAAGACATCTTACTATGCAATACTTGGTTGCAAGTGTCGAGGGATCCATCCGTTCGAGGTGATCAAAGTAGAGATGCTTATTGGGGGCGGATGGAAGAACACTTTGATGTTCGCAACGTGAGTGGAATTGACCGCTCTGAGAGATCACTTCGGTCCTGGTGGTCGACAATCAACAAGGATTGTCAAAAGTGGGCGGCCGCACAAAAGGCGGTTGACAAGTTGAACCCAAGTGGCACCAATGAGGACGATAGAGTAAGTGGCATTTCATCCATGTTCATCATACTTGTTGTTGGTGTTTGAAGTGCTAACTTGCTTTGTTTTCATGTAGTACAACATTGCACAAAACTTGTTCAAAGGAGAGGAGAAGAGAACCAAGAAGGGGAAGATCAAGAAAGGAAGGATATTTACCTTGCCTCATTGCTATGAAGTGTTGAAGGATGATGAGAAATGGAAGAAGCGTGATGATTTGGATGATTTGGATTTGAGCAACAAACGCAAGCGAACAATTGAGTTGGATGATGATGATGAGGAGGAGGATGAAGCATCAAGTGATGAAGGCAAGAAAAGCCCCGCACCCAAGTCGGTTTCATACTCGAAGCCAAAACGACCGAATGGGTGCAAGAAAGACGCAAAAGAAGAGGAGAAGAGGAAAGGAGATGATGAGCTAAAAAATGCTATGGAAGCTATTGTGAAGGCAAGAAAAGAAGCCAATGAGGAGAGGAAAATGGCAAGGAACCAAGATGCCGCGGGGGAGGAGAGGAGGTTGGCGGCCTAGGAGAGGAGGGTGACGGTCGAGGAGAGGAAGGTGGCTTTGGAGGAGAGGAATGTGAGAAATGAGGAGCGAACTAGATTGTTGGAATGGGAGAAGCACTTGTTCTTCTTGGACACATCTATCCTCAATGAGGCGCAAAAGGAGTATGTCAGTCTTGCCCATGAAGAAGTCTTGATCCAAAAAAGAGCCATGATTCGCGCCATGGGTGGCGGTGGCCTTGGCGCCATGGGAGGCATGGGTGGCTTCGGAGGTACCGTGGGCGGCATGGGTCCACCTCAGGCCGCCATGTGTGGCTTTGGAACTACCATGGAGACCATGAGAGGCATGGGTGGCTTTGGAGCACCCCCCGCCGCTATGGCCGCCATGGGAGGCATGAGTTTTGCTTCTCTCATGGGAGACATGGGTCCATCTCCGGCCGCCATGGGAGGCATGAGTTTTGCTTCTCTCATGGGAGACATGGGTCCATCTCCGGCCGCCATGGGCGGAATGTCTTCTAGTGTGCCTCACACACCTTCCCATGAAGATGCCGTTGAAAATCTTGCCAACACCGTCCGAGCTTCACGTGATGCGGTGTGCGACAATAATGATGATGAGGAAGAATCATCTTCGGAGGAGGAAGAATCATCTTCCGATGATGAGGACGAAGACGAGGACGAGGCTTGATGTGTCTTTCGTTTGTGTCATGAATTTGGTTTGCATTTTGAACTTGGTTGGATGAACTTGTGGGCATGAACTTTATTTATCAACTTGTTTGTGTGAAATTTATATGTCATGTTCATTGCATTTTGAGAATGTTTGAAATCCATTTTGTGTCCAAAATGCAATATATGCAAAACCCCGGCTAGTCACGCGCTGTGCATTTTTTGCGCGCTGCTGGAGCGGCGCGCGCGCTGTATTTTAGCGTGACTGTTGGAGCCAGCGCTGCAGGCCGCGCAAAACCGGGCGAAGACGCGCGGCAAAGTAATTTTTAGCGGGCGGCTGTTGGAGATGCTCTAACTGATGCACACACAAGTTTTCGACAGAAAAAAAGCCCACATACAGACACAAACATACACTGAAACACACACAAAACAGAAGACACACACATACACTGAAACACACACAAAACAGAGAACCATTAAATTATACGCGCCAGCTTAAGCAGCTCGGCCTTCTAGCCTTCCGCGGGAGCACCGCAAAAGCAGAGGAGAAATGTCCGTCCAGTTGAACGTCTCACCGTGTGTTCTTCGAGCATGAGCCGGGAAGAACACAGGAAAAGGCTTTTTTTTCCCTACTTGATCCTGCCTCACCGGCTGGGCGTTGGGCAACAAAAGAGACAAGGACAGTGCACATTTTCCCTCCGGGAGAACGTGTTTGTGTGATGGTAGAATCCCAGAGCATATACGGCGCAATTACGTGACCTTCGCCGGCCGGCCTGTCCCTTGTCTCCACGCAGACAGAAGGGCATGTGTGTCGGTCACCGGCTGCTCATCATTTCGTGTACACTCGGCTCACTTGAAGTGCCTAGTACCGCCGCCCGCTGGCTACCAGGTAGGTGTACGGAATGTTCCAGCCTTTTGGGTGGATCCAAGTCACGCCCAAAGTGAACAAATGCACAGAAGGACGTCATTTTCTGGCGTGACTTCAAAAGAGAAAACAAACTGAAATAGGGGCTTGATCAGTTGCAAGGCAATTCACGTGATGGTCATCTGTCTGTATGCGTGTGCGCGGTTGTCTTGTATTGGTACATGTGCACCATCGACGTGAGGCATGATAGGCATCCAAAGAAGATATAATAAAAACTTTCATATAAAAGTATTGAATACTATGAAAAGTTTGATTCCTTATAATTGCTATGAGATGTTGAGATGGTAATATTGGAGTCATGCTAGTGGTAGTTTGCGAGGTTAAAGAAATAATTGTGTTAAGATTTGTGATTCCCGTAGCATGCATGTATGGCATATGTAACCAAATTGGTGCGCACTATATCTTGATTGTTTATCTTTGTGTGAAGGTCGAGGGCGCGCGATGGTTAACTCCTACCAACCTTTCCCCTAGGAGCATGCGTCGTAGTGTTTTTCTTTGAGTGCGAAGTAGATTTTTCACAATAAGTATGTTAATTCTCTATGACTAATGTAGAGTCTATGAATTAGACGCACTCTCACCCTTTCACCTTGCTAGCCACTCTAGTACTGCGCAATTCTCGCTGGTGCATCAAACCACCTTTTATCTTTCCTCAAAACAACCACCATACCTACCTATTATGGCATTTCCATAGTCATTCCGAGATATATTGCTATGTAACTCCACCATTCCGTTTGTTATGACACACATCATCATTGTCATATTGCTTTACATGATCATATAGTTGACATAGTATTTGTGGCAAAACCACCGTTCATATGTGCGTACATGTCACTCTAGATCATTGCACATCCAGGTACACCGTCGGAGGCATTCATATAGAGTCATACTTTGTGCTAGTATCGAGTTATAAGTAAATAAAAGTGTGATGCTCATCATTATTAGAACATTGTCCCATGTGAGATTATAAATAAAAGAGGCCAAAGAAGCCCAAATAAATAAAAGAGGCCAAAGAAGCCCACAAAAAAGAGAGGCCAAATAGCCCAAAAAAAAAGAGAGAAGGAATAATGTTACTATCTGTTTCCACACTTGTGCTTCAGAATAGCACCATGTTCTTCATGATAGAGAGTCTCCTATGTTGTCACTTTCATATAATAGTGAGAATTTTTCATTATAGAACTTGGCTTGTATACTCCAATGATGGGCTTCCTCAAATGCCCTAGGTCTTCATGAGCAAGCAAGTTGATGCACACCCACTAATTTTTTATAGCTTTCATACACTTATAACTCTAGTGCATACGTTACATGGCAATCCCTACTCACTCACATTGATATCGATTGATGGACATCTCCATAGTCCATTGATTTGCCTAGTTGGTGTGAGACTTCCTCCCTCCTTTTGCCTATCACCACCTTCTATTCCACCCAAAGTGCGATGTCCATGGCTCGCGCTCATATATTGCGTGAAGAGTTGAAAAAAGGCTTGAAAAAGTAGAGTATGAAAACAATTGCTTGGCTGACACCGGGATGGGCATGAGGGGTATCTTGTGTTAAGAAAAGGGAGCATAAGGACTATATGATTTTGTAGAGATAACTTTCTTTAGCCATGTTATTTTTAAACTTCGTAGATTCCTTTTGGTATGCTTGAAGTATTACTGTTTTGATATTGATAAACTATTATTTGTAAGTCTTATGGATCTGAACATTCATGCCACAATAAAGGAATTATATTGATAAATACGATATGTAGCATTCCACATCAAAAATTATATTTTTATCATTTATCTACTCGAGGACGAGTAGGAATTAAGCTTGAGATGTTTGATACGTCTCCAACGTATCTATAATTTTTTATTGTTCCATGATGTTATATTATCTGTTTTGGATGTTTTACATGCATTATTATGCTATTTTATATTATTTTTGGGACTAACCTATTAACCTAGAGCCCAGTGCCAGTTTCTGTTTTTTCCTTGTTTTCGAGTTTCGCAGAAAAGGAATATCAAACGGAGTGCAAACAGAACGAAACTTTACGATGATTTTTCTTGGACCAGAAGACATCCAGAGGACTTGGAGTGCAAGTCAGGGGAGCCACGAGGCGGCCACAAGGACGGAGGGCGCACCTAGGGGGTAGGGCGCGCCCCCACCCTTGTGGACCCCTCGTGACTCCACCGACCTATTTCTTCCGCCTATATATTCACATATATTCCATAAACCCTAGAGGGAGCATCGAAACCACTTTCCCACCACTGTAACTTTCTATATCCGCGAGATCCCGCCTGGAGGCCTTTTCCGGTACTCTACCGAAGGGGGATTCGACCACGGAGGGCATCTACATCAACACCATTGCCCTTCCGATGAAGCGTGAGTAGTTTACCATAGACCTACAGGTCCATAGCTAGTAGCTAGATGGCTTCTTCTCCCTCTTTGATTCTCAATACCATGTTCTCCTCGATGTTCTTGGAGATCTATCCGATGTAATCTTCTTTTGCGGTGTGTTTGCCCAGATCCGATGAATTGTGGATTTATGATCAGTTTATCTATAAATATTATTTGAATCTTCTCTGAATTCTTATATACATGATTTGATATCTTAGTAATTCTCTTTGAACTATCAGTTTGGTTTGGCCAACTAGATTGGTTTTTCTTGCAATGGGAGAAGTGCTTTGCTTTGGGTTCAATCTTGTGGTGCTCAATCCCAGTGACAGAAAGTAACAAGACACGTATTGTATTATTGCCATCGAGCATAACAAGATGGAGTTTTCATCATGTTGCTTGAGTTAATTCTGCTACATCATGTCATCTTACTTAATGTGTTACTCTGTTCTTTATGGACTTAATACTCTAGATGCATAATCGTTTCGGTCGAAGTATGGAGTAATAGTAGTAAATGCAGGCAGGAGTCGGTCTACTTGACACGGATGTGATGCCTATATTCATGATAATTGCCTTATATATCATCATAATTATGCGCTCTTCTATCAAATGCTTGGCAGTAATTTGTTTATCCACCGTGATAATTACTATCTTGAGAGAAGCCTCTAGTGAAACCTATGGCCCCCGAGTCTATTTTTCATCGTATAAGTTTCCAATCTACAATACTAGTTTCCTATTTACTCTTTTCGCAATCTTTTACTTTCCAATCTATAAACCAAAAATACCAAAAATATTTACTTTACAATTTATCTATCTCTACCAGATCTCATTTTTCCAAGTAACCGTGAAGGGATTGACAACCCCCTTATTGTGTTGGGTGCAAGTTGTTTATTGTTTGTGCAGGTATTTGGTGGCTTGCGCGTTGTCTTCTACTGGATTGATACCTTGGTTCTCAAATTGAGGGAAATACTTACTCTACTTTGCTGCATCACCCTTTCCTCTTCAAGGGAAAAACCAACGCAAGCTCAAGGGGTAGAAGGTTACACCTACTTCGACACGCATGGCGGGGCTTTGGTTCGGTTCCTTTGGGTTGGCTTTGACGCCTAGCCCCCTCTAGAGGCCTAGGCTGAGACTGGGGATCCAGCGAAGCAGGAGCCGCCTTTGCTATCCCAGGCGATGTCGCCGATTCGTATGGCGACAACCTCAGAGGTGATAGAACCGACCTCCCCCTCGATGCTGGTCTTGGGAGGTAGCTGCTACTTGTAAACTATGTTGGGACTTTTCCGGAAGAGAAGGGGTGAAGCAGTACAGTAGGTATGCGTATGTCCCTCATTGACAACCATATTTTCCACGCAAATTCCTTTCTACAACACCTACACACACTAAAGCAAATACTTGCATCCAACGCATGTAATAGGATTGTCAATCCCCTTGAACTCGTTATTTGCAAGGATTAATTCTAATAGTGATAGATAGAAAAAACAAAAGTATAATAAAAAGTATAAAATTATAGCAAGATATTTTTGGTTTTAATAATATGATAAAAGTAGACCCAGGGGCCATAGTTTTCACTAGAGGCTTCTCTCTCGATTCCATAGCATATGCTGGGTAAACACATTATTGTTGGGCAATTGATAGAAAGCGCATGGTTATGACGTCTTCATGGCAATGATCTTGAATATAGGCATCACGTCTATGACAAGTAGACCGACTCCAGCCTGCATCTACTATTACTCCACCAATCGACCGCTATCTGACATGCATCTATGGTATTAAGTTCATGACAAACAAAGTAGCGCATTAAGCGAGAGGACATGATGTAGACAAAGTAAACTCAAGAAATATGATTAAACCCCTTCGTTTTACCCTTAATGGCAACAACACTATACGTGCCTCGCTACCCCTTCTGACACTAGGTGAGGACACCGCAGAATTGAACCCCTTACAAAGCATCTCCCCCACTAAAGATATAAATCAATCTAGTTGGCCAAACCAAATGGATAGGTCAGAGAGAAATACAAAGTTATAACAATCATGCATAATAAAGTTCAGAAAATACTCAATTAGTTCCAATGAATAATCTGATAATAAACTCACAATTCATTGGGTCCCAACAAACGCACCGCAAAAGAAGATTACATCGGATAGAACTCCAAGAAGATCGAGGAGAAGATCAAAGAGAGAGAAGAAGTCATGTAGCTATTAACTATGGACCCGTAGGTCTGTGGTGAACTACTCACGCATCATCGACAGGCAACAAGGATGATGTAGAAGGCTTCCGAGATCGATTCCCCCTCCGGCAGAGTGCCAGAAAAGGCCTCCAGATGGGATAGCGGAAGAACAGAAACTTGCGGTGCTAGGAAAAGTGCTTCAGGTGCGTCTTTGTTAGTTTGGGAATATTTGGGAATTCATATAGGTGGAATTAGGTCAAATGGAGTTGTCTCGGCCCACGAGCTCAAAGGGCACACCCTAACCCCCAGGGCACGCCATGTGAACTCGTGGCTCTCTCGTAGCTCTTCTGGCCTATCCCCAAACCTTCTAGGGTCCCTTCTGGTCCAGAAAAAATCACCGTAAAGTTTCATCGTGTTTGGACTTTTTTGGTATTGATTTTCTAAGAAGCCAAAAATAAGCAAAAGAACAAGAACTAGCACCGGGTTAATAGGTTAGTCCCAAAAAATGACATAAAATAGCATAAAAATGCATATAAAGCATCCAAGATTGATAATATAATAGCATGAAACAATAAAATAGTATAGATACGTTGGAGACGTTTCAGTAGCCTGAGGCAGGCGGCCTCCACTTTGTCCCCTTCTTCATCTCCTGTGAGCTCGGATGCTCTACCGAGAACAATCTTCGGAGGGAGCCCGAGGCAGGTGGCCTTGACTCTACCTACTACCTCACCACAGGCCTCGCAGTCTCCGGTGCGGACTGTGGACTCCAGCCCTGCGTTATCGTCAGGAACCTGGCAAGAGGTCATTCCGTGACTGATTATTCTGTGGAGGACGTCATAGCTTTTGGATGGATCCCAGAAGCGATGTCCGGTGACAGCCGGGTGAGTCAACAGATTTAGGCCCAGCCGGGCGTGAATCACTTGTAGATGGGGCACGCTATGCGAGCAACCAAGCTTGGAGATACCAAAGCCACTACATGTATGTCTGTGAACACCCATTTTTTAGTATTACATTTTTCTGATGATGACATTTATAGTAATGTTGATAAGTTAGGGGTCTCTCTCGGGACAAATAGTTGGGAGATAGTTAGGTTTGTTAATGACTTGCTTGATCTTGAGGCAGACAGAGCCATGGAAATGCTTAGAAATATTGATGCTATTAAACCAATAAAAGAAACTGATGTAAATACACTTGGTGTTCGGGCATTAGAATGTCTATGTGAGGATCTAGTGCCCTCTAGTGTGCTGGACGGGGAAGCTTTGGATGCAGATGAGCATGTTGCACCTCTACAACCAAATGAGAGCTTAGGCAACAACCTCGGTCATGCAGACTCAGAGGTAGTGCCGGATAACCCGAAACACATGTGGAAGAGGAATGTCTAGCCACTCTTTGTGGTGCGTCAATGTGCGAGAATAAAATTCAATGGAAATTTCACGATGAAAAATGAGATGCATTTTCTGGAATAGTAGAGGTCTTGTAGACTTGGCTAAATGTAGGTTTTTGGTGGCAACTTCTAAAGAACACAAACTAGATTTTATTGCATTGCTCGAGACGGGTAGAGATAACTTTACTTTGTATATTCATGGAACGATTTCTAGTGGCTTGGACTTTGACTGGCATTGTCTCTCACCACAAGGAAGATCTGGCGAGATATTACGTGGGGACAATTGTGAAACCATGGAAGTTATGAATCTCATCCTAGGTGATTATGCTGTCAAAAATTTCATGTGTGATCAAAAGTTGATGGTTTTAGATGGGCTCTAGCCACTATGTATGGCGCGGCACAGCCGAAGTTCAAGCCTGACTTCCTGGCAGACCTGGTGAGGGTGTGTGCGGATGAGAGATTTCCCATTTTGGTTGGTGGTGACTTTAACATGATTAGAAAGAGTGAGGGAAACAATGATAATTTTGATGCGAGGTGGTTATTTATGTTTAACTTTATCATGAGAGTCAGGACCTGAGAGAGATTGATCTCACAGGAAGGCAATACACTTGGGCGAACAACTTAGAGAATCCAAGCTATGAGACAATGGATTGGGTTATAACCAGTTTTGAATGGGTACAGAAGTTTCCTTTAGTAACAGTGCGAGCATTACAAAGGGGACTTTCTGATCACAGTCCTCTCCTTGTTGATTTGGGGGGATGTGACCCATGTTGGCAACAAGAATATATTCTCATTTGAATTGCCATGGTTTGAAAGGGAGGGATTCCTCGATTTCATATGCAGCAAATGGGCTAAAGAGAATAGAGGTGAAACAAACATTGAAAGATGGCAATATAAAATTAGACACTAGCGACCGTTCTTGTGTGGTTGGGCAAAAAGTGAAAGTGGCATTTACAAACGGGAAAAAGAAAGACATGTTGCTACTACTCCATAGAGTTAAAAGTTCAGTACACACAGATCTACATGACTGATATAATCTCCACTTAATCAGAATTTGATCATTATGGTGTTTCCTAGAACATGAATTGGTCGATTCTTGTAAATGATACTTTATGAATGAAAAAAATCATAGAACAATTGTTCTACGGTTCAGGGTTAAAAAATGTGTAATGTTTTCAACTTGGGATTTTCTAGTTCTTTTTATTCCTAGAGGCTTATTTCCTTTCTAACAGGTAATTCCAAAAAAAAAACAATTTTTATTTCTATTATTTTTTCACACCTTTGCTATTTCTTGGCATTTGTCTATTTTATCTCAATGTTTTTTTGGCCGTCCAATTTTCTCATAGATCTATGCGGCACGAGGTGATGCATTAAGCCCCTGCTACAAACCAATATGGAAGTCCAAAGCTCCTCCAAGATGCAAGTTTTTCATGTGGCTGGTGGTGCATCGTCGGTGCCTGGCGGCGGACAACTCGGAGCGCAGAGGCTGGCCCTCAAACGGCAACTGCCCGTTGTGCCTCGTGACACGGGATGACTGCATAGGTTCATGCAGGAGGTTTGGATTTTGTTTAGAGATTGGACACGGGCAGATTTTCAGGTGCCGGAGGATCATTTCATCAGTACAGAAGACTGGTGGCTGCAAGTACGTAAGGCTGTTCCCAAGCTTATGCGCCGTAACTTTGACACAATCACCATCTTGATTCATTGGAGGATTTGGAAGGAAAGGAATTCCAAAATATTGAGTAGGAAGTGAGCAGTCCCTTCAGAGTTTTCGATCTAATCAGAGAAGATATTGGGACATGGAGGACGGCTGGTTGTGTTTCAGACATCTGATATGATCAGAGCAGTCTCTCGAGTTGTTGTTTTGCTTCATTTTATTTGTTTGTCGGCTGTTGTCATCCTTCTTATATTTTCGGAACGTCTGAGTTCCGTGGGCTCCCAATTTCTTGTCCGCCTAGACTGCTAACCCTTGTTGTACTGCTTCTCCTTCTTTCTAATATAATTGGGCCTAGGGCCCTTTGAGATGTATTAAGCCCCTGGCTATGTTATTTGCTTGTTTATGAACAAATTAATGCTTGATTGAGAGAGAGAGAGAGGGCGATAAATAAAGCAGAGGAAATAACCTAAAGACCATGCGACACGACTCATCACATATATTGGGTGGCCTCTTTAATTCATATCGGTTCTTAAAATGCATTACTTTAAAAGTGTTCTTGCATAAAATGGAATGATGCAAGTTTTGTATAACTTGTGTGCAAGTTTCAAATATTGCATTTTTTTTATTGTGGCTCTGTTTTTCGTTTCTTATCAGGGTAATATTATTCAAATTTGGTCTACTGTGGTACCATATTACACTTTTGTTGTAGTTTTGACTTTTTTTTTCTATCAGGGTAATATTATTCCATGAGTTCTATAGCATTTTTTGTATTTTAAAATTTTTGTTTAATTTTCTACCAGGAAATATTGTGCTACATATTCTATATAGTATAGCAACATTTTGGTATTTTTTTTGTTTCTTTTAAAATATCAAGAGAGCCTTTTTCCGCCATTCATTTTTCTCTCTCTTATTATTACCCATCTCGAGACATTTCTTCAGAACAACTATGAGTAGAGGAGACACAAAGCCAAAATGCTCTAGAACACGAAATAAAGCAAATACAATATGTTATGATTATTTTCAAAAAGTGTGATAACATCAGCGGGCTCTACATCTAAATGCATACAATCATAAATTAGTTATTGCAACGTCTTATATGATCCATACAAGAAGTAAGGTAATAAAAATAGAGGTGTGCAGCAAAAAGGATAAATTCGCAACGTTTTAAAATTTGGAATTCTCGAATTAATTTAAAGAAGGACAGACAAAAAAAGAATTGAGAAAAGAAAAGAAAAGATAAAAGATAAAAAAACAGGGGCGTCACGCCCTGCGGGCCGGGCCATGAATGCACACCGGGAAGGTGGGCAACAAAAATGAAAGGCCGCAAAAATCAGGCGAACCTGGGATCAATCCCTGGTCTCGCCGGTGGAAGAGACAGGCTTCGGCCACTGGACTACTTGCGTGTTCGTACAACATAGGGGTATTTTGTCTATAAAACAACTCAGCACGGCGCAGACTTTGAAATAAATAAATTCTTCTTTGACTTACGGGTGACATTGGTGGGTAATTATTCGCAACTTCGGAGGTAATTTTGATGACGGACGACCAGAAACCCAATTTTCATTATTATTAGGTAAAGATTCATACTGCTTGTGAGAGTCAAAAGATGAAATCTACATGCATGGTGCATCACAAAAACTTGGCGAGTGGACATTCTAGGAAGAGATATCAGTTCCTCGATATCACATAAACAACACTCTGCGCAATCCTGCCATTTATTGCTTTTTCATGTTGTCTTTGGTTCGGATCACCCTTCAATCAAACTACCACATGAAAGTTTGAATTTTAGTCGAACTTTTGATTTTCAAATAAACCTATGTTGGAAAGGCCTTTCATTATTAATGAGGTCCGAGTAAATTGCTTGACCGAAACGACCCCAGAAGTGGTGAGCTTCTCGGCGGAAACTGTCTGCCTCCTGAGATTGGTTGACTGTCACCAACCTACTAACATGATTTAACCAGATTTAAAAAAAAAACATGATTTAACCAATCCAACCATTTGTACTCCTAAAGAAAACGACCATTTGTATCCAGTTAAAGCCTGACGGAACTGATTATTCAGCGGGACTTGGCACAATACCAAAGAACATATATTTGCGTTAGACAATGCTGTAAAGGCGTGGTACTGCCTCGCTAGAAGCAGTCTCCCCTAGCCAAGCAACATGTGTTACATTATATGGACCGAGTTGAACTAATACATGAGATTTGCCAGAAAAAGAGTGAACTAATACACGAGACAAACAGAAGATGAGAAGAATTAACCTAGCTAAACAACACACCTACCTGCTAATCAACAGGAAACACACAGTTGCATCACCAAACCATGCCTAGCTACCTGACTGACGGCCGGCTAAGGTAACAATGTAGGAGTAGTATACATCACACAGACAAACACAACAGGTCCATCAGGTACCTAACGTCGCGCAGCTCGAACCGATCTCAATCAATCCTCGGTGCCGGAGGAGGAGAAGCAGCCGCAGAAGAAGTCCCACATGCTCTTCTTCACCCCGTTGTGGTCAGCCATCCTTCTTCTTCCCCGCTGAAACGACGGAGCTCGATGGTCGAAGTGGCAAGTGTTTGAAAGCTGTCTAACACTGAGCAAGGAGCAGGAGAAGTTGTGGGCTTGGTGCCCCTCCATCCAACGGGCCCTGTATTTATAACAGCACAAACTGGCGTCTCGATCGGTGTCTCACAACAGCAAGCAGAGGACAGAGTTAACTGAAAATGAAAGCGCATCGGAGTTGACCTGACAGTGTGTGGAACAAGTCCTAGCTTTCAACCGGGGCGACGACTTCCAGATTAAAGTGTGAACTGATGCCTCGTGACCCATGTGACTGTGTCAGTATGATCACTCACTCGAGTCTCAAGTAGGCACTGCGAATCTTAGAAGTCGTTTTGACTTGTAAGAGCATCTACATACACATATGTCAAATATGCCCCTCAAACGTCCGCGGACGCGCCCGAACGTGTAAGTGCCAGGGCATTTCTCAAATAGTGTCGCCCACATTCGTGTATCTTATATCCGATCCCCTATATCCATACTAAACCATGCAACGTCGATCGAACTACGTAGATCAGCAACGGACATAGAAAAGCACAACTTTCACCAAAAGATCGGATGTACAAACGACCAGCAAAGATCACATGAACGACGGACAACTCGATAGCTAGTCGGAGAGCCTTCGCATTCTTCCGGCGGAAGCGCCGAGCGCCTGTCTCCGCCATCGTAAGCTATCGGCGGTAGACCCACACGAGGAGCCGCTCATCCTCGTCGGGCTCCGCGGGTAACCCGCGACAGCGGCGGACAGAGCTCTCCGCCGCGTCCCTCTCCCTTGCACGCTGCCTCTCGCGGATGGCAGCACATGCCTCTGACTCCGACGTGCGTGTCTAGACCTGTGGGGCGAGCACAAGCACCCACCGCTGCCCATGCGGGGGAGTAGCAGGCGGCGCGGCCAGGGGAGGCGCGAACTGCGCAGCCCGCGCGGCGCCAAGAGTGAGCCGGGAGGAGCCAGCGCTGGCTTCCTCGCTGGGCGGCGGGGAAGAGTCGAGGCCAATCCGGAACTTCCAGTCGTGTCCACCTTGGACCTCTTAAGGGCAATGCAGATGGCTAGGTCCTTGTTGAAGTCGAAGGAGGAGCGACTGCCGGCGCTCGACATGGTCACATCAGTCATCGGAGTGGTCGAAGTGGATCGAATTGGAGAAATCAGAGGGAAGAAGAGACGAATCAAGAGTGAAGTGAGCTAGGATTTCCGGATTGGGGATATTTGTAAGGATGGAGTGGGGTCGGGGTGGGCTGGGCTGACGTGATAGGCGTGCCCGGGTGCCCTCATATCCGCCTCATATTTGGACTGGATACGAGGGGGGCCGGACAGCAAGGATGTTTGAGGGTCGTTTGACGCGTCCGGCTGGGTCAGGAAAATGTGACTGGTCAGTGACCGAGCAGGCCGTCCGGGCGTTTGAGACCGATTTGAAACGTCCGATTGTAGATGCTCTAACGTTATTTAATTTTATGCCCTTCCATGGGTTATGGGCAACAATCTTTTAGATAAAGCAATTTGATGGTAACATTTAGGCCCTGTTCGGTAGTCGCCCGCTCCCGAATCTGCAGAGCGGGGGAAGTGCAGCTCCGTCTTTTTGAATTGCAGCTCCGCCAACTCCGCTCCCGGAGTTGTGGAACGGAGTGGTACCGAACATGGCCTTATTCTTCTTTTGCGCGGTACGCGTATACTAGGACTCGCTTCTCGACGGTCAAAAAGAAAAGATGGCAAGTAATGTGCAGTGATCCGCTAGCCTTTGAACGACCCGGTCATCTTATCGCCACAACTATTCGGCATAATTAAGCAAGCTTTTCTCTGTCTCAACAACTAATTAACCTTACTTCCTAAATGATCAAGCAAGCTTGGCTATGCATAAGTTTCACATTTCTTGAAGCTGCTTAGACATTTTTATCAGCTCACAATTTGGATAGTGTGTGCAAGCACGTACCAACCCGATTAATCCACGCCCGTCGATCTGTTCGTGTGCGTGCGTGGTGCTACCTACAGTGACGCGTTTGGTTTGGTGAAAACGATCGCCCTCGTGCCGTGAAATAAGAGCATTTCTGCGTGTTTCTACGCGCAGACAATGGCACCATGTGAAGAATCTCGTGCCAAAGAACGTGTCCGGCTCACCTGGGCCTGATCTTAGCTACAAGAATATATTCGGAACAGACTAATATCGGAATAAAGAATGGATTATACTACTGATATAGGTCCATCTCAACTCCGAGATTCTAAAGCAGCGTCAGTTCCTTGAATACGAGTATATCACTGTCACCAAGCAACTCAATGCCCCGCAAATAACCGAGCCACTTGGTGGTGTAATAATTAAGTAGGATATTTCCATAGGCAAAATGACTCCTAGATGACATGCTTCTAGAATAAATAGTAAAATCACGATGTTTAAACCAGGGATGATACCTCGTGCGGTTTAACTTGCTATGGCAATCAGTTGCAGTTAGAGCATCTACATCCACATATGACAAATTCGGCCCATCAAACGCCCACGAACGCGTCCGCGGGCAGTGACCGAGCACATCTCAAATTCTATTTGTTGCATCCGGACATCTCATACTCGATTCTTATATCCATACAAAGATATGCAAAATGACATACAGCCAACATACTACGTCGATCGTAGCTACTCTTCGTCGGAGATCGCCACGATCTCCGTGTCCGGCTCCAGCAGGATGGGCGGCAGCTGCAACTCCGGCTCCTCCGGTTGCTCCGCTCCGGCCTCCTCCGCCTCTATCTCAGCGTCGAGCTGAGCAAAGAGCGTGTCGGTCTCCGCCTGCTCCCGTCGGAGGAACGCCCGGTTGGCCTTCACATAGGCCTCGTCCTGGATGGACTCCAGGATGGCCTGCTGCTCGGCCATCTCGTTTGATTGGGTGACGACGAACTCCACCTCCGCCCGCTCCATGTTGAAGGATGGCACCTGCTGGTCCGGCTCCTCCACCTCCTCCACCTCCATCGGAGCCATCTCCTCCTCCTCCTCTTCCCCCGGTTGCGCCTCCTCCTCCAGCGAGTCCAAAGGAAGCCCGACAGCGATGCATGAGGTTTCCCTCGCCCGGATCTGTTGCTGGATCTCGTAGCGGCGCTCCGACGTCAGCATGGCATAATACGTGATCTTGCTACGAACCATGGTGGAGTGCTGGAGCGTGGACATAGCGCCGGAGCGGGAAAGGAAGGAGGTGGATGGGCTCGGACTGGCGGCGCGGAGAGGGGGAAAGGGGATGGGTTTAGGGTTACGAGACGCCATTCGGCTTAAATGGCCGGATTTCGTCTTGGGTGGCGAGCTGGAGCGGCTCCACACGACATTCACACCGTGGCGACGGGCGTGGCGTCCGTCAGACCGCCGGGTTTTCGGGCGTTTCCGGCTGGGACCCATTCGTCAATCCGGGCGCACTCATATCTGCCCCATAATTGGACTGGATATTGAGGGTGTCGGTCAGCCCGGGCGTATGAGGGTCGTTTGAGAGGCCCGTTGATACGCCCAAAATGCATCACTATTTTGTATCATAATTTATCCTTATTAATTGATATATTTCACGTTACGGTGATGTTCTTATGTTGTTTTGGTCTATTTTACACAGTTTGCAAACTTTCCGATGCCGAAGCAGCAGACGCAGGATTCAGCAGTAAAAAGTGGACGCTGAGTTGCTGAAGAAGAATACCTCCAAATTACCTGAAAATTGACGGGAGATATTTTTCAGACGGATCACGAAGGCACGCGAAAGGGCAACCAGAGGGGGGCCACAGGGTGCCCAGGCGGCCTGGGGGCGCGCACCCCTGGCCGCGCCGGGGGGTCGCCTGGAGCCCCTGGCCCACCTCTGGCCACCCCCTTTTGCATATATGCTCTCCGTTATCCAAAAACCCTAGGGACGGGAATTTTTACGGAGTTCCGCCGCCGCTCTGTGGCGGAAACCTACAGAGAAGAAAAAGCCATCTTCGGCGGGCAGATTCCGCCGGGGAGATCATCTCCCGGAAGGGGAGATCGTCGCCATCGTCATCACCATCGTCACGGGCATCATCGAGATCATCATCAACATCATCCCCAACACCAGCACCATCTCCATCTTCATCCAAATCTCATCTTACAATCGCAACTTGTGTTGTAACTCGTACTACCTATCCTCTCTACTCCATCGGTGTTGATTACTACTTTGTGGTGAATGCTATTGAGTTTTGTTGGAGAAATATTATTATGTCCAGATTGTTCATCACATATTTAACCCCACTGATCATGATCTCTTTTATGTCTCGTGAGTAGTCACCTTAATTCTTGAGGACATGGGGAAAGTCTTGTTGTTAATAGTCATATGCTGTTGAAGTAATATGTGTTGTTTGATACTTAAGTTGTGTTGTCATTCTACTAGTGGTGTTGTGTGAGTCGAACACCCAACACTTCGCCTTATTAAGGACCTAGGAGAATACATTGTGTATAAAGAATGCTTATGGTGGGTTGCCGGAGTGACAGAAACCTGAACCCCAGTTCGCACGCTTTTGCATAAGGGAATAATGGATCCTCGATCGTATTGCTATGGTTAGGCTTTTGCCTTAAATTCTATCTTGTATTTGCGGATGCTTGCAAGGTGTTTAATCATAAGAGTGCATTCATCTTAGTCTAGAGAGTGCACTAGCATAGATCCACCCACTCAACACTTATCAACACATAACATAGTATCGATACGGAATATGGTGAAAGCACATGACTACCTCTCCCGTGTGTCCTCAAGAACGCTTTAGTCTTTATAAGTTCAGTTGCTAGGCCTCTCCTTTGCTAAGAAAGGATTGGGCCACTTGTTACTCTCAGTACCTTTTACATTACTTGCTTTTACTTTCCTGTTGCTTATACCGACAAAACCCCTAAAAGTTATCTTTCAGTGCTTGCAGTAATTTCTTGCTCAGAATCGCTTATCAATACCTTCTGCTCCTCGTTGGGTTCGACACTCTTACTTATCGAAAACGCTGCAATAGATCCCTTACGGTTGTGGGTCATCAAGTACCGTTTTCTAGCGCCGTTGCCGGGGAGCGTAGCGCTATTGGTAAAGTGAAACTGGTAAGAAAGTTTTTTTTTATATAATTCTGTTTTTATTTTTGCTATTTGCTGCTCCTTGTCCTTATGGACAACCCTATTATTGGATCGTTGCTTGCGGGAAGACGCCCCACACCTGTGGTGGTTGATCCTCCCCCTACTGAAATTGTGCCTTATAAAATACCAGCTGGTATTATCGATTATGTTTTGGCTAATCGTTACGCAGGAGACAGACATCCCGGTGAACAGTTGCTATATCTGTCACAACTATGTTCATTATTTAAGCTTGCAGGTGTATCGAGGGAGTTTGTCATGAGGAAATTGTTTGTCGTATCACTTATAGATAAAGCTTCAGATTGGTATGGGCTTCTCGATAACTCACACTTGCTGGACTGGCAGGAGCTTATGTCTCTCTTTTATACTAAGTTTTATCCTCTTCATGAAATTCATCGAGACAAGAATTATATCTATAACTTTAGGTCTCGTGACGGAGAAAGCATTGCTAAAGCTTGGGGGAGATTGAAGTCCCTAATGCTCAAATGCCCTATTCATAAGCTTCCCAAGGAAATTATACTTACAAATTTTTATGCCAGGCTTTCTCGTCAGGATAAGGAGATGCTGGATGCCTCCTCTAGTGGGGTATTTCAGAAGAAGAGTGTTGAAGAAAGGTGGGATCTCATTGAAAGAATCCAGAGGAATACCGAAGATTGGGAAATTGATAAAGGTATTGAACCCGCTACAAAGTATGAACATGATTATATTGAGAGCTATGTGAAAACTGATTACTTCAATACTTTTTGCTCTAAGATTGGTCTTGATTCCCATCTAGTGATTGATTTGTGTAAGAATTTTGCCTCTCACGTTGATTCTTTTAAAAAGAAGAGAGACCAGCACCATGAACCTTTTAAAGAACCACATATTGATATTTATGTTGCTGACCCTATTTTGCCTGCAGTTATATATGAAAAGCCTCCTTTTCCCACGAGGATGAGGGAGCACTCTCTTGTGACAGGCATAATAAATAAAAGTGAGAGAAGAGTTGATGAGCCTGAGGAACAGATCAGGGTCGATCCTCAAGTTGCATTGATTAAAGACCTTGCTACTAATGATGTTTTGGATTCCAATATAAATTTTTGTGCTGTTTCCACTAACCTTGTCACAGCCAAGAATAAAGGCCCAATTTCAGGTACTCCAGTGGTATCTGTTAAAATAGGAGATCACAATTATTATGGGATATGCGATTTGGGATCGAGTGCAAGTGCTATCCCCTATTCACTTTATGAAGAGATCATCGGTGAGATTTCCCCTTGTGAACTTGAAGAAGTTGATGTTACTATTCATCTTGCAAACAGAACAACTATCTCTCATATCGGAATTGTGAGGGACGTTGAAGTCCTGTGTGGAAAGGTAAAATACCCTACCGACTTTCTATTACTTGGTTCAGAGAGGGACAATTTTTGTCCAATTATTTTTGGTAGACCTTTTCTTAGAACTTGTGGAGCTATAATAGATTGCAAGAAAGGTAAAGTTTTTGTTGAATTCGATGGTGAGCCATATGAATTTAATTTTTCTAAGTTCTCTAAGCAGCCTCGTGGTACTGATTTACCTAGTGATGATAAAATTATTGAAAGTATTGCCTCTATTGCTATTCCCCCTAATGATCCTTTGCAGCAATACATGGAGGACCACGAGAATGATTTGCATATGCAGGAAAGAAATGAACTAGATGAAATATTCTTGAGGCAGCCTGCTATCCTGAAGCACAACCTTCCGGTTGAACCTTTGGGAATTTTATCAAAACCGAAAGAAGACCCGGTGTTCGATCTTAAACCTCTTCCCGATACGCTCAAGTATGCTTATTTAGATGAAAAGAAAGTATATCCTGTTATTATCAATTCTAACCTTTCAGGATATGAAGAAGAGCGATTATTGGAAGTACTTCGTAAACACCGAGGCGCAATTGGCTACACCCTTGATGACCTTAAGGGGATTAGTCCATCTATCTGTCAACATACTATCAACCTTGAGCCTGATGCTAAACCAGTTGTTGATCATCAACGACGGTTGAACCCGAAGATGATGGATGTCGTGAGAACTGAGATTCTCAAGCTTCTAGCCGCAGGTATTATCTACCCTATAGCTGATAGTAAGTGGGTAAGTCTGGTACATTGTGTTCCTAAGAAAGGAGGTACAATTGTGGTTCCTAATGATAAAAATGAATTAATACCTCAAAGAATTATTATTGGATATAGAATGTGTATTGATTACAGGAAGTTGAACAAGGCAACCAGGAAGGATCACTATCCGTTGCCGTTCATCGACCAAATGCTTGAAAGGTTATCCAAAAATACCCACTTTTGTTATCTCGATGGTTATTCTGGCTTCTCTCAAATTCATGTTAACACTGCCGATCAAGAGAAGACCACTTTTACTTGTCCCTTTGGTACTTATGCTTACAGGCGTATGCCTTTTGGTTTATGTAATGCCCCTGCTACTTTTCAAAGGTGTATGTCTGCTATCTTTCATGGTTTCTGCGGGGATATTATGGAAGTCTTCATGGACGATTTCTCCGTCTATGGAACTTCTTTTGACCATTGTCTTCACAACCTTAATAAAGTTTTGCAGAGATGCGAGGAGACAAATTTGGTACTCAACTGGGAAAAGTGCCACTTTATGGTTAATGAAGGAATTGTTCTTGGTCACAAGATTTCCGAAAGGGGAATTGAAGTGGACAAGGCCAAGATCAAAGCTATTGAGAGGATGCCCTATCCAAGGGACATCAAAGGTATTCGCAGTTTTCTCGGTCATGCAGGTTTTTATAGAAGATTTATTAAAGACTTTTCTAAAACCTCGAGACCCCTCACTAATCTTCTCCAGAAGGATGTTCCTTTTGTATTTGATGAAAATTGTAAGGAAGCTTTTGAAGTCCTTAAGAAAGCTTTAATAACTGCTCCTATAGTACAACCACCTGACTGGAATTTACCTTTTGAGATTATGTGTGATGCAAGTGATTTTGCTGTTGGAGCTGTTTTAGGACAAAGAGTTGATAAGAAATTGAATGTTATACATTATGCTAGTAAAACCCTTGATAGTGCTCAAAGGAATTATGCTACTACTGAGAAGGAATTCTTAGCTGTAGTTTTTGCTTGTGATAAGTTTAGGCAGTATATTGTTGATTCCAAAGTTATTATTCATACTGATCATGCTGCCATTAAGTATCTTATGACAAAGAAGGATGCCAAGCCAAGGCTTATCAGATGGGTATTCCTTCTTCAAGAATTTGATTTGCAGATTGTTGATAGGAAAGGGGAAGACAATCCGGTGGCGGACAATCTTTCAAGGATGGAAGATATACCGCACGACTCCATCCCAGTTAACGATAGTTTTCCAGACGAGCAACTTGCCGTTATAAAAGTATGATCTCTTTCCGATCCTTGGTATGCAGATCATGCTAATTTTATTGTTGCAAAGTATTTGCCTCCAGGTCTAACATTTCAGCAAAGGAAGAAGTTCTTTCATGATTTGAGGCACTACTTTTGGGATGACCCACATCTTTTCAAAGAAGGTCCCGACGGGATCGTGAGAAGATGCATTCCGGAACATGAGCAGAAGGACATTCTCAGACGATGTCATGATAGTCCCTATGGAGGACATCATGCCGGTGAGAGGACTGCACATAAGGTTCTTCAATCAGGTTTTTATTGGCCCACTCTCTTTAAAGATGCTAGAAATTATGTTTTAGCATGTGATAAATGTCAGAGAGTTGGTAACATTAGTAGAAGGAATGAGATGCCTATGAATTACTCACTAGTGATTGAACCTTTCGATTGTTGGGGTTTTGATTTTATGGGGCCTTTTCCTTCCTCGCACAAGTACACTCACATTTTAGTAGCTGTTGATTATGTGACCAAGTGGGTTGAAGCAATCCCCACTGAAAGTGCTGATCACAAGACATCTTTGAAAATGCTTAAAGATGTAATTTTTCCTAGGTTTGGTGTACCAAGGTATCTCATGACCGATGGAGGATCACACTTCACACACGGAGCTTTTAGAAAAGCTTTGGCTAAATACGATGTTAATCATAGAATTGCTTCACCATATCATCCTCAAACTAGTGGGCAAGTTGAGCTCACCAATAGAGAGATTAAGTTGATCTTGCAAAAAACAGTAAACAGAAATAGAAAGGACTGGTCAAATAAGTTAGGAGATGCTTTGTGGGCATATAGAACTGCTTACAAAAACCCCATGGGCATGTCCCCCTATAAGATGGTGTATGGCAAGGCTTGCCATTTGCCATTAGAGTTAGAGCACAAAGCTTTCTGGGCTGTTAGAGAGCTTAACGCTGACCCAAAATTAGCTGGTGAGAAGCGTCTCATGAACTTGACTTCTCTAGATGAATGGAGAAGTGAAGCTTACGAGAGCGCTAAAATGTTCAAGGAAAAGGTAAAAAGGTGGCATGATAGGAAGATTCTGAAATGTGAATTTAATATTGGTATAAAGTTTTGTTGTTCAGATCCCGTTTCAGGTTTTCTCCAGGTAAACTACTTTCCAGGTGGGAAGGACAATTTCATATTGAAGAAGTTTATCGGTCTGGTGCAATTAAGATTAATAATTTTGAAGGCACCAAACCTCAAGTTGTGAATGGGCAAAGACTTAAACATTACATAGCAGGAGACCCTGTCAATGTTGATGTGAATATAATATACACAACAACCCACGAAGAACATGTTGCAGCCCTGTTTCAGACGCCAGCAGAAGCAGAATAAAGAAAAGGTATGTAGTACGGTAAGGAAACATCGCGAACCGCCATAAAAGTTCCGTATTACGAGTTTCTGCAAAATTAGTAAAATTCCGAACCTAAGTGGAGCCGGAGACGACCTCCAGGGAGTCCAGGCGCCCCCCTGGCGCCCCCCCCCCCTGGGCCGCGCCGAGAGGCCGCCTGGACACCCGGGAGTCCGCCTCCGACCCCGCTTTGGTCCGTTACCTTCCTTTCTGTGCATAAATTTTTCCTATATATTTGCCCGGATTGTTCCGGCAACGTATCTTGCGATTTCGCGTGTTTTCTCTTCGGTCTGTTTCTGCCAGGGAATCTTTCAGCTGAATTTAGGTGCCATTGCTTCTCCAAGTTCCCCCAAGGACAAGTTCGTCATCAACGTCATCAACCCTTACCTCGCTGAGGTGAAGAAGCACCCTCAGGTTGTTCAGATGAAGGACGGCGTCCTTCATCAAGAAGATCTGAAGGGACCTATCAAGGAGGAGAGCATCCAGGCCAGGCTGGAAGAAGTGGAGCAAGAAGTCTTCAAGTACAAGAAGATGATCTAGCGTGGTGTTGAAGCTAACTTTAACATCATCGACGAGCTGAAGACCTACTTCCTGAAGGAGATGAATGAGATGTGGAAAAGCATCACCGCGTCTGAAGAAAGAATTATAGATCTCCAAGGGCAAATTAATGATCTACATAACCAGAACTGTGAGTATGAACTAAGGTTTATGCGCATGAGTTTGGGTGCTGAATGCAGGATTCAGGAGACGAGCTTCTCAAAGGAGGCTTTAGCTAGATATCCATGGAAGCGTTTCGCCAAGGACTATGTGATCAACGCCAACAAGGATGATGAGTGAAATCTCCTAGGGTAATGGCATTCCCTTGGCTTGTTCCAAGCTTGGGGGAGTGCCCGGTATCATTATCTTTACCTTTTGTCTTTTAGAGTCAAGTAGAGTCGTATCATGTCTAGGGAGGTTATTATATGAGATAGGTGTGTGCATTGAGGTCTATCGCTCCTTCGGTGAGGAATTGTATCCGTGAGTGTGGAGTCGTTTATGATGGAATATTAATGAGAAGTTTATCAGTTCCTTTTGCTGCACTCGGTATTCTCTTCACGCAATCGACCTTATATGATGATTCTTATGGGGAGTATTGACCTTATGTCAGGTATGGCTATGAAACTTTATTTAATCTTGGCAAACATAGCTTTGGTCATAACAACAAGCATGATTTTCTTAAAGTATCAACATAGCCAAAACCTTTATGTTATTATGCTTGAAGTGTTATGCTGACAAGGAAGACAACTTGATGTGTTATGCTTATTTCGATGTTCATGCTTTATATTGCTTTGCATCTTAGTCATCATCAGTCGTCTGCTCTCTCAAAACCTTTGCTAGCCTAACTCTGTACTAAGCGGTATTCTGCTTGTGCATCCATACCCTTAAAACCAATAACTTCCATATGAGTCCACTATACCTTCCTATTCGTGGTATTCCACTACCACCTCCTAAAGTATATAATTTATGTGTTATCCTTAAATGTTCAAAATCTTTTGTTTTGTGCCTCTGTTTTAGCTCATGAGGAAGTAATAGCTAATTCATGGTCTTCTTGAGTTGGACAAGCTTCACCCCGGGATTGCATGTCTAATGTGCAAACCCATAATACGAGAAGGAACTGGCAAAGAGTGCGCCCGGCTTAAAAATAATATAACAAACAAACCCTCCTTCACGCTTTGTTCATGAGAAATCAGAAAACTTTGGCAGTGATAAACAAAGGAGAATAAGAGGATGTTATCGTCCTCGTGCGGGAGCCGTTCCTCGAAACTTGTCCAGCTCAAAAAGCAATTGAGTTATCTATTAGCATTCGTTGACAAATCATGCACCCCTAAAAACTTGTTTTCATTCTGTTTGATTTGAGGATAGCACATGAGTTTTCCCTACTACCCTAGAACAGGGCCTATCTTTTAATTTTAAGTTGAGTCAGTTACTTCTACTTCCTTCTATTTCTCAAAGAGAGCAGACGTTTGATGTTGATAAGGATTCATTCATGTAAAGCTGCATTAAGATTTGTCATATCATATCCTTGTTGACATTATCATTCGATAAGTAAGTTGTTTGTCATGCCCAGCTAAGGCAAACATCTTCCTTTGTGTTAACACTTTCACTTCTTGCCTATTAACATGTTATTTCAAAAAGCTTCAATTGATCTCATCAAAATATAGGAGCAAAAGTTAAATCTATTTGTTGTTCTTTGACCGAAGGACATGTTTGCCATGATATAATGAGTTTCCTTAGCCCTACTTTCAAATATAAGTGTTATCACTCATTCATAAGGGCCTTATGAGTTGAAGATTGCTGTTGAGGATATTTGAGTTGGTAAAGAAACTATGATGCTTCTTGTCCGTATTCTATTTATCGACACTTCACTCTCTAAACTTGTGGATAGGTTTACCGAGTTCATATTCGCTTGGGGACAAGCGAGGTCTAAGCTTGGGGGTGTTGATACGCCCAAAATGCATCACTATTTTGTATCATAATTTATCCTTATTCATTGATATATTTCACGTTACGGTGATGTTCTTATGTTGTTTTGGTCTATTTTACACAGTTTGCAAACTTTCCGATGCCGAAGCAGCAGACGCAGGATTCAGCAGTAAAAAGTGGACGCTGAGTTGCTGAAGAAGAATACCTCCAAATTACGTGAAAATTGACGGGAGATATTTTTCAGACGGATCACGAAGGCACGCGAAAGGGCAACCAGAGGGGGGCCACAGGGTGCCCAGGCGGCCTGGGGGCGCGCCCCCCTGGCCGCGCCGGGGGGTCGCCTGGAGCCCCTGGCCCACCTCTGGCCGCCCCCTTTTGCATATATGCTCTCCGTTATCCAAAAACCCTAGGGACGGGAATTTTTACGGAGTTCCGCCGCCGCTCCGTGGCGGAAACCTACAGAGAAGAAAAAGCCATCTCCGGCGGGCAGATTCCGCCGGGGAGATCACCTCCCGGAAGGGGAGATCGTCGCCATCGTCATCACCATCGTCACGGGCATCATCGAGATCATCATCAACATCATCCCCAACACCAGCACCATCTCCATCTTCATCCAAATCTCATCTTACAATCGCAACTTGTGTTGTAACTCGTACTACCTATCCTCTCTACTCCATCGGTGTTGATTACTACTTTGTGGTGAATGCTATTGAGTTTTGTTGGAGAAATATTATTATGTCCAGATTGTTCATCACATATTTAACCCCACTGATCATGATCTCTTTTATGTCTCGTGAGTAGTCACCTTAGTTCTTGAGGACATGGGGAAAGTCTTGTTGTTAGTACTCATATGCTATTGAAGTAATATGTGTTGTTTGATACTTAAGTTGTGTTGTCATTCTACTAGTGGTGTTGTGTGAGTCGAACACCCAACACTTCGCCTTATTAAGGACCTAGGAGAATACATTGTGTATAAAGAATGCTTATGGTGGGTTGCCGGAGTGACAGAAACCTGAACCCCAGTTCGCACGCTTTTGCATAAGGGAATAATGGATCCTCGATCGTATTGCTATGGTTAGGCTTTTGCCTTAAATTCTATCTTGTATTTGCGGATGCTTGCAAGGTGTTTAATCATAAGAGTGCATTCATCTTAGTCTAGAGAGTGCACTAGCATAGATCCACCCACTCAACACTTATCAACACATAACATAGTATCGATACGGAATATGGTGAAAGCACATGACTACCTCTCCCGTGTGTCCTCAAGAACGCTTTAGTCTTTATAAATTCAGTTGCTAGACCTCTCCTTTTCTAAGAAAGGATTGGGCCACTTGTTACTCTCAGTACCTTTTACATTACTTGCTTTTACTTTCCTGTTGCTTATACCGACAAAACCCCTAAAAGTTATCTTTCAGTGCTTGCAGTAATTTCTTGCTCAGAATCGCTTATCAATACCTTCTGCTCCTCGTTGGGTTCGACACTCTTACTTATCGAAAACGCTGCAATAGATCCCTTACGGTTGTGGGTCATCACCCGTCTGGGTAAAAAAATCATGAACCCACAGTGACCGGGCGGCCCGCCCGGGCTTATGTGGCGGGTTTGAAAGATCCGGTTGTGGATGCTCTTATTTTGATTATTTTGATTGTATAAAACATTAGTGTTTGGATTAAGAGTATGGCGATTTATACTTAAATGCATACCATCTATTGTAAAATATCTTGAGATAGAGTTAGTGGGGATCAACTATTTAAGTATACTACATGTGATTCCCCAAGCATTGCCGCAGAAATTATTTGCAATACATTTGAGAAAAATTTGGTTATGTCAATATAACTATCCATAGTACTCCCTCCGTCCGAAAATACTTGTCATCAAAATGGACAAAAAAAGATGTGTCTAGAACTAAAATACATCTAGATACATCCCTTTTTATTCATTTTGATGACAACTATTTCCGGACGGAGGGAGTAATAAGATAAAAGCTAAAACTAAAAATACATATGGTTATTGTACAATTATTTATTTAACATAAGTATCATAATAATATAATTAAAATATTGAGCCAGTTTGCAAACATTGTTGTAAGTTGACATGAGCCTTCTCCCATGCATAAGTGCAGGTCATGGTGGTATAATTACATGTTGATATAACTATGTTATTGGAGATCACCTACTTAGTTATGTAGGATAGGATATCATTTTTTTTCTCCGGATAGTAGTGGTGGCATTTTTGTTTGTTATGCAAAATCAATACCATGCAAGATAGGCATTTGAACTAATCTTTATCTAATAATAAAGGATGAAGTCTTTCATAGTTCTCCATACGTCACCTTTTTATATCAGTTGATTTTATATTAAACATAAGGATTGTGATATTTGGCACATGTGTGTCATATAAGCAAAAATGCGACACCTCTATTTCTTTCACTTTAAAGTATCACACGATCCCCCTTCCTTCGACCCCGTCTTCTTCCGAACTACCCCGCAGGCTTGCCCAAGAAACCTGCTTCTCCAGCACATCTCGCGCGCCCACCCCCGAGAAAACTGTCACTTCTTCACGTCTACTACATGTTAAAAAAATTGTGCATGTGGGATTCGAACCCACACCTCCTTGGCACCAAAGCGCGCCACCACAACCAACTCACCCTTAGGTATTTGTTGCTCAAACTAAAAAAACTGATCATTTTAACCCATTTTTTTTACAATTTTGTTACTACAAAAAAGTACAGAAAATTACCACGATTTCCCCTCAAGACAAAGTTACCATGGTATTCGCATGCAAGTTATCAGGCCTGTCTTGCATAAGTTACCATGCTATTTACATAGAACTTATCAGGTACTATGTTTCAACAACTACACCCCTTTCAAAGTTACCACTGTGTTTTGTACACAAGTTATAAGGTCTTCGATGTGTAAAATACCGTGGTACTTACAAATAAGTTATCAGGGTATGTGCACATCAACCTCGCCCCTGGTCAAAGTTACCATGGGGGATTGTACATGAGTTACCGGGTCTACAATTCGTATATTATCATGGTACTTACACCTAAAAACCTGGGTGTGTTTCGATAACTTTTTCCATAGGTCAAAAATTACTACGATGTTTTTGCGTAACTTATCACGCCTATAGCGGATCAAAGTTGGTTGTTTTTCTGGGCCAACCCACGAGCATGTGTGCCCCTCATGACACTAAACATTATGTGGCCTTTCCGTGGCACACCATGTGTTGTGTTCATCTAAGAGGCCCCGCGAGACGAGTGTATGTTTTTAACAACTTGTTTTCCTTTGGTAAAAAGTTACCATCATGTTTATATTGTAAGTTACCGGTTATGCGGTGCTTATATTATCATGTTATTCACACACAAAATATCGGAGATGTTTTGAACAACTTTTTCCCGGAACAAAATGTTATCATGCTGATTCTAGGTAACATATCAAGCCCGCAGTGGTAACCTATCATGGTGCTATTTACACATAAAAATACTAGGGGAGCGAGGTATAGTACCGTGCTATTTACACATAAGATACTGGAGTATCTTTTCAAAAAAAAATCTTCACTATGGTCAAAGTTACCATGGTGTTTCTACCTCAGTTATCAGATGTGCGCTGCGTAAATTACCATCTATTTACACGTAAATTATCGGGTATCTTTTCACATTTTTCTTTCTCAATGGTTAAAGTTACCACGATTTTTGTATCTAAATTATTAGATCTATGGTGTGAATGTTATCGTGGTATTTACAGAAATTACCGGCGGCCGGGGTTCAACCAATTTCTTCCCAATGATCAAAGTTACCACGATGCTTTCACCAAAGTTATCACGCCCTCAGTGCTTATGACCATGCTACTTACACATAATGTACCGCATTGTATACATAAGTTATCATGTTGGTGGTGCGTCATTTATCGTGGTGGTGATGGAGAATTTACCACGGGAAAAGTTTATGTGCCGGGTTTGATAGGTGAAACAAAAGTTTTTCAGTGCTAAAATATTAAAGGCAAAACATGTCAAAAACAGTATTTTCCTTAGCATGTTCAACAATGAGTGTCATAGGTGAGTTGGTTAGCTCCCTTCGTTGATTACTTGCAGACCAGAGATCAAATCCCAATCCAAGCATTATTTTTGCCCAAAAATCGGTGCGGGAAAGGAAGGAGATCGGGAGGAAAGGAAGGAGATCGGGAGGGCGTGTGGGGAAGGAAGGAGATCAGGAGGAAAGGAAGGAGATCGGGAGGGCGTGCGGGGAAGGAAGGAGGAGGGCGTGTGACAGTTTTGCAATCTGCCACACGGTTGCCACTTACATATCTCGTAAACATAAAGATTGATGACTGAGCTTTAAAAATCAATCTAAGTAACAGTTTGAAAAAGAAAAGGAAAAAACCTACGCACCTCCTCCGGCGGTACAACGAGAAGAAAACCGAAAAGAAAAGCCAAAAAAGTATACAATTTAATTAGTACTCCCTCTATAAACTAATATAAAAGCGTTTAGATCACTATTTTAGTATTCTAAACGCTCTTATATTAGTTTACGAAGGGAGTACTTTGGCTGTGTTTGGTTGAGCTGCAGATTCTGGAAAAGCTGCTGTGGAAAAGCTGTTGTGAAAAAGCTGCTGTGAAAAGCTGATGTGAAAAAGCTGGAAGCTGTTTGGTTGAAACGGATGTTTGGCTGAAACGGCTGTGAAACAATGGTGGCATTGATGGGTAAATACTACTCGGTTTTAGGGGACAGGCAAAAATGGTTGGTTTAGAAGCTGAGAAGCCGAGAAGCTGAAAAATTGGGATATTTCAGCTTCAAAATTTACACTACAAAGAAGCTACAGATTCTCAAAAGCTGCTTTGTAAATTTACCCCTTTGGTTCAGCTTATGGCTTTTGGACCCAGAAGTTGGAAGCTGAAGCCGAACCAAACACAGCCTTTGTCTCCAACTCCGTCTCGTAAAACCTGCTAAGAAAATCAAACGTGAAATCCACTGAAAGGAAAAAATCAACCGCGAAATTCACGTGCACCTCTCAAAAACCCCAACCCTCTCCTCACGCGAACTCCTCCTGTGACAACCCCTCACATCGCCGCCACGGATGCCTTACCAACAGCAACCTCGCCGATCCCTCCACACGCCGCCGCCTCTACCTCACGGTCTCCACCGGCTCCGAGACAGGCGCAGCCTCCCACACCCTGCCATCTCCAGTCCAGGTATGGGCTGCCATCATCCCTCTGCATCTAACGACATCGACTTGCCTGGAGGCGTCCGGGGCCGCGTATCCCGGCCAAGGGTGTCGTGCTCGCCCAGCGCCCCGGAACATCGCTTCCACTGACGCCCTCCTCAAGGTGCATCTGTTGCCTTCTAAATTATCGGTATCATGCTATCTGATGCATCCCTTCAGATTTTACGGCACCAAGATGACTCCACAAACTTTTTATATCCATTGACTGATGTTAGTGTTCATCTAGGAGAGAAGCGGCATCATACGCATTTACTGACATTGAAGTTCATCTTGGATAGATGTAGCAGGAGTAGACCAAAGAAAATGAATATCAACCTGAATGGATCAATGTGTCTGGTGTGGTCGGAGCAGTCGGGCGTGGTGGTGCTGGATGCCAGGCTGTGGCCGGGGGAACAGTCGAGATGGTTCGGTCCGGGAACAAGGGAGCTAGCGGGAAGAAAGTGGAACACTAATGCGATGCATGATCTGAAAAACTAGGGGCACTGTATTGAAAGCATGACATCTGCACTGAGCCACTATCACTGCTGAACATCGACTTCAATTTGATTTTCTTGGTACAATGCTTGTCTTCAGTTCAGCTTTCATGGTTGTTATATGCTGAATCTTTAAAAAAAAATCCTACAGAATCTTCAATTGGATTTGCGGGCTATAGGTCAATGCCGTCACATTGGTCAACGACAGCCAGTTCATATTTATTGATTGGCAACAAAATTCTATTGAGGTATGTTTAGGGAATGACCTTTGGACTATTGTTTGCATATAATTCTTGGGGCATTGGTGCTGATCTCCTCACTCTTGCAGAGGTGGTTTATTAGAGCTTTTCGAACGCTGAAATTAGATAAAGATGCTTCCAAGACTAACACCTTGGTATGGATGTAGAAATATATGTCCTAGAGTATACAAGATTGTCTTCAGTCTGTTGTGTAAGATATATCTTCAGTCATCCTCAACCACTTGGAGTGGTCATTAATGTGTTCTTTTTTCCTTCAGAATTGCAGGATGTGGAGCTTCTAGCGCTGTTGAGGGATGAACAGTACAAGTAAGACAGGATTATGTAGACGGACGTCAGGTTGTGAGAACCTTCTGAAAATGATTGAACGGAGCGTACTCACCGAACCTGCTGCCGCTGCCAGTGCTGCCCCTCTTGGCTCCCTGGAAGGGCCTGGTTGGGAGGTGCTGGCCTCCAAAACAGCGACCTCATGCTCCGAGCCCTCATTGGCTAAGCCCTAGCCAGCCTAGCAACAAGGATGGAGACTTAGTATTTTTTGTGCTTCGGCTTGTTTGCGGTAAATGTTCAATGATGTGTTGCATTTGGCCTTCAATACTAACTTCTGTACTGACCAGAGTGTATTTGATACTCCCATGCCTATGTATTGTTGTTGCTTTGTATATGTGTTCTCCATTATAGTGTTATGTATAATGGAAAAGCTCACCTTTTTTTAGTCAAAAGTCGGGGAGGCGTTCTGCCCGTTCATTCGGATTCAGTATCATTCATTGAGAATAAAAACACAACTGAATTGCTTGTTTGTTCCCCTTATTTGCTCCTCAGGTTGACCAATGGAAAGAACTGGAAGGAGCATGTTCCCCTTATTTGTTCCTCAGGTTGACAAAAGGAAAGAACATGAAAGAAACTAAATTTCCATATACTGAGCTGCATCGAGGTGGGCAGGAACCCGCTGGGTCGGATGGGCCAATTATTGCTCGGCTGGGCATGTCCGGCCCATAGCTTGGGAAATCATCTGCCCCACGTTCGTCTATCACCTGCCTGTATCTTTTAGCCCCTCAAAAGTACAATCCTACCCGTATCTTCATCTCAAAAAGAAAAAATACTGCCCGTCTCTCTTTTTCTAAAATAAACAGCACGTATCTCTATTCAACACGTTTTCCTACATTGCATAGAGCTAGAAAATCACCACGAGGAGTACAACCCAAATACACACGTGTGTGTCAAGGTACTGCTGAAGATATATAACAGTACAACGTCAGGTTGCTATTTAGGAAATAGATTCGTCAGGCCAAAAGAGAGGAGTTAAGCTACTTCGCCAGTCGTGCAATACCTTGGAGCATCCATACCTACGTACTAGGCAAGTTTCTTTTTCTTAGAGTTTTGCAGCCATTTACAGTTTACTATAGCACTTTCATTGTTGTCGTAGGTTTGTGGCGGAAATTAAAAAAAATATGTTTGCTTAATTAATTTTTGTCGGTCCTTTTTGTTTTTGTTTGATAGCTATAGAAGATGTACCAATATTTTATTTTATTAGCCACATGGCGCTCGCCAGCACAAAATGGCAAGACGGTGCAGGGGAGTCGATGGAGGAGACCATCGCAAAACAAAGCTATGAGCAAGGATCATGAGGAGGCGTTCGAGCGGACGAAACAAAATGTCTAGAGCAGAGGACGTTTGTGTGCCCTGCAGGTGAACATGGATTTTTCTGCTCTGACTCTAGCAGAGGACGTTTTTTTTGGTATGGAGATGATGCATGCACCAAATGTTGGTGAGACATGAGTGGTGTCCAACATCATTACAAGCCTCAGAATTGCATTGATGCTAGAGTATGATGACAAAGCTCATCATGTTGATCACATTCATTGTGAATACGTGGACAATGTGCCCACCATCAGCAATGATGACGAAGAGAAGCGAAACCACGGACGGGTCGCTAGGGCATGCGAGTATTTGTTTCCCCGTTGCAACGCACGGGCACATTTTGCTAGTAAATAAATAAACGCACGTGCACGCCAGTCTCGGGTGAGCCAATCAACCCTGTAGCCGGCGAAGGACGGTGAGGTGCGGAGCGCTCGTGAAGAGTAGACTATGTGAGCGCGTCAGGGAGCCATCAATGCGAGGCACTCTCGCTTGCCGAAGGCTCAGAAGGCTCTCACTTTGATGCTCTCTCCTATAGCAACACATTTGTGGTACAAGTTCATCTTCTTCATACAAAAAGTTTTCTCATGTGCAATTTGAGAAGCAGCAATGAAAAAAGGACAATCTTCTGTACTGCAAACTGCAATAGCTCTATCTGAGCAGTTTCTATGAAAAGAGTAGTTCCTGTTTTGTGAGATGTGTAATGTAAGAAGTGCACTCCTGAATTGCTGGACATCTATGAAACAAAGTTTCTTCTGAAGTTGTTCTTGTGGGTTCTCCCTCTTCTCATCATACCAAACCCTAGGCTTCTCCTTTCTGGCCCTACTCTTCCTACCATTTGGTTGCTTAAATGTTGGAAGCTGAGCACCATCATTATCATCCTGACTTAAGTCACTTGGGTTGCTCTCCTCATCAGATGAAGGTATCCAATCTTGCTCTATGATTTGGTCAAGACTTCCATGTGATCTAGTTGTAGGCCCCTTCCTCTGGCTTCCTCCTGTGCTGTGCTTCTTCCTGCACTACTTCCACTTATAGCGCTTCCTCCTCCCCTACCCTCCTCAACTTGCTCATCCTGTCCTACCTCCTCCTCTCCTGCTTCATCCTCCCACTCCTCATAAAGCTCTTCTACATCAGTGTCTCCTTCAAAGTGATTGAGAGGATCAGCTCTATGCCTCTTTATTTCCTCCAGCATAGCTATTATGTCTTCATCTTCTAAAATCTCATTGTCACTCTCACTGTCAGTGAACTCTTCCGCAAGCAGCTCTGGAAGTTTTTTTTCTGCCTTGTACTTCTCTTTTTGTTTCTTATTTATCCTAAACTTTTGAATCTCTTTATTCCTCTTCTGCTCCATCATCTGCTCAATCTTCTCTTGCTCTTGGTCTGTCTCCATGTAATACTCATGCCTCTCATTACCATAGTCCAATGCAAACTCTGGTTCACTTGGACCCTTAAGCTTCAAACATGAACTCTCCTGGGTGTTCATGACCTAGACCGGCTATGGTTGGGGCTTCATTGGACTGGGGAAAAGAACTCCTAAAGTATCCACCTCATAGACAAGTGGTACACCTAATTCAGACAAAGGGACCTGCTCTTCATAAACATGACCAATGTTCAGGTCAGCTGGTGTGGGTGCATCACTTCTCATAATTGTAATGTTAACCACATTACTTCCTTTAGTACTTATGCCATCCAACATTTCTTCCACCTTGTAATCATCAGTTAATTCTTCCATTCCTGACACCCCAACTCCTGGATCTCTGACATAATACATAAAATCTCTTGAACTAAAGCCTTCCAACTCTATTAGTGCAATAAGATTCCAGTAGGTTATGTCTGATAAGCAACTGGTTCTTTCCAAATTATCTCTATCCAAGAACTGGAACCTCACTTCCCATTCTTCATCATCCAACCTAGTTCATTTAACATAGTTGTTAGCATTTAGATAGAACTATGTTAACATTCAGATAAAACTAGTGTTGAACAATACAGATAAAATCCAGTAAACCTAGTGTTAAATAATTCAGCTAAATTTCATTTACAACTGACTACTGAGGCATTATGTTAAAACTACTGAGCAATTGCAGTTAAAACTACTGAGCCATTCTGTTAAAACTAGTGTTAGAGTTAAGTTAAAAACAACTTTGCAGTTCAAATTCAGTTAGCATGACTGAATAATTAAGGGCAAGCTAATTTGCAGTTCACAACCATTACCATAACCCAATAATCCTAACCAAATACCTACAACATAATCCCAACTCTGTAACAGTTACACACTAACCATAGAACCCTAACCCTAGAATCCAGACCGGGGAAACAGTGAGGAGGGGAGAGAATGGATGGCTTACACTACACCGTCGAAGGAGGATGCAAAGTGTTGGCTGCCCGTCAGATTTGCCTTCACCGCCTTGGCAAATGCCCTAGCCGCCGCGTACTTCGGGGATTGGGAAGGAGGAAGCGCCTGAGAAGGATTCGAGCTCCCGCAGGGCTCGAGTGGATCTCCATCACCACCACCACTAGCATCGCCAGCGAAAGCGCCGCCGCCGCCGCCACCGCCAGGTTTCGCCTTCCCCATGGAAGCCCGAGGGAGGAGTAGTGGAGCGAGTGAGTGAGAAGTGGAGTGGGGGCGGCATGGTCGGCCCGTTCGACGTGATCCGACCAGGTTGTCTCGAGCCGACGGCGCTGTTTGCCGTCCGTTATGCCATGTAGGGGGAAACCGGGCCCCAGCTGTCGGAAACACAGTCAAACAAAGCAAATCGGTCGATCAATGCAATCTGCAAAGAGTTTACTGAATGTGCGGTGTTTTGCAAATGATTAGCGACCTCGTGGTTTTCTGCAACTCATGCCCCAAATGTGGTGGTTTTTTGCAATTCACTTTGGACTACACGGTCCACCCTCTAATTCCTCTGCCTTTTCCGTGGTGCCGCTCACAATGCATATCGAGGCTAGAGGGTAGAGACCTATTTATAAACTCCACTTCCGGATGATTTTATTAATTCCACCTATCTCCGAAAAAAAATCTGTATGACTCCTGAGCAATGTAACTAACCACGACAAAACATGCCAGTTTTTCGAGTCTAAATATACTAGTCCCTAAGACACATGTGTGAGTCATGTGCCATGATTAGATTGTATGTATGAGATCAACTTCCGATCTAATCATGTGGGTCAACAGCGTGCAGAGCCGATCCTGCAAAACAAATCCAGCTCTTCCACCCTGTGATGTCCCGAGAAAAAAATACGTACGTACGTATAAATTCCAGAAGAGTGGATCCCTATCAATTCCTCTATTGTATTCCATCACAGTCGTCCTCAGCACCTCGAGTATTACTTCCTTGAGTTAAATACCGCATCAATTATTTTCCGTCACAAACCACTAGTAGAAAACAGGGCTTTGGTCCAGGCCTGTCCAGCCCATTAGCCCCGGTTCAATCAAGAACCGGGACCAATGGGGGCATTGGACCCGGTTCGTGAGCCCTGGGGGCCGACCGGGCCACGTGGGCCATTGGTCCCGGTTCGTCTGGACCTTTTGGTCCCGGTTGGTGCGACGAACCGGGACCAATGGGTCTTGCTCCTGGCCCACCACCATTGGTCCCGGTTGGTGGCATGAACCGGGACCAAAGGCTACCCTTTAGCCCCGGTTCGTATCACCAACCGGGACCAATGAGGTGCCTATATATACCCCCTCGCGCAAGAGCAGAGCACACTGCTCTGATTTTTCTGGTCGAGGGGGAGAGGGCTTGGTGGTGCTCTAGCTCATCTCCTATGCACACAACGTGTTCGATGGAATGCCCGAGCCACACTAGTTAAGCTTTTGTCCTCTCGAAGCTCTATTTTCTCCGATATTTGTCTAGGTTTAGCGGTCCGTCACGTCCCGTCCCCGTCTTCGCCGCCATCGATCGCCCCCGCCGATCTCGTCATCGGCACCACTGTGGTGAGCCTCTTGTTATGTCCATGCTTTTCTTACTTTTATTATTGCTTGTTATTATTGCTTTAGATAGATATTTGTCTAATTTTCTTACGTTTATTATTGCTTGTTATTATATAGTGCGATGGTTTTAATATCCGCCCACGTGGGCCCTCGTCCTGTCTACGATTCGGATGTGGTATATTATCTTTAATTTATATTTGTTTTAGTGTTTATGACAATTATGCCGACCAACCTGACATGCATAGATGTTTTTATATGTCTAGGAGGTAGTTGAACCGGAAATTCCAACCGACCCTCTTGTGGAGAGGTTAAATTTAGTTGAAGAGGAAAACATTTTCTTAAAGAATAAATTGGAAAAAATGGAGGAGGAGCAGATAGAATTGGAGTTGCATGTTGCGGAAGTCGTCGATGATCACAAGATCAAGATGGACCCTATTGTCGAGAGATTAAATTTAGTTGAAGAAGAAAACAAATTCTTGAAGGAAAAAATAAAAAAAATTGAGGACAGAAGATGATATTGGAGTTGCATGTTGCGGATGTCGTCGATGATCACAAGATCAAGATGGATGCAATGCGGTTGAAGATTAGAAAGATTAGAAAATATGTCATTCATACCGAGGCTTGGTATCATTATGCCGTTGGATCAATTGTTACCTTGGTTGCGATTATGATCGCATTTGTTTTCGCATTGAAATGTTTTACATAGTTTCGATGTGTATGGAGAGCTATATGTTGTTAGATGAGAACTATGTATGTACTTTGGTTTTAATGTGATGATGAACTTCTATTAGTTTGGTCAGTTAATTATCTATTTATGATATTCTGTAATGGTTTTTGACACACTTAATTATATATAATGCACGCAGATGAACCGGCAATGGATGTACGTGAAGGAAATATGCCCTAGATGCAATAATAAATTTATTATTTATTTCCTTATATCATGATAAATGTTTATTATTCATGCTAGAATTGTATTAACCGGAAACTTAGTACATGTGTGAATACATAGACAAAACAGAGTGTCCCTAGTATGCCTCTACTAGACTAGCTCATTGATCAAAGATGGTTATGTTTCCTAGCCATAGACATGAGTTGTCATTTGATCAACGGGATCACATCATTAGGAGAATGATGTGATGGACAAGACCCATCCGTTAGCTTAGCACTATGATCGTTTAAGTTTTACTGCTATTGCTTTCTTCATGACTTATACATGTTCCTATGACTATTAGATTATGCAACTCCCGAATACCGGAGGAACACTTTGTGTGCTACCAAACGTCACAACGTAACTGGGTGATTATAAAGGTACTCTACAGGTGTCTCCAAAGGTACTTGTTGGGTTGGCGTATTTCGAGATTAGGATTTGTCACTCCGATTGTCGGAGAGGTATCTCTGGGCCCACTCGGTAATGCACATCACTATAAGCCTTGCAAGCATTGCAGCTAATGAGTTAGTTGCAGGATGATGTATTACGGAACGAGTAAAGAGACTTGCCGGTAACGAGATTGAACTAGGTATTGGGATACCGACGATCGAATCTCGGGCAAGTAACATACCGATGACAAAGGGAACAACGTATGTTGTTATGCGGTTTGACCGGTAAAGATCTTCGTAGAATATGTAGGAGCCAATATGAGCATCCAGGTTCCGCTATTGGTTATTGACCGGAGATGAGTCTCGGTCATGTCTACATAGTTCTCGAACCCGTAGGGTCCGCACGCTTAACGTTTGATGACGATCGGTATTATGAGTTTATGAGTTTTGATGTACCGAAGGAGTTCGGAGTCCCGGATGAGACCGGGGACATGACGAGGAGTCTCGAAATGGTCGAGACGTAAAAATCGATATATTGGACGAGTATATACGGACATCGGAAAGGTTCCGAGTGATTCGGGTATTTTCGGAGTACCGGGGAGTTACGGGAATAGAAGAGAGAGGCCAAAAGGAAGGATGCGCGTGCCCCCCTTCTGGTCCGAATTGGACAAGGGGTGCAGCCCCCTTTTCCTTCTCCCTCTCCCCCTCTTTCCTTCTCTCCTACTCCGGAAAGGAAAGGGGAATCCTACTAGGACTTGGGAGTCCTAGTAGGACTCCCCACACTTGGCGCGCCCCCTCTAGGGCCGGCCTCTCCCTTGCTCCTTTATATACGGGGGCAGGGGGGCACCCTAGGACATACAAGTTGAATTGTTTTAGCCGTGTGCGGTGCCCCTCTCCACAGAAACACACCTCGGTCATACCGTTGCAGTGCTTAGGCGAAGCCCTGCGCCGGTAGATACATCATATCCGTCACCACGCCGTCGTGTTGACGAAACTCTCCCGTGAAGCTCAACTGGATCGAGAGCTCGTGGGACGTCATCGAGCTGAACGTGTGCTAGAACTCGGAGGTGCCGTAGTTTCGGTGCTTGATCGGTCGGGCCGTGAAGACGTACGACTACATCAACCGCATTGTTCTAACGCTTCCGCTTTCGGTCTATGAGGGTACGTAGACTCACTCTCCCCTCTCGTTGCTATGCATCTCGTAGATAGATCTTGCGTGATCGTAGGAAAATTTTAAAATACTACGTTCCCCAACAGTGGCATCATGAGCCAGGTCTATGCGTAGATGATATGCACGAGTAGAACACAAGTGAGTTGTGGACGATACTAGTCATACTGCTTACAAGCATGTCATACTTTGATTCGGCGGTATTGTTGGATGAAGCGGCCCGGACCGACATTACGCGTACGCTTACGCGAGACTGGTTCTACCGACGTGCTTCGCACACAGGTGGCTGGCGGGTGTCAGTTTCTCCAACTTTAGTTGAATCAAGTGTGGCTACGCCCGGTCCTTGTGAAGGTTAAAACAGCACATACTTGACGAAATATCGTTGTGGTTTTGTATGCGTAGGTAAGAACGGTTCTTGCTAAGCCCGTAGCAGCCACGTAAAACTTGCAACAACAAAGTAGAGGACGTCTAACTTGTTTTTGCAGGGCATGTTGTGATGTGATATGGTCAAGACATGATGAGTTATACGGTTTTGTATGAGATGATCATGTTTTGTAATGTTATCGGCAACTGGCAGGATCCATATGGTTGTCGCTTTATTGTATGAAATGCAATCGCCATGTAATTGCTTTACTTTATCACTAAGTGGTAGCGATAGTCGTAGAAGCAATAGTTGGCGAAACGACAACGATGCTACGATGGAGATCAAGGTGTCGCGCCGATGACGAAGGTGATCATGACGGTGCTTTGGAGATGGAGATCAAAAGCACAAGATGATGATGGCCATATCATGTCACATATTTTGATTGCATGTGATGTTTATCTTATTATGCTTCTTATTTTTCTTAGAACGACGGTAGCATTATAAGATGATCCCTTACTAAATTTCAAGGTATAAGTGTTCTCCCTGAGTATGCACCGTTGCGAAAGTTCGTCGTGCCGAGACACCACGTGATGATCGGGTGTGATAAGCTCTACGTTCAAATACAACGGGTGTAAGCCAGTTTTGCACACGCAGAATACTCGGGTTAAACTTGACGAGCCTAGCATATGCAGATATGGCCTCGGAACACTGGAGACCGAAAGGTCGAGCGTGAATCATATAGTAGATATGATCAACATAAGATGTTCACCATTGAAACTACTTCATCTCACGTGATGATCGGACATGGTTTAGTTGATTTGGATCACGTGATCATTTAGATGACCGGAGGGATGTCTATCTAAGTGGGAGTTCTTAAGTAATATGATTAATTGAACTTTAATTTATCATGAACTTAGTCCTGGTAGTATTAGCATATCTATGTTGTAGATCAATAGCTCGCGATGTTGCTCCACGTTTATTTTTTATATGTTCCTAGAGAAAACCAAGTTGAAAGATGTTAGTAGCAATGATGCGGAATTGTTCCGTGATCTGAGGATTATCCTCATTGCTGCACAGAAGAATTATGTCCTTGATGCACCGCTAGGTGACAGACCTATTGCAGGAGCAGATGTAGACGTTATGAACGTTTTGACAAAAGCTCGATATGATGACTACTTGATAGTTTAGTGCACCATGCTTTACGGCTTATAACCGTGACTTCAAAAACGTTTTGAAATGCCACGGAGCATATGAGATGTTCCAAGAGTTGAAATTAGTATTTCATACTCATGCCCGTGTCGAGAGGTATAAGACATCTGACAGTACTTTGCCTACAAGATGGAGGAGAATAGCTCAACCAGTGAGCATGTGCTCAGATTGTCTGGGTAGTACAATTGCTTGAATCAAGTGGGAGTTAATCTTCCAGATAAGATAGTAATTGACAAAGTTCTCTAGACACTATCACCAAGTTAGTAGAACTTCGTGATGAACTATAATATGCAAGGGATGACGAAAGTAATTCCCGAGCTCTTCACGATGCAGAAATCGGCGAAGGTAGAAATCAAGAAAGAGCATCAAGTGTTGATGGTTAACCAGACCACTTGTTTCAAGTAAAGGGCAAAGGGATAGAAGGGGAACTTCAAGAAGAATGACAAGCAAGTTGTCACTCCCGTGAAGAAACCCAAAGCTAAACTCAAGCCTGAAACTAAGTGCTTCTACTGCAAAGGAAATGGTCACTAGAAGTGGAACTGCCCTAGATATTTGGCGGATAAGAAGGATGGCAAAGTGAACAAAGGTATATTTGATATACAGATTATTGATGTGTATTTTACTAGTGTTCATAGCAACCCCTCGGTATTTGATATTGGTTCAGTTGCTAAAGAGTAGTAACTCGAAATGGGAGTTGCATAATGAACAGAAACTAGTTAAAGGATGAAGTGACGATGTGTATTCGAAGTAGTTCCAAGATTGATATGATCATCATCGCACACTCCCTATACTTTCAGGATTAGTGTTGAACCTAAATAAGTGTTATTTGGTGTTTGTGTTGAGCATGAATATGATTTGATCATGTTTATTGCAATATTGTTATTCATGTAAGTTAGAGAATAATTGTTGTTCTGTTTACATGAATAAAACCTTCTATGGTCATACACCCAATGAAAATGGTTTGTTGGATCTCGATCGTGTGATACACATATTCATAATATTGAAGCCAAAAGATGCAAGGTTAATAATGATAGTGCAACTTATTTGTGGCTCTGCCGTTTAGGTCATATTGGTGTAAAGCGCATGAAGAAACTCCATAGTGATGGACTTTTGGAATCACTTGATTATGAATCACTTGGTGCTTGCGAACCATGCCTCATGGGCAAGATGACTAAAACTCCGTTCTCCGGAACCGTGGAGCGAGCAACAGAGTTGTTGGAAATCATACATACTGATGTGTGCGGACCAATGAGTGTTGAAGCTCGCGGCAGGTATCGTTATTTTCTGACCTTCACTGATGATTTGAGCAGATATGGGTATATCTACTTAATGAAGCACAAGTCTGAAACATTTGAAAAGTTCAAAGAATTTCAGAGTGAAGTGGAGAATCATCGTAACAAGAAAATAAGAGTTTCTACGATATGATCGTAGAGGTAAAATATTTGAGTTAGCGAGTTTGGCCTTCAATAAAAACAATGTTAAATAGTTTCACTACTCACGCCACCTGGAACACCACAGTGTAATGGTGTGTCCGAACGTCATAACCGTACTTTATTAGATATGGTGCGATCGATGATGTCTCTTACCGATCTACCACTATCGCTTTTGGGGTTATGCATTAGAGACAGCTACATTCACGTTAAATAGGGCACCATCTAAATCCGTGGAGATGACACCGTATGAACTGTGGTTTGACGAGAAACCTAAGCTGTCATTTCTTTAAGTTTGGGACTGCGATGCTTATGTGAAAAGTTTCAACATGATAAGCTCGAACCCAAATCGGAGAAGTAAATCTTCATAGGATACCCAAAAGAAACTGTTGGGTACACCTTCTATCACAGATCCGAAGGCAAGGTCTTTGTTGCTAAGAGTGGATCCTTTCTAGAGAAGGAGTTTCTCTCGAAAGAAGTGAGTGGGAGGAAAGTAGAACTTGATGAGGTAATTGTACCTTCTCCCGAATTGGAAAGTGGAACATCACAGATACAAGTTCCAGTGATTCCTACACCAATTAGTGAGGAAGCTAATGATGATGATCATGAAACTTCAGATCAAGTATCTGCTGAACTTCGTAGATCAACCAGAGTTCGTTCCGCATCAGAGTGGTACGGCAACCCGGTTCTGGAAGTCATGTTACTGGACCATGATGAACCTACGAACTATGAGGAAGCGATGATGAGCCCAGATTCCGCAAAATGGCTTGAGGCCATGAAATCTGAGATGGGATCCATGTATGAGAACAAAGTGTGGACTTTGGTTGACATGCCCGATGATCGGCAAGCCATCAAAAATAAATGGATCTTCAAGAGGAAGACTGACGTTGACGGTAATGTTACTGTTTACAAAGCTCGACTTGTTGCGAAAGTTTTTTCAACAAGTTCAAGGAGTTGACTACGATGAGACTTTCTCACCCGTAGCGATGCTTAAGTCTGTCCGAATCATGTTAGCAATTGCCGCATTTTATGAAATCTGGCAAATGGATAACAAAACTGCATTATTTAATGGATTTATTAAAGAAGACTTGTATATGATGCAACCAGAAGGTTTTGTCAATCCTAAAGGTGCTAACAAAATGTGCAAGCTCCAGCGATCCATCTATGGACTGGTGCAAGCATCTCGGAGTTGGAATATACGCTTTGATAAGTTGATCAAAGCATATAGATTTATACAGACTTGCGGTGAAGCCTGTATTTACAAGAAGTGAGTGGGAGCGCTACAACCTTTCTGATAAGTATATGTGAATGACATATTGTCGATCGGAAATGATGTAGAATTTTCTGGAAAGCATAAAGGAGTGTTTGAAAGGAGTTTTTCAAAGAAAGACTTTGGTGAAGCTGCTTACATATTGGGCATCAAGATCTATAGAGATAGATCAAGACGTTTGATAAGACTTTCGATGAGTACATACCTTGATAAGATTTTGAAGTAGTTCAAAATAGATCACTCAAAGAAGGAGTTCTTGCCTGACTTGTAAGGTGTGAAGTTGAGTAAGACTCAAAGCCAGACCACAGCAGAAAAATATAGAAAGAATGAAAGTCATTCCCTATGCCTCAGCCATAGGTTCTATAAAGTATGCCATGCTGTGTACCAAACATGTTGTGTACCTTGCCATGAGTTTGTCAAGGGGGTACAATAGTGATCCAGGAGTAGATCACTGTACAGCAGTCAAAATTATCCTTAGTAACTGGATGACTAAGGAAATGTTTCTCGATTATGGAGGTGATAAAGAGTTTGTCGTAAAGGGTTACGCTGATGCGAGCTTTGACACTAAATCCAGATGACTCTAAGTATCAATCTGGATGCGTATTGAAAGAGGGAGCAATTAGCTAGAGTAGCTCTATGCAGAGCATTGTAGACATAGAAATTTGCGAAATACATACGGATCTGAATGTGACAGACCCGTTGACTAAACTTCTCTCACAAGCAAAACATGATCACACCTTATTACTCTTGGGTATTAATCACATAGCGATGTGAACTAGATTATTAACTCTAGTAAACCCTTTGGGTGTTGGTCGCATGGTGATGTGAACTATGGGTGTTATTCACATAACGATGTGAACTATCGGTATTAAATCACATGGCGATGTGAGCTAGATTATTGACTCTAGTGCAAGTGGGAGACTGAAGGAAATATGCCCTAGATGCAATAATAAATTTATTATTTATTTCCTTATATCATGATAAATGTTTATTATTCATGCTAGAATTGTATTAACCAGAAACTTAGTACATGTGTGAATACATAGACAAAACAGAGTGTCCCTAGTATGCCTCTACTAGACTAGCTCATTGATCAAAGATGGTTATGTTTCCTAGCCATAGACATGAGTTGTCATTTGATCAACGGGATCACATCATTAGGAGAATGATGTGATGGACAAGACCCATCCGTTAGCTTAGCACTATGATCGTTTAAGTTTTACTGCTATTGCTTTCTTCATGACTTATACATGTTCCTATGACTATTAGATTATGCAACTCCCGAATACCGGAGGAACACTTTGTGTGCTACCAAACGTCACAACGTAACTGGGTGATTATAAAGGTACTCTACAGGTGTCTCCGAAGGTACTTGTTGGGTTGGCGTATTTCGAGATTAGGATTTGTCACTCCGATTGTCGGAGAGGTATCTCTGGGCCCACTCGGTAATGCACATCACTATAAGCCTTGCAAGCATTGCAGCTAATGAGTTAGTTGCAGGATGATGTATTACGGAACGAGTAAAGAGACTTGCCGGTAACGAGATTGAACTAGGTATTGGGATACCGACGATCGAATCTCGGGCAAGTAACATACCGATGACAAAGGGAACAACGTATGTTGTTATGCGGTTTGACCGATAAAGATCTTCGTAGAATATGTAGGAGCCAATATGAGCATCCAGGTTCCGCTATTGGTTATTGACCGGAGATGAGTCTCGGTCATGTCTACATAGTTCTCGAACCCGTAGGGTCCGCACGCTTAACGTTTGATGACGATCGGTATTATGAGTTTATGAGTTTTGATGTACCGAAGGAGTTCGGAGTCCCGGATGAGACCGGGGAAATGACGAGGAGTCTCGAAATGATCGATACGTAAAAATCGATATATTGGACGACTATATTCGGACATCGGAAAGGTTCCGAGTGATTCGGGTATTTTCGGAGTACCGGGGAGTTACGGGAATAGAAGAGAGAGGCCAAAAGGAAGGAGGCGCGTGCCCCCCTTCTGGTCCGAATTGGACAAGGGGTGCAGCCCCCTTTTCCTTCTCCCTCTCCCCCTCTTTCCTTCTCTGCTACTCCGGAAAGGAAAGGGGAATCCTACTAGGACTTGGGAGTCCTAGTAGGACTCCCCACACTTGGCGCGCCCCCTCTAGGGCCGGCCTCTCCCTTGCTCCTTTATATACGGGGGCAGGGGGGCACCCTAGGACACACAAGTTGAATTGTTTTAGCCGTGTGCGGTGCCCCTCTCCACAGAAACACACCTCGGTCATACCGTTGCAGTGCTTAGGCGAAGCCCTGCGCCGGTAGATACATCATATCCGTCACCACGCCGTCGTGTTGACGAAACTCTCCCGTGAAGCTCAACTGGATCAAGAGCTCGTGGGACGTCATCGAGCTGAACATGTGCTAGAACTCGGAGGTGCCGTAGTTTCGGTGCTTGATCAGTAGGGCCGTGAAGACGTACGACTACATCAACCGCGTTGTTCTAACGCTTCCGCTTTCGGTCTACGAGGGTACGTAGACTCACTCTCCCCTCTCGTTGCTATGCATCTGGTAGATAGATCTTGCGTGATCATAGGAAAATTTTAAAATACTACGTTCCCCAACAGTACGGTGACAGACACACCTCCGAGTACATTAAGGGTGTGCATGAGTTTCTAAATGCGGCTGAGGCAAACCAGCAGAATGGTTTTATGTGTTGTCCATGCACTAAATGTGGGAATACGATGTCTTACTCTAACCGAAAAATCCTTCACTCCCACCTGCTTTACAAGGGTTTCATGCCACACTATAATGTTTGGACGAGGCACGGAGAAATAGGGGTTATGATGGAAGACGGCGAAGAAGAAGAGTATGATGACAACTATGTGCCCCCTGAATACGGTGATGTTGCAATGGGGGGAGCTGGTGAAGATCAAGAGGAACCAGACGCTGTGCCCAATGATGCTGCAACGGGTGAAGCTGCTGAAGATCAAGAGGAACCAGATGATGATCTCCGCCGGGTCATTGTCGATGCAAGGACGCAATGCGAAAGTCAAAAGGAGAAGCTGAAGTTCGATCACATGTTAGAGGATCACAAAAAAGGGTTGTACCCCAATTACGAAGATGGCAACACAAAGCTCGGTACCGTACTGGAATTGCTGCAGTGGAAGGAAGAGAATGCTGTGGCTGACAAAGGATTTGAGAAGCTACTGAAAATATTGAAGAAGAAGCTTCCGAAGGATAACGAATTGCCCGACAGTACATACGCAGCAAAGAAGGTCGTATGCCCTCTAGGATTGGAGGTGCAGAAGATACATGCATGCCCTAATGACTGCATCCTCTACCGCGGTGCATACAAGGATCTGAACGCATGCCCGGTATGCGGTGCATTGCGGTATAAGATGAGACGAGATGACCCTGGTGATGTTGATGGCGAGCCCGCCAGGAAGAGGGTTCCTGCGAAGGTGGTGTGGTATGCTCCAATAATACCACGGTTGAAACATTTGTTCAGAAACGGAGAGCATGCCAAGTTGATGCGATGGCACAGTGAGGACCGTAAGAAAGACGGGAAGTTGAGAGCACCCGCTGACGGGTCGCAGTGGAGAAAAATCGAGAGAAAGTACTGGAAGGAGTTTGCAAAGGACCCAAGGAACGTATGGTTTGCTTTAAGCGCGGATGGCATTAATCCTTTCGGGGAGCAGAGCAGCAATCACAGCACCTGGCCCGTGACTCTATGTATGTATAACCTTCCTCCGTGGATGTGCATGAAGCGGAAGTTCATTAAGATGCCAGTTCTCATCCAAGGCCCTAAGCAACCCGGCAACGACATTGATGTGTACCTAAGGCCATTAGTAGAAGAACTTTTACAGCTGTGGAATGGAAACGGTGTACGTGCGTGGGATGAGCACAGACATGAGGAATTTGACCTAAAGGCGTTGCTGTTCGTGACCATCAACGATTGGCCCGCTCTCAGTAACCTTTCAGGACAGACAAACAAAGGATACCATGCATGCACGCACTGTTTAGATGACACTGAAAGTATATACCTGGACAAATGCAGGAAGAATGTGTACCTGGGCCATCGTCGATTTCTTCCGACCAACCATCAATGTCGAAAGAAAGGCAAGCATTTCAAAGGCGAGGCAGATCACCGGAAGAAGCCCGCCATGCGTACCGGTGATCACGTACTTGCTATGGTCAATGATTTACACGTAATCTTTGGAAAGGGCCCCGGCGCACTAGCTGTTCCGAATGACGCTGAGGGACACGCACCCATGTGGAAGAAGAAATCTATATTTTGGGACCTACCCTACTAGAAAGACCTAGAGGTCCGCTCTTCAATCGACGTGATGCACGTGACGAAGAACCTTTGCGTGAACCTGCTAGGCTTCTTGGGCGTGTATGGAAAGACAAAAGATAGAGCTGAGGCACGGGAGGACCTGCAACGTTTGCACGAAAAAGACGGCATGCCTCCAAAGCAGTATGAAGGTCCTGCCAGCTATGCTCTTACGAAAGAAGAGAAATAAATCTTCTTTGAATGCCTGCTCGGTATGAAGGTCCCGACTGGCTTCTCGTCGAATATAAAGGGAATAATAAATATGCCAGAGAAAAAGTTCCAGAACCTAAAGTCTCATGATTGCCACGTGATTATGACGCAACTGCTTCCGGTTGCATTGAGGGGGCTTCTACCCGAAAACGTTCGATTAGCCATTGTGAAGCTATGTGCATTCCTCAATGCAATCTCTCAGAAGGTGATCGATCCAGAAATCGTACCAAGGCTAAGGAGTGATGTGGCGCAATGTCTTGTCAGTTTCGAGCTGGTGTTCCCACCATCCTTCTTCAATATCATGACACACGTCCTAGTTCATCTAGTCGACGAGATTGTCATTCTGGGGCCCGTATTTCTACACAATATGTTCCCCTTTGAGAGGTTCATGCGAGTCCTAAAGAAATGTGTCCGTAACCGCGCTAGGCCAGAAGGAAGCATCTCCATGGGCCATCAAACAAAGGATGTCATCGGGTTTTGTGTTGACTTCATTTCTGGCCTTAATAAGATAGGTCTCCCTAAATCGCGGTACGAGGGAAGACTGACTGGAAAAGGCACGCTCGGAAGGGACTCAATAATATGCAGGGACGGATATTCTTGGTCTCAAGCACACTACACAGTTCTACAGAACTCTACCTTGGTGACCCCGTATGTCGATGAACACAAGAACAGTCTGCGCTCCAAACACCCGGAGCAGTGCGACGACTGGATTACATGTGAACACATCAGGACTTTCAGCAGTTGGTTGGAAACACATCTCAGAGGTGACAACACTGTTTGTGATGAGTTGTACTTGTTGTCCAGGGGACCATCTTTGACTGTATTGATTTACAAAGGATACGAGATAAATGGGAATACATTTTACACGATTGTCCAAGATCAAAAGAGCACCAACCAAAACAGCGGTGTCCGCTTTGATGCAACAACCGAGAGGGGAAATGACATATATTATGGTTACATAGTGGACATATGGGAACTTGACTACGGACATGATTTTAAGGTCCCTTTGTTTAAGTGCAAATGGGTCGATCTGTCTGGAGACGGGGTACAGGTAGACCCACAGTACGGAATGACAACAGTGGATCTGAAAAATATTGGGTACACTGACGAACCGTTCGTCCTAGCCAATGATGTGGCACAGGTTATCTATGTGAAGGACATGTCTACCAGACCGAGAAAAAGAAAAGATAAGGAAGCGAATACATCATACGATGAGCCAAAGCGCCACATAGTTCTTTCAGGAAAAATGGACATCCTGGGAGTGGAGGGCAAGACAGACATATCTGAAGATTATGAAAAGTTTCATGAAATTCATCCCTTCAAAGTCAAGGCTGACCCAAGCATCCTGATAAACGATGAAGATTATCCATGGTTACGGCGCAATAAGCAAATGACACAAGCGAAGAAAAAGTGAAGACTTTTTTCCGCAACTATTATGATGATACCATGCCAACTTTGTAACAGATGAGTATGATACCATTGTCCGTTTTGTACATGCACATGCAATGCCAACTTTTTCATAGTTCATTTGAAAACTATGAATTTAGGTCGAATTTTCTCTATAAGTGCATATATGTTCATTTTTTTAGTAAAGTTAACCACAAACTTGTGATTCACACAAATTTCAAAGAATTCAAATTTAAATTATTCAAATTTGAAAACTAATTGCACTAACAGAAAGTTTATAATTTTTCTAAAACTAATGGCACTAACAGAAAGAATTAAAAAATAAAGCAAAAAACAAAACAAAATAAATAATGCAGAAAACAAAACAAAAAAACTTGCAAAAAAATAAAAATAGCAACAATAAGTATTTTGTTGTAAGTAGAAACAAAATAAAATAAATAAAGCAACAAAGAAAACAAATAATTTCAAATTTAAAATATATTCAAATTTGAATACTACTTGCACTAACAGAAAGTTTGTAATTGGTTTTACCTAAAGCAATAATATTCACAAAGAAACTCCAAATACAGCAAAAAACAACTTAGAAATAAATAAAGGAAAAAAGGAAAAAAAATAAAAAAATAGGCGCTGCCCAGTGAGCTTGCAAGGCCTACAGCCCAGGATGCAGCTGGACTATAAGGCCCAGCAAGCTCACAAGGCAACGCGCAGAGTTAGGCCCAGAAGCCTGCATTAAAGAGGTGTTCAATACAGCCACCGCAGTGGGGCTTATAAACCACTCCCAGCCCTTGTCAACTAGCGAGGTGGGACTAAATATTTTCGCCGCGGGGCAGGACAAGGGCTTTGGTCCCGGTTGGTGGCAACAACCGGGGCTAAAGGGGGGGCATTGGTCCCGGTTCGTGGCACCAACCGGGACCAATGCACCCCTTTAGTCCCGGTTGGTGGCACCAACCGGGACCAAAAGTCTCCCCTTCCCGCCTTTTGGGCTGCTGAAAAGAGACCTTTGGTCCCGGTTGGTGGCACCAACCGGGGCTAAAGGGGCGCAT
>LR738714.1:607736961-607757751 GCA_902687465.1 Secale cereale | reverse complement strand
CCCCCTCCTCGGCGTCGCCTCCCCGCGCCGCCTCTTCCTCAGCCCAGCCCCGACCTCGCCGCCCCCAGTGAGCCCCCGCGCCCCTGCCCTGCCCCCGCCGCCGCCGTGGATGTGGCCGCCATGGCCCCATCTTTGATATATGCATGTTTTTTTCTGCATATATATATGATGTTTTTTTGCATATATGTTGATGTACATATGTTAATGTATGGATGTATATATATATGTTAATGTATGGATGTATATATATATGATGTTTTTTTCTGCATATATATATGATGTTTTTTTCTGCATATATATATGATGTTTTTTTGTTGATTTTTTTTGTTCATATATCATATGATGTTTTTTTTATTATTGATAGAAATGATTTTTTGTTGTTGTTGTTAGTTGTACTGTTTAGGGTTAGGGTCGTCGAGTAAGAAGGAAAATAAGTGAGAAGAATGTTTTTCTGTTCATAGAAAGTTTTTTGTTCATATATAGAAAGTTACAATTGTAGAAAAGTTTTATATATGCAAAAGTTACAAATTTAGAAAAAGAAGGATAGAAAAGAAGAAAATAACAAGAGGAAAGAAAGAAGAAGAGGAGAAATAAATAAGAAGAAGAAAAATAAGAGGTGAAGAAGAAAGGAATAGAGGAGAAGAAGAGAAATTATCTCTTCTTCTCCTCTATTCCTTTCTTCTTCTCCTTTTTTTTCTTCGATCTTCTCCTCTAGCTGTTCCTTTCTTCTTCTCCTCTTTTTTTTCTTCTTCTTCCTCTTCTTCTTTTTTATCGGGTATGTCGTTGTCGATATACCCCCTCCCCGATAACTTCGACATGAGGGAGGGGGGGTCGAGGGTCGTCGAGGGACCAAGGGTCGTCAAGGGTCGAGGATCGCCGAGGGGTCGAGATGTTGCCTAGTGTCAAAGTATTGAAGAAATCCATGCCTTCATCATTTGCCAGAAGTAACCGGGGCATGTTGGTACGAAGTTCTGGAAAGTTATTTTGGAACGGAGTTCCTGATAGGATAATCCGTCTTTTGTTACGAATTATCCTATCTGGGACTCCGTTCCAAAATAACTTTGGAGAGCTTCGTACCATCATGCGCCTGTTACTTTCGCCTAATGATGAAGACATGGTTTTGTTGAATCCTTTGACACTAGACAAAATGTGACATGAGGGTGTCTAGGGTTTTGGATCGCCGAGCAGTCGAGGGTCGAGGGGTCGAGAGGTTGCCTAGCTAGTGTCAAAGTATTGAAGAAATCCATGCCTTCATCATTTGCCAGAAGTAACCGGGGCATGTTGGTATGAAGTTCTGGAAAGTTGTTTTGGAACGGAGTTCCTGATAGGATAATCCGTCTTTTGTTACGAATTATCCTATCTGGGACTCCGTTCCAAAATAATTTTGGAGAGCTTCGTACCATCATGCGCCTGTTACTTTCGCCTAATGATGAAGACATGGTTTTGTTGAATCATTTGACACTAGACAAAATGTGACATGAGGGGGTCTAGGGTTGTGGATCGCCGAGCAATCGAGGGTCGAGGGGTCGAGAAGTTGCCAGAGGCGGGAGGCAATACAGATTCGGTCCTTCTCTCACGCCTCTAGAGAAGTTACCATACGAGAGGTCCGACGAGGAAAACACGAAGATCGCTGAAGGCGAAGTGAAGGACTGGCTTGAAGGGTTGAAAGCACAGAGTCATCCACCTCCGAAGGAGAGGATAGATCCGGTGAAAGCAAAGCGCACTCTTGCTGCCCTGAAGAAACCAGCGAAAAGTCAGCCGAAGGACAACTATGACCGCATTATTGAAAAGTCATTTCACGAAGCGAAGCGTTCGGGAAGTACTAAAAGTGATCAAAGGTTAGCAGAAGGACGAGCTGAGAAACAAATTGCCCAGCTCGGCGAACAAGCGGACCAATCGTGCCCCCCGCTCAAGGTGTCTAGCGACATGGTCGCTAATGATCCGAGGATGGTGCCCGGTTATAGCAATCTTGGAGATTACCTGCCCGACGATGTACGTTATGAATTCTTGGAGGTGCAGATACAAAGATACGAGTACGGGAAGCCTCTCGTCAAATATGAAAGATCTCTATCAATGATGGTGCGAGGATTGCATGATTGGTACTTGAAAATCTGCAGAGAGTCTGGGGGGAGGGATAGTTTGTATGTGAGAGTTAAACCGGAGCATGACCTCGTTGGAATTGAACTGTTGCATATTCCATTTGAGGAGTTCTATCAGTTTTTCAATCAATTGGCCCTCGATAAAGCAAGGGTCACCTGCTACTGTCTGAAAGTAGTACTACTTCTGTCATTAAGTCCCTCTATATAGCTCAGCTCTTTCATTGCATGTATTTATAATTATCCTCACTATATTATGCAGATTGAAGATCGTCGAATTGAAGAAAAAACAAGTCGGTGATATTGGGTTCATTAACACATACCTCATAGATGCAACCGAGGTTACATTGCGTGCCTCAGATACCGAGGCCAACTTGCTACGATCGTTGGTGGTAAATGAAAACAAAGATATAATACTCTTTCCTTACAACTTCAAGTGAGTGTTACTGTCTTGTGCATATTCGGTTTCCCTTATATATCAGTCAAGGTTATAGTAATGTAATTGATGAGTTCATGCATGCGTGCGCAGCTTCCACTATATTCTCCTAGAGATTAAGCTTGAGCAGGGAGTAGTAATTGTCTTGGACTCTAAACGAAAAGATCCCAAGGAGTATGCGGACATGACTCAAATGCTCGAAAAGTAAGTTAAATCGATCATTATCCACCATGCATATCAGCAACTTTGTTCATTTCTGATATCAAGTAATTGTTTTCTTTGTCTGGCAGAGTTTGGAGAAAATTCACCAAAAAAGCTCCGGGACTGCCGAAGAAGCTGGAATTTAGACACCCGAAAGTAAGTACTATATAGTAGCATGTTCCGCGCATCTCCTATATATTGATTCAAGCGCTAGTTTCATCAATACCATTTGGCATTCTTGCTTATCAGTTTGATTGACCTCTATTTCTTGTAAAGTGGTTGTGGCAGGAACAAGGGAATGATTTCTGTGGATACTACATTTGCGAGTCCATCCGCCACACGACCTATGAGCGGGGCTACTCTGAAGCACAATTTGAAGTGCGTAAGCAATTAATAATATTCACAATTTTATTTCATTACCATCATTTGTGTTGAGTTTCATATATATATATATATATATATATATATATATATATATATATATATATATATATATATATATTGACCCCTTCTTCAAATTAGATGTTTCGGATGCGGAATGAACTCCTAGCACCAGATCGTCTGCGAGCAATTCAAGAGGAATTGGCGGCATTCTTCCTTGAACACGTGATCGCGCCAGACGGAGAATACTATGCGGACCATGCGTCCATCGTATAGGAGATTATATTTGTAAGAGATAATTATTGTATATATGTACCCGATAGTGTCGGATAGATATACGAGAACTTGTTGTTCGACCAATCTCTCGGAGAAGGAGAGGTGGTCCATATTACTTCTTTCTGTATGCATATATATATGTTGATTACGATCTTCTGTTTCCTTCGTTTGCTTACTAACTAGCTAGCTAGCGTGTCTAGTCCTCTCTATACGTATGTGTAGTACGTAGCGTCGACCAAGCATGGACATAAGAGAGGACACTTCTCTCTATTAATTAGCTAGCTAACACAATATATGAAACACCTAAATTAACCCCCCAAAACCTCCAACCCCCCTCCCCTTTCAAAAAAAAACGAAAACCACAGCCACAGAAATACTGACGCGTGGATGCCTTTTGGTTCCGGTTGATGCCACCAACCGGGACAAAATGCCCTCCTGCCTGGGCTCCGCGCACAGGCCACGTGGAAACCCATCTGCCCCGGTTCTAGATTGAACCGGGACTAAAGGGCTAGGGCATTAGTACCGACCCTTTATTCCCGGTTCAGGAACCGGGGCTAATGGCCCTAACGAACCGGAGCAGATGTTCCTTTATCTACTAGTGAACATTAAAAATATAAACAAATCCAGATTGCGTTAAATAAATAATAACCATGTTGAGTCAATGTTGAAAGCCACATATAAATATCCAACACGAACTGCGGGAGGAACATGAGCGGAAGAGACGGCCGACTCCTTTTCGTTGAATCCTGTGCGTGGAAGGGGTAGCTGATCGAACGGATGTGGGGCGATAAGGAAATCGCTGCGGCGCTGGATCGATCAACGGAGTCGGTGGCGCGAACGGAGTAGGACCGTACGCGACTCGTATTAAGTAGCTTGTTTCCCACGCAAGCTTACGTGTTAAGAGAAGACTTCTTCTTCCCTAAAAAAGACTTCCTCTTACACGCAAGGTAAAGTTTTTGCTGCATCGCACATTCTTCCTGCCGCTGGCCGTGAAACTCTCGCCGTAAGGTTCAGATCCTCCAGCACGTACGCACGTCTTCTTCTACCATGCATTCTACGTATTGATTTTTGTTGCCCTTATCTATATATACTAGTTACAAAAATTGCACGTCTCTTACAGGACCGGATCGTCGATCAGTAGCCGTAAGATGTCACCTTTGCTAGCGCCGGCAACCCGGTCCCCATGGCCGTCGCTGCCTGAAGATCTGGTTCGCCTTCTTGGCCGACGGTTGCTGGCCGGCGACATGACGGACTATGTTCGCTTGCGTGCTGTTTGCACCAATTGGCGGTCTGCCACCATGTCTCCGTGTGGCCGCGGCGTCATTGATCCACGTTTTCACCCACGCCGCTGGATGATGTTCGCTGAGGGCCACGGGTTTTATCCTGGCCATGAAAGGCTCGGTGAACACACACGCTTCTTCAACCTTGACTCTGGGCTTTTTGTTCGCGTCCGGCTCCCGCTGTTCAAGGATCACTGTGTTCTTGACTCGGTCGAGGGCCTCCTGCTCCTCGAGCGAGACGAGGACACCGCCATCCGCCTCCTCCACCCTTTCACCGGTGATATTGTTGAGCTTCCACCACTGGCGTCTCATAACTTGCACACGAGTCATCCATATGCGAACCTGCAACAGTTGAGACACATATCCGCTTCTGTTTCTATTGATGCAGGAGTTGTGCGGGTTATGGTTATCTTCATTCACCATATGCAGGCGGCTGTTGCTACCTCTCAGGATACTAAATGGACTTTTCTAATGCATTGGAGACTTCCAAGTCATTATGGACCGTTGTCATTCCGAGGCAAGCAATACCTGGTGCATGAAACTATGAATATGGAAAATACTCATTTATCACAGATTTTTCAGCTGGAGGCACACTCGCAGGATCCACCGAAGTTGATTGCCACGTTTCCAAGGGAGAAACTATGCTACCCTGTCTATTTAGTAGAATGCGACTCGGAGATCTTAGTGGTCGGGCACAACGACATTTCATTGACACACCTCGCAGTTTACAAGCTTGCAGATGTTGTTTTAGATAGGTTTATCCCGGTAAAAAGCATCGGAGACAAAGCCATCTTCGTGGGAGGGCGCAATTTGTGTGTCTCCTCCAAGGCACTGCCTACCATTGTAGGCGATACTATTGTCTATCGTCATCCACGAGAGCAACATTTTATGCAATACTGCCTCAATACTAGCAGTTGGTCTCTAGCAACCGATGAATGCAGCACAAGCGGTCTGGAACAAGGACCATGTAGCCTTATTCTCCATGTCTTTACATGTTGCTCACGTGATCACTGGTATGCATTACCTACTTAATGCCTGATAATAACGTACATACTTTTCTAACCAATTTAACTTGTAGGAACAAGGGGCAAATGTGCTATCTGGATAAACTATCACTCACTGGAAGGTGAAAGAGTACCGAGACGGGGTAATTATGCTCATGATCCCTCTAAGTTGCCGTACTTCTTTTAGCGACACTTATCTACCACATACACTGTATAGTATTTTCTGAGGTGTGGACTTTGCACAATGTTTAATGTTTGGCCTTTAAGTTTTTCACAAATAAGTAAGCAAGTACATTTTAAAGTGTATTTTAAAACTATTTTTGTAACAAATCTTATCCAATTTTCATCTAACAAGTCCAAAATTTATTTTATTACTATTAATTAGTAATAAAAGATAGAGAAGTGAGACCACATGCTTTCCGGAAAGTTCTATGTTTCAAATGGAGGGAGTAGCATGTGTATTCCTTTTTCCTACCCAACCCATCGATCGGTCATAATCCTAGATACATCTCCGACAAGGGAGGGGCGATGACGGCGGCGCACCTTCGGCTCACTTCAGTGCTTGTAGTCGTCGCTAGGTGGTCTACAGACCTGGATGTAATTTTTATTATTTCCAGTGTTCGTTGTATTGCCATGATTGAAGATGAATAGATTGGAAGTTTTCTCGCAAAAAAGAAGATACATCTCTGAAATTGAACGATCCTTCATGAAATGACTTCGATGATTCTACTAGATTAATCTTGCTCCGAAAATTGATTTAGTTGTCGATCCGTAATTTTCTTGTACCTGTGCTTATTCTTCTTTTACTGTTGATTTTATTGGCGAGTTGCTATGTTCACCCCTTGCTATTGATGTCGTTTGTATTGATGTCGTTTTTGCTAGGCCTAATTGCTGTTGCATCCAGAAAGTTGGAGATTTCTCTCGCCTGCATCCTTGCCACCACACAAAATGGAGCGGAAAAATATGGGTATACGTTGTCGTCATTTCCTTCTTGTGAGTTGTGGAGTGTTACTACCAAATCAGTTCTGCACTTTGTAAAGATTTGACAAGAATAATTCATTATTGGCCTACAAAATTGTTATATGTTTCGCTTTACTAATTCATATATCTAACTAAAACAGTGCACGTATCGAAGAAGAACCTAATGAGACCAAACTCGGCCAAGTGCTTGGTATTGCCAAATAATATGACTTGGCCAGAAAAATGTCGCCCAACAGGAAGGGCCAAATAAATCAGGTCGCTTTAACGGCAAAGCTCATGCGCAAAGAAAGTCAAGGTAGTTTCTCTCAAATTATTGAGAGCGCATGCAACAACTTTTCCCTCAATTCTGTGAGGCTGCAGCATGGCTATACACAGCGGTAACATCATTGAAGATGGTACAAGTTCCGTAGGCTCGCTCCATTGTGTTCGTGTGATCCATGTGTTTGTGGTTTTTTTTAAGAAAAGTTTGTTGGTTGGTTTCGTTCTAATCTAAACAGGTTGGTTGGCCGCTTCGCAATGCTAATTCAGCAAAGGCATGTCTGAGGTCCTTTGGCAGAACGTATCCAAGGTGATAGTCCATGCTACAACAAAGCCAGCAAACCACTAGCTACAATAAAATAAAATGGCGGACAAAGGATCACCTTGTCAAAGGCATCTAGAAGGGGAAAAGAATGCATGAGATTCCCATCGAATTTCACATAATACCTCACTGTGATCACACATATCATTATCTTCTATATTGATGTATGTTGAGGGATTTTTACGTCGATCCTAACAACGGTACAAGAGGGAGAACGTCAAATTTTTAGTCGAGTGAAAGGGGTCCTGGACATAGAACACTTACACACGATATACCAAGGTTCAGGACTCCAATATAGATAAAAGCCCAATTTCACGCCTTCTCTTTTCTTTATATGTGGGGAATATAGAGGATTGAAATATATAGAGGGGGACTCGACGTCAGGGAGACTATATAGAGGATTACTATATATATATATATATATATATATATATATATATATATATATATATATATATATATATATATATATATATATATATATATATATATATATATATATATATATATATATAGAAAGTCCATGAAATTACCACTGTTATACGCTTGTTCTTGCATATGATAAAAACGCAATTGTTATGTGAATTGTGTGCTATTTTTTTCTTTTTAAAGGATAATATCCCTTCGGCTGAGGATGATGCCCTTGATTGCTAACTAATAGCATAGTTATCACGAGTGGTAGACTGGACAATTACTCTAGAGAAAAACAAAAATTTCAACACAAAAACTCAATGGCATTTGACTGAACACTTGCCGGGCATGGTCTGCGGCTCTGCGCCATGGACGTCGTCCACGGTGGGACAAAGGGTACATGGCTGCCGAGGGTTCCTGGGAACGGGGGCGTTGCCCAAGGTGGGCAGGTGTGTTTGTGGGGCTGTGGACATCCGAGGATGCCTGGGCAGTGAAGGACGAGGAGGGTGCGGATGCAATGCAAGGGGGAGCAAGGACGGGGTGGCAGAAAAGTGGAGGGAGAGGGATTTGAGTTGGCCGGGAGTGTCAGAGTCCTATGTGCCGGCGGTCCGGACTCTCGTAACCCTTGCCCCCAGTTTCAGTTTGCTTCCGGTTTGCAAAAAAATGCACAGCTGAACGCACCGACGCATATGATGGCTTACATGTGCCATAGTTGTAGACTCGCCGACTGACTCTTAACAACGAGTAACATAGGGTTCTCGACATTTAACAACGAGTACTCTTTAACAACTAACGCACAAATAGTGGAAAGAAGGGCACACACTACACACACATGCACAAACAGAGAACCGTAATTATCGTACGTGCCAGCTTCATCAGCTCCAAGGGCTTCTCCAGCCTTCCGCTGAAGCCCCGCAGAAGCAGAGGAGTTTGGCGATGCTCTGCATTATTCCGCCACCGCCACGCCTCGGACTTGGCTTCTTGCTCTGCTTATTCTTCTTCTTCCCATCTTGAGCGCCGCGCCCCTTCTCTGTGGAGAGACGAGTAAAATGCATCATTGCCCCCTGAATTTGCTGGTTAGGTCTAAAACGGTCCTCAAACTTAGAAAGTGTATCAATACGGTCCTGATACTTGCTATTACTGTGTCAATACAGTCCTCAAACTTGTTGCACCGGTCCTAGCATACAGTCACGCATATGATTCAAGTATACAACAACGTATTGGGCATGCCACATCTGGATATTACATGACCCCACCTGTAAAGAAATTTCCAAAAATAAAGTGTTCAGCGTGGGAGGGAGAATCGAACCTGCGACCTATGTGTTGAGGGCAAGCTAGCGGCTACAAACAATTGAACCAACAAATACTGCGCTAGTTCCTGTACAAATAGAGGTTCAGTCTTTATAATGTACTCCCTCCGTTCTTAAATATAAGCCTTTCTAGAAAATTCACTATAGACTACATACCAATATATATAGACTTAGTTTATAGTGTAGATTCACTTATTTTGCTTCGTATATAGTCTCTTCTTGGAATCTCTAAAAAGATTATATTTAGAAACGGAAGGAGTATAAGATCTCAATTTCCGCAGTAATCGGCTGGTGACCACGGATCGGCGTCATCCCGAGCATTCTCTGCCACCGGCGAGACATTGAGAGAAAGCATGCAGCCGCCGATGGCGACGTTGTCCGCCGTATCTATGGTTTGTAGCACATCTTCACCACGCATGCATGAAGTAGATTAGTAGCACTCCACCGCTTATTCATGAACCTCGTTGAGGCGACGACGTGCACAAGTGTTAGACGGACAAGACGACGACACGACATACGGGATGTGAATGCCTCCTCCGCCTTAGGGTTGACATGATGTTGTTCATATTGGCTGTTGACTATGTTGATGTTGTCAGCTGCTGCGGTGACATTGGGGGCATTGTGACCGACTGACCGTCATCAGCGTCGGAGCTGCACAAGATCGTGCTACCATGACGAGCTCCCTGATGGAATGTTACAGCTACTCGAGGATAGTATAGCAGGAGAAAATGGGCTACCTAAGCAAAGCTGCAAGCATGGACAGAGGGAAGAAAGATTGTGGTTGATCGAAATCACATGCTATACGCATGAAAATGTAGTACTCCATACTGCCATGTGACAGCCTAGAATCATTTTCAGATAGTTTATTTCCATAGTGTATATATTCCATAGTGTATTTCCCGTGTATACTCCATACTGCCTATTGTAAATATACTCCGTACATCTCGTTAAAAAATACTCAATACTAATGGTAAGATATATATTTTTCTTGAATATATTCCATATTACATTTATAATTTTATTCAAGCTAGCAAGCTACGAGGAAACATCCGTGGCTTGATTGCCTGTCACCTCTATATGATGCAGTGCTGTATGCATGCATGCAATCACACGGATGTCCAGATCAATCAACACGTTTGGGTTTTGAATAATGCGTAGACACTACAAGTCTACAATTATGTTACTCTCTCTGTAAACTAATATAAAAACATTTAGATTACTATACATATACTCAGCCTGCATTGAGAAAGGTAATATAAATTTTGCCCCCAAATTTGAGAGCGAGTTGCATAGCTGTGATGGTTAGAAGGGGCGTACGTTCTGGGCAGCCGGAGTACTCTGGTTCGAACTTTGCAGAGCTCAATTTATTTTTTTCTATTTCTTTTCCGTGGTGAAAAGTGGGCTCTGCGCTGATGCGCCACGCCCAGTACGTTGCTGTATGCTCGACCGTATGCCAGGACCGGCACAACAAGTTTGAGGACCGTATCGACACGGAATTGACAAGTACTGGGACTGTATTGGTACACTTCCTGAGTTTGAGGACTGATTTAGACCTAGCCAGCAAGTTCGAGGGGCAATGATGCATTTTTCTCGTGGAGAGACTGACAGAATGCTTCATGGAGGAGGAAGGGGATGCTGGTCGTAGGGTGGCAAATGAACACTTCGACTGGAGGGCGTGCATAAATAGGTGCACGGCCGCGTCGTGGAGCTGGACGGAGGGAGATTTTCACGCCATTTTCGGGGGTGAAATCCGGTAAATGCATGGTAAGTAGTACGCGCGGCGGGCGCTGGGTTTCTGTCTTGTGTTCCTCCAATTCTGTAACGTTCCCTTGCTTTCGGCCTTTTCTGCACCAATGGTTATGGACGTGTCCCCTTTGGGAAGAAATGTCCGGCCAATTGTAACGATTTATGAACGTGTGTGCATCCACTCTTTCAGCGGGGAAATAGCACGAAAAGCTTTCTATCGATCGAGCTTCTCCGGTGTATGCAGCGTGTATTTTCCTTGAGTAAGTAAACGTGTTTGTGTTTTGCCTTTTCTATTTGTGTGGCTAGCTCAAGCCGTTCAGTCCAGTGTTGGTAGAATCCTAGTGCATGTGCCTCTACGGCGCAATTCAGTTCAGATCAGTAAGTAAGTACGCGTATGACACATAATACAGAGCCGCAATGCTCTAGCACACGAAACGAAACAAATACAGCAACATGTTTTGGAGTATCATGATATGAACCGAGTTGAACGAATACATGTTTGTCGGAAACAAGAGTGGATTATTACACGACACGAACAGAAGATGAGAAGAAGAACCTAGCTGAACAATACACGACGATGCTGACAACACACAGATACATCAGCAAACCATGCCTAGCTACCTGACTGAGGGTCAGCTAATATGCCTAGCTACCTGACTGCGGGTCAGCTAAGCTAACAACGTACTCCTACGTCACACAGAGAAACAAACACAACACGGTCCATCGGTACCTAGCGTCGCAGAGCTCGACCGGCCGATCATCTCAACTAATCCTTGGTGCCGGAGGAGGAGAAGCAGCCGCAGAGGAAGTCCCACATGCCCTTCTTCACCCCGTTGTGGTCAGGCATTCTTCTTCTTCCCCGCTGAAACGCACGACTGTAAGAGATCGAGGCCTGGAAGAAGCTGCCTTTCAACTGGGTGAAGAGCGGAAGAGGTTCTGGGTTTGGTTGGTGCCCCTCCTACCCAACGCTCATGTATTTATACTACTACTACTAGACTAGTAGTAGCAGGAAGAAAGTGGCGTCTCCATCGGTGTCCCACGACAGGAGCATAAGATGAAAGCGCATCTATCGGAGACCACAGAAAGGCTCGCGCGGCGACTTGACAGTGTGTGGAAAAGGTCCTGGATGGCTAGTGGCTAGCAGTTCGACGGGGGCGACGAGGCGACGACTTTAGCTTGATTCCAAAGTTCAAGTGTGAACTGATGCTCAGTGTCCAGCGGGACTCTGTCAGTGTGAGCAGCTACTCGAGTCTACTCTAAAGTACGTACTACTAGTGAACTGATGTTCAGTCTCCGAGTCGTTCTGATTTGTAACCTTAAGTAACTTTATGCCCTTCCATGGATGGATTGCCTGCAACAAGCTTTTTGATAGATAAAGCAATTTGGTGGTGGTAACATTTTTATCCTCTGTTTGCGTGGTACACGTATACTGGGACTCGCGTCTCAAGTACGCACTGAATCTTCGAGTTAACTGCTCGTGTCAGTGTGAGTGTGTGGCTTACTCCCTCCGTCCGGAAATACTTGTCATCAAAATAAATAAAAGAGGATGTATCTAGATGTATATTAATTCTAGATACATCTCTTTTCGTCCATTTTGAAGACAAGTATTTTCGGACGAAGGGAGTACATAAATAATAATCGTTACAAGTATACTTGCTGAATCATAGAATGTTCAGTGATACTTGCTAAATCGTTACAAGTAGAAAAAAAACAGTTCCTTATAATGCAAGTACAACCTGCACGCACTAGGAGTACTTTCCTGTCCCCGTTCACCAGTCACCAGTCCTAGAATTGAAATCTAATACGTAAAGTAGAAAATGGCTACTGATGTTCTGAATGGCTTGGAATGACCTGACTTTTCCTTTTGAGAATTCTGACGTTTTCGTGTGCGTGACACTGTGAGTCAGTGTGAGCGTGTGACCTTGAGGGACCTGACGCATTCAATATCGAATCATTCAACGATTTGCTGGTCGGGCCACAATCGGTTGGAACGGTTAGACGGAGACTGACTATTATTGTCTCTAGCTGTCCACTGTAAAGCTAGCTAAGCTCCCTTGACTGAAGCATGCATGCATGGAGCGTTTACACATCGGTTCATTTTGAGTTTACAGTTTCAAACCAGAAAACAAAAAGAACTTCTATGTAGGTTTCTACCATCCAGCCTTGCTATACGTACGATGAATTCCCGTCCAACATGTACGATTAGAGACAAATTGTAGATGATTCAGTTTGTGGGCCATAGCATTTGCAATCTGGTCGTATCGCTCTCCGACAAAAATAAATCATATGCAGAGCAGTTTCGTCTACCATCTACTCCCTCCGTTCCGATTTACTCGTCGTGGTTTTAGTTCAAATTCGAACTAAAACCACGACGACTAAATCGGAACGGAGGGAGTAGTTCATAAATAGGTGACGTTTTACGCATTAATTTGCACGGTCTTCAAGATGTAACTGTCCACTAATTTCTATCATAACAAGGTATAAAACCAAATAAAACTTGACATTTTTTAAGAAAAATACTCGAGACAAATCCATCATATTGCTTTCAGAATTTCCAGTTTAAATGTGTAATAGTTTGATATGGACATCCAAAAACTTAAAGTTTGATTGACGGTTTGTCCAGAACAACACCTTTCCATGAACTGGAGGGTGTAATGCACTACTGGGAAAGGGCTTATAAGTGACCTGACATTAGTAGCGGGCGTAGTCTAGCACCCGCCACTGCTATTGTCTTACCAATGGTCGGCGGTGGCTTACGGCCGGTGTCGTTTAGACCAAATCGGCGGGCGGCGACGCATGCTAATGACCTACAGTGGTGTGCAAGTAAGGTGAGATGCGGTGGCCAAATGAAGAAGTTTCAAAGCAATCCGACAAATCGGCTATGTCGATGCTGCCGGCGTTTCACCACAATTCCGGAGATGACGACGGGGGCCGAACAGACTCGACGTCGGGCAGAAGAGCGGCAGGGCCGAGGAAGGCAACGAGGTAGCGGCAGGGCCGGCGGGCGGTCGCCCGGAGGCGCGCAGGCGAAGATGCACTGGCGGGGGGCGACGCGAGGGAGAGGCGTGGCTATTACTCGGAGCCGCAACGACGGAGTATATTTAGGAAAATGGTTGGCGCCGCAGGATAATTTTTAGTCCACTACGGTGGATTGGGGATCGGTTAGATGCGTTAGAGGAGTAAAATCGATTTTTTACTGTCGGATAGGGGATCGGTTAGAAATGCCCTATGTACATGAACAATCACACACACACACACGAGAGCTCAGCCTAGACCATGACCTGGGCTTAGTTGCGCTTAACATAGAATGTTCAGTGATGGATACTTGCTAAATCATAGAATGTTCAGTGAAGTATAGTCACTTACTAAATCTTTACAAGTAGGAGGGAAAAAATTAGTTCCTTATAATGCAAGTACAACCTGCACGACGCTAACAACTTTCTTGTCCCCCGTGCTTGACCAGCGTGCTTGACCAGTGACCAGTGTAAGAAGTGAAAACTAAAACTCCTGGAAAATGACTACTATACTTCTGAATGTCTTGGGATGACCTGACCTTTTCCTTTTGAGAATTCTGACGATTTTGATCGTGTGACGCTGTCACCTGTCAGTCAGTGTGAGCGTATGACCACGACTGCTAGGTTACAATCTTAACAGGCACTACGAGATCCAATGCATTCAATGTTCAATCATTCAACCGTTTGTTGGTCGGCCCGTGAAACACAATCTGTTAGGCTAGTCTCAATGGGGAGGAACTTAGTAGTAACATCGTTGCCATGTAGGACAAAAAGCTGACATGGCAAACATTTACTGAGGAAAGAGAGGGCAGTGGTAACATAGCTAGTTACCGGAACATCACATATTTCAAGACATTGTGAGTCTATAAACTAATAAATAGAGTTTTGCATGATGTTCCTACCCATTGTGATGGTGGTAACATAGCATAGAATAGCGTGTATGTTCTTGCTCTATGTTACTCCCCATTGTGACCAGCCTTAGGCCACATATAGTGCGCGTAAATGGAGACTGAATGATCCATGTCTCTAGCTGACCTTTGAAAGCTCCCTTGACAATATAACTTTTTTTTTGCAGGAAGTAGACAATATAACTTTAATACTTTGGTCTAAAAATGTCTTCATAATCCTGACAATACTCCTAAAATAACCTTAAACTTTTAGACGGCTAGTGGTAATAATTATATAAAGTAAACTCTTCTGTAGTTTTAGAGGGGGTGTCATGGCCATTCGTACAAATACTCACAAAATAACCGTAAACATCTGTACATGCCCTTGAGAAGGAAAAGAGCATCAAGCATATCTTAAATATTTGTACATGCGCTTCATACGGGAAAGAGCATCAAGCTTATCTTCCATGGCCACACCAGGTTTTGCAAGACAAAAGATGTACTCCTTCAACCTGCAATTTAAATTGATTTGGTGCGCGGCAGGACATCGACGAATAAACAAAGGAAAAAAATATGTTTGATATAAACTGACCTTGTCCAGTCATCTTTGTGATTTCCATGCAACTCAACAGCTTCGTACAATCTATCAAGGGAGTCAATTGTCAACCCAAACTTGTATATCGCCTCATCCTCCTGTAAATAAGTTAATTTAGATAGATAGATTACTGTTAGGGCATATCAAAATCCCAATATCATCAAGACTTCTAATTCGAAAATTCCGACCACTCAAATATGAAAAGGCATGTTGTGATGTTTATCAAAGATGTTGAAAAACTACCTCCCCATCAATACTGGAATTGTTAAATTCCATAAGCCTTCCGTGTGCAACAATAAGAAGCTCCCCAATGCTTTCTCTTCCCTCCGCACTCCGAATCTATTATACAATTACAGTAATAGTGTCGTATTAAACATATGACTTAAGCACAACGAATTTGCAGATTGTGCGGCACAAATAGGTTAAGTAAGTATCAACATATATATACATACATGTGTTACCCGTGCCAGCACTCGAAAGAATAGTAGAAGAGGAAGCCCAAATGCAAGAATAGCAAAACTGGTCTTAGATGCCTCCAGAATCCGATCCAGTCTCAGTATTGCCCTGTGTAAGAACAATTCAATCACCGCAGATGGGGAGTATTAGACAAGGCAAATGCATCATTGTTTTTTTCGATAAAGGACTTTTCATTGAATGGATATATCGAGGTGATACAATCATATCGAGGCAAATGCATCATTGTATGAGTATAAATTACATAAACTGCACAGAAGACCTAGGGAGCGGATTCCCCGAATCCGCTAGGGCGTCATTTTTACCACCTCTGCTCCTCAGAAGATCTAAGCGCCACTTAGCTTGGCTCGGTTCCTAATCCACGTGGAGGCCAGGGCAGCGGCAGTGGGTTCCACTACAACCCTTAAGAAGTGGCTATGGAGGACCATTTGTGTCATATGCAGCAGCATCGGTGGGGTGGCATTGGAGAAGAGGAGGATCAGTTCTACACCTCTATTATCAAATAGGATAACCGAGCAATTTGGGTAAGCTGCAAATGCTTACCCCAAAAGTTGTGGTCATATTCTTTGGATATTCAAATGTGTGGTTCTGTGGAACAGCAACCCCAAGGGTTGGTGTTTTATGCTATTTACTCTCTATACGTTCTAATCAAGATTGAAAGACAAAAAGGGTATAACTTACTCCTCAAGATCCAGTACATTTGCCTTAGCAACCTGATCCAGCTCCAGAATTGACCTGCATAGAACAATCCAATTATCTGTGATGGGAAATTATAATAGACAAAATAAAGAAGGTGAAAAATGCAGCATTCCGCTCTTTAGCACAATGAACGATATGAGAAAAATAAAATCACAGGTGGCATTTGAAACGTTTTGGCCTAAGATATGATGAATGTCCCCAATAATATGTGAGCTCTTTTACGGTACCCTGGTACTCCAAAATCGCACACCGGAGTGCCAAGCATATCTGACCGTCCTTGGTGAAGGGCAGCTTAGTCATTCTTTTAAGGGTAATTTGTTTTTTTTATCAATCCGGAGGCCAACGTCCCGATCAATCAGCTACCAGAAGAGGAAAGATCTCCTGAACGTTCGGGCGCATCCCGGTGGAGTGGCGGCGCCGCCTTCAGCCAATCCACTTCTCCGCCGCACGCTGCTCTGCCCTCCTGCACCGATCGCTCAGCTCCGCCGCTCGTTGGCATATCGGGTCGCCCCGGGCATGCCAGGACACGCTGATCCGATTGATTTTTCTTGGCGCCGTGTGCTCGAGATTGATGTACTAGTTTACTACCACACGCTGATGTCTGGATCAGGAAAACGAGGAGTACAGAGGAAACCAAGGGGAGCAGATTCGTCGCCAATTCATCGCTCTGAATACTACTGGAGTTGTTAGTTCATATATAGATGAACTAGAATAATTTGTAGAACGAGCATGGCTGTGATAAAATAGCACATTTTTCTACTAATTCATTCATCCATCCAACTTAAATTTCTTCCAGTAAACGAGCCTCCATGGAGGCCTGAATGGCATGGGTCTTTTTTAGGCTCATCCGCGGCTCCTCGCCCACCACGGACGTGGAGAAGCTGCCTCGGGACGGCATGCAAGTCTCGAGACTAGCTTGTCCTGGCTTCACCCCAAACCAGGATGGTGGTGTCGGCAATCGAAGCTCCAGCCGCCATGAATAGAATAGGGTTCTGTAAAAGGGATGACTGTTTTAGATGCTAAATACTTGGAGGTTACCAGCGGGAGAAAAAAGACCAAAATACAAAGGAAATGGTCTCTTATGATTACGGTTTTGCCCCTTGGTTCAAGGCACTCCGTGACTTTTTAAGTTAGTACTCTGTGTGACTAGTGGTGGAGTACCAAATCACGATCGCCATTAGATCAAGAGAAATAAACGGTCCATATTAATCTCGGGGTACAGTAAAAGAGCTCTAATATGTATAAATTCGAAGTTCAAACAACCTGACCTCTGGAACTCCATCAACGCTTCCCCTGATGCATATTGTGGCAATGTTGTCTTTGAAGGTTTCTCAGAGAAGGAAAGAAGTATCCTACAAATCCAGCAAGAAAACACTGGAATTAAATAGTGCCAAATATTTTCATGATATTTTGATGAATTTGAGAATGGGAAACTTAAAATTTTGCTTAGAACAATCAGAACTAGTAAATATTGCACTGAATATTCATTCGGGAACAGTATTATATTCATTGTGGGTAACGGTGTGAAAGTTAAGCTAGGATACAGTGCTAACGAACTTTGTAAGCAATGAAAATGCAGATTCCCTTCATTCCAATGAATAAAGTGCCCACGCATTTCAAAATTCAACTTTGACCATGAATTAAAAATGTGTGCATGTTATTCATTGAAATGGAGGAGGTATGTTTCATTCAAGAAAGAATCACGAGTAAAATTTGCGAAACAACATCAGAGAATAAAAACCTGCGCAGTGACTCTTCATTTTGTTGTTTTTCCATTGCAGGTCTACCTGTTCGCTGCATTGCCTCAAAAGGCCCCTCTCCAACAGAAACGATCTGATTATTGTTAAGAGAGAACAAAACTGTCAAGGTGGGAGCAGAACAACACAACTGATTCCCAAAGCTAAGAAACAAAACAAAATGGTCTCACATATAATTTTAATGAACAATATTTAGACTACTACTCCCTCCGTAAACTAATATAAGAGCGTTTAGATCACTACTTTAGTAATCTAAATGCTCTTATATTAGTTTACAGAGGGAGTACTATGCAGATGCATGTTAACAAGTCCGATGGCTCATATACACTCATCTACCAACGTTTGCTACAGATATGCTAATAATGTGCCCAAAAAGCACATGTAAGCTGCAAGCAATGCCCAAAAACAACATACATCCCTTTTCAGTTATCTGAATCAGAAATGTTGGTCAGAGCCATGGTGCACAAGTAAACTAACAAACACAGGCTACAAAAAGTAGCTCACAAAAACATATATGCATCAAAAAGTCCAATGACCATAAAAATGTTGTACACCCCTAAAATAGCTTGATTTACTTTCAGTTTACTTGCACTAGTATAACACAAAAGATTAAAAAAATTATACAAATTAAGTAATGATCTTACTGGTTCAACAGGATCACTCCAGAATCTAGCAATGGACTCCTTAGCATGTCGAACCAAGTTATAGTCGTCAGAACTTTCCATCAAGCTACTATGGCGTAATAGCCATAGAGAACATAAAGAGAAGCCGATTGCTCCACATGTGTAGGGGAACCAGTATAAGGTCATATGTGTTGGTTTTTTATGCCTTGAAAGCTGCCATTGCCAGAAAAAACTTGCTTTAGACAAAATGAGCAAAATTACTTTGTACAAACATATCTACTCATAGTCATAGATATTTTGGTGTGAACAAATTATCAGTAGGTGATTCAAGCGCTTAATCCTGAAACCTCTCACAGTTTTGGTAATCATTTGCCCAGCATGTTAGTTACATTTATCGAGTCACATAGACAGAAATATCTTATATCTGAACCTTCATAAGAATAAAACAGAACTCTTAATGCTCCTTCAACGAAACAGGAAATACTAATCGGTAAACTCAAGTATACGGTGCACTAATAGCAACACACCCCACGACAGAATTGGTAGGAATAAGTTGACTATTACTTGTTCCCATCTAAGAGTGGCATCCCTATGAATAGGTGGCTGTATCCTGATTTGATTAAGTATGTATAACTGATGAAAAAAGAATTACTTACCAAAGAGGATACAAAATTATCTAGCTTCTCGAGGTTTTGATAGATCAAACCTATAGCATTTGCTGAGAATGCATCTGTCCATTGTGAACTATTAATGTCAACTTCTGGCAATCTTTTGAACTTAAGTTCAGTTGGGTTTCCATCATGTGTGAATAGAAGAGTTTGCCCCTGAAAGTATATAGTTAACTAATTAATTATTGCATCAAAGAAGGAAATATAACATAAGTATCCAAATAAATTTATAAAAAACAATGCATACCTCATCCACCTTTCTATGTAATTCCTCCAACTTGGCAAAGACATGGTTCAAAACAATAAATAGTGTACATAGGGATTCACGATGACTTCCAGTTAATCCTTCTTTGGCTATATCTGCTTGCTGATAAACCTGTTGAAGAGGAGAGGTAGAACTTCAATTCATGTACTCCCTCTGTCCCAAAATAAGTGACTCAACCTTGTACTAAAGTTAGTACAAAGTTGAGTTACTTATTTTGGGACGGAGGGAGTATATATGATAATGATAATGTGATCATGTAGCACAGAGGAATATCTCATATAGAAGAATAAAGATGGGTTTAAAACTTAATTATGGCAGGACATCAATTATTCTACTTCAGTCAGTAGAGTACTGCGGCCATGTTAGTACTTTGCGAATTAAAAAAAAACACTAAATTTACAAACCTCAGCAAGAAAAACAGCCAAGCAGCGCTTGATACTCTTCAGGACATGAATGTTTGTTGAGATAATATTATATGCAGACCCGAAAAGGCTTTGCGATGGACCTCCGTTGTTCCCAAGTCTAGTCAGACGTGGGCATGTTGCTTCAACAAAAGCACCTGGACCTCTTTCAAATATCATGAAATACATTGTCTGTGTATATGATGAACCCTAAAAAAAATCACAAACATAAAAATCTAATTAAGTAGTAGAACCAAAAAAAGATGATCAACTTATCTGCATGCTATTACTGATAGTGTAAAAGGAATTCAAAGATTTATGTAAGAACGTGTACCCAAGAATTCTTGGACCACCAATACTCCAAATTTTCATCGATGGTACGCAAATAGGACAGCGTGCGTTGCATAATTTCCTCCAAGATGACACAGCCAATGGGCTTGTTGTAAATATCCCTGCAAGTACTATATAGTAAAAAAAAAATCTCAATTTTTCATCACCACAGATCCAGATCAATTTGGGATAGCTCAATGAAAGTGATGTGTTTGCATATAGTGACCACTGGAAAAAAATAGCGCGCTATATCGTGTAGAAAATTGTCTCGCTAAATTGATCAGTGTACAATGCATGTCTCGCTAATAGCGCGCTATAGCATATTTTCAGGGGCGACGCTATTTCATATAGCGCCCTATTCCCCCCCCCCTCCCC
>LR738714.1:607676983-607736946 GCA_902687465.1 Secale cereale | reverse complement strand
CGCCACTACCGCCCGCGCTACCGCCCGCCGTGCCAACGCCCCGCCCCACTACCGCCCGCCTCCCGCCGCACTATCGCCCGCCTCCCGCCGCCAACGCGGGCGAGAGCGGGGCGATAGCGCCCGCTCTCGCCCGGCGACGGATCCACCGCCCGCCCCTCTCGTCTCGCCCCTCTCTCGCCCCGCTACCGCCCGACCGCGGGCGGTACCGCCCCCACTACCGCCCGCGTTGGCACCAGCCTTACAAAACTGCTCCAGCAAAAGCCTGTACAGAACAGGAGCCACCCAACTGGAGATGGGTTTTTCTTTTTGACGGGTGGAAGAAGAAGGTTTTTCTCACCGGCGAGAAAGATCGACGGAACTGTAGACAGGGAGCGGGAGAGCAGGGCGCCGGCGCCGGCGGCCGCCGAAGAGACGGCCGAAGAGGGAGTTCCATCCACGAGCGGGTACTGGCGGCAAGGTCTCCATGTCGATTGAGTGCGCGGGCCGACTTTCTTCTTTTCTAGTAGGGAACCTTTATAGTGTTTTTATTTTATAATATACTAGTATTATACTATTATTACATAGAGACCGGGTTGAACTAATATGTGTTTGCCGCACAGAAAAAGGAGTGGATTAGGATTTATAATACAACTATACACAAACAGAAGATGTGAAGACACTAAGCAATACACGATGCTCAGCCGGCCGCAAGTCTGCAAAGCAAGCTTGTTGTTAATTAGACTTCAAAGTTAGCACGTGATGTTTCATTACGTCCCATGCGGCGGCGGGGCTGCTTCTTCCTCTCTGCTCGGAAGCTGGGCTGGCAGGGCACGGCCCACCGACATAGGCGCCGGGCTGGTGCGGGGCTTGGTGGCGCGCTGGCAGGCACGTGGGGGTGGCGGCGACATTGTTGTATGACGACATGACGCCGCCCTTGTGCGCGTGGATGGTGCGGTGGCTGCACGGCCATGCTCTCAGGTGGCAGGACGCGGGGCGGCCTCCAGCCAGATCTGACCAGTTCTGCGGCGATGAGGGGATGACCCGTGACGTGGGAGGTGGATGCAGGCCCGATTGGATCTTTGATGTATGGTGGTCCTCACTGGTGTGACGGTTCGGCTGGCGCCATGTAAGGGTGGCCGTGATGGCTTGTACGTGTCGACGTCGTAGTCCTGGCGGGACGGCGCGGGGCCTGGTGTGGTGGTGCTGCTCTGGGTGGCCCTCTACTCTCTTGCGGTGGTGGTGCGGGTCACCGCCAGGCGGCGTTTGCCATCATGGCGGCGCATATCTGTTTAGTGGTGGTCGATATGGCTTCCGGCGAAGTTCAGGGTGCAGGGGGTCGACCTAGTCCGTGTTGGTATGCCTTTTCATTAGAGCTCTTCTTCCTGCTCCATGTACCGTCGGTCCGAGTAGGTACCCTTATGGCTGCTATGTTGTAGGTTGGATCGACGCCGATGGCCACAGACGTGGCGGTGTTCGAGTTTGTCTCGGCCAAAGGTCTGGGACCAGTGCCAGGCCTGGCTCGACGGTGTCCGTCAGCAGCTACTAGGGCATGTTCCCCTCAGTCCACAAGGATTGACTGGAGACGCATGCATGGACACCTCCTATTGTGGAAGCGCTCACCCAGGCCAGGTGGTTGATGTCGAGCTAGGATCAGAAGGAGGTGCATTCCATTCCTCCCATTGTGGTTGCGCGTTGTGTTGTTGAAGATTGGCAGTGACTCGGGATATGGATGTCGGGCGGCAGCCCCAGATGACGATCCGTATAGTGGCTTTCGCGCACGCTTCATGATGGCAGTAGTGGCATGGTTTTTGATCGTCTGGACGATGAGGGGTGCCGTGGTGGGTGGTTCGGGCACACTTTCTTTTTCATTGCTAGTGGTGTTGCCCAGATTCAGATCTAGAGGTTGATTCTAGCCCGTGACTGATTTGGGTGCCTCCTAGTGACACATTTGAACCGCAAGAGAACTAGTTGTCTTTCGCACACAGCGAATATATACTTTTCTGTCCCACAAATCTTGTTCCCATGTTGCCATGGCAAGTTTCTATTCTGCCCTTATAACCGATTTGTAAGAAGTTTCTTTTATTGTATTTTCTGCTTATGTGTCTTGTAAATTACTGCTGCTGCTTCCTACTTCTCATGAAAGCACAACCGTGCTTCCACCGTGCTTCACCTGGAAGCACAATGTTTTTTTAGAAGAATGGATGTGCTTCGCAGAAATAATCTCCAAAACCTAGGCAAAAACTAAAAAGCCAAAAATAAAACATCTAAAACCCAAAGCGTGTACAGATAAATGAAAAAACAAAATCCATAATGAGCGTCCGACACGCGGCAGGCTGCGGTAGCTTGGCGCACCACTTGACACTCTCCCAGTCCAGCAAAAATGACCTTGGGAGATCCACCGAAGGGGTAATCGCTTGTTAGTGTCTTAGTGACTCCCAAGATTGAGGGTTTGAGCCTGGATAAAATTCTCTTGCGAACCCTTCCTAGATCATCTTCTTTGTGCCCCCAATTAATTAAATATTTCTTTTGCACGGTAATACGCATCTCATTCATATCATAAAGATCAAAGTACAAGCCACATAAAGACGACATGACAAAACTGAAAGGACAACAAAACATCTCTGAGCTTGACTCCAACTTCCGTCACCTGCCTCCGACACCACCACAGTAGCTACCGCATGAAAAAAATGACGGATCACCTTCTCATCCGAGCTCAACGCAGCTCTATCGCTGATATGCAACTTTGTGGACCTCGAAAGTTGCTCACCAAAAGTGAAGTCATTGTCGTTGAACAAATTAGACCGATGCAACACCACTGATGGTGCCTCCGGCGGTCTTCTGGTGATGGTGTTGATCTGAGTGAGGTTTGCTCCATCTCCTAGCACCGATCTCGCATAGCCTGGATGGGCTTGGGCGGATCGATGGCTGTGGGACGTGACTACTGGCTGGCGCGGTGGTGCCTGACGGCGTCGGCTGCTAGGTACCCTGGTTGTGCTGGTGCCCGACCAGACGGCGGCAGGCTGGATTGGGGCCGCGTGGGGGCTGCGGCCGTGATGATAAAGGTGGCGGTCCCCGTACTCTTCTTGCATCACGGCAATGGCCTGCATGATCGGTCCTCCTCGATCTGGCCATCGATGTGTTCCAGGACGGCCGCCCGAGATCTTGCTCATGATATCTGGATCAGTTAGATTACGGTCGTGCACACTCATATCCGCCTACGTTGTTCTGAGGTGTGCGCGAAGCTCTATCGGTTGATGAAACCTTGGGACATGTCAGCTTCTCGATTTCCATGGTGAAGACATCAATGGAGAAGGTCATGGTGGCCGAGATTGGAGGATCAGTTAGACAGACGGAGCCTTGGAGGCGATGGTGCAAGCCAGGTGTCACGTAACTCTCAGGAGCAACAATGATAAGTGGAGGCAACAACACTGGCGGATTTCAATTTTGATGGCACTCCTCGAGTGTCGAGTTGTGACTTTTAGGGTGAAAACCTAAGGTGTGAAATGCATTCGTTGTGCCTGGCGATTGCCTTGTCGAAGGAATTATTTTGAGAGCGTGGATTTTACCCATGCACACTTATTAATTCATTTTCTAGACACAGCCTGACGCCACCCGGGTCTCACGCGCGTGCGGCTCCGGAGGATCCCCAAACCCTAGACCAGCAGGCTTCAGAACTCCTCCTCCTCCAGACGCTGCCGCCGCCGACGCCGACAGTGGCGTCCGCGCCCGGCCGTCAAAGGCAGCGAGTGCTGGCGCCGCCCCCCGATGGGCCCCTTCACGTGGAGTGGATCATCTTCGGGGCTGCCATGGTAGCGGGATGGCCGGCGGCGGGATTCACGGTGGCCGTCGGCGGCGCACAACAGGGAGTGCGGCGGAGAGGCGGTCCCAGGCAAGGTGTGCAGCAGAGTGGTGGAGGAGGGTGGTGCGCCGTTGCTGATGGGGGCGACGGCGGGAGCTTAGGACCATGGTGGCGACGGCGCTAAGAGGCCCTGCAAGGAAGGAGTCCATGTCGGGCAGCGGGCGGCCGGCCACCGTCGTGTGCTGGCCGCGCTAGGGTGCTCTCAGAGGTGGTGGTGCCGGAGTGGTGTAAGGAGGTGCGAGTCAGATCTGAATCCTCTCATATTTGATTTGGGCCTTGGGGCTGATTTCATTGCGCGACAGTCCCCTAGTGCGGGTGAAGGCAGTCGTGGTGGATTTGGCTCTTGCACGGCGTGGTTGGCTCATGCGGATCCTCGTCTGTGTGTGTTGGAAATATGCCCTAGAGGCAATAATAAAAGAGTTATTATTATATTTCCTTGTTCATGATAATCGTTTATTATCCATGCTATAATTGTATTGATTGGAAACTTAAATACATGTGTGGATAAATAGACAAATTTTGTGTCCCTAGTAAGCCTCTTCAGGACTAGCTCGTTGATCAAAGATGACCGCGGTTTCCAGGTCATAGACATGAGTTGTCATTTGATAACGGGATCACATCATTAGGAGAATGATGTGATGGACGAGATCCAAACGTTAAACATAGCTTTTGATCGTAACAGTTATCGCTATAGTTTTCTGCATGTCAAGTATAAGTTCCTATGACCATGAGATCATGTAACTCACTGACACCGTAGGAGTACTTTGTGTGTGCCAAACGTCGCAACGTGACTGGGTGACTATAAAGGTACTCTACAGGTATCTCCGAAGGTGTCTGTTGAGTTAACATGGATCGAGACTGGATTTGTCACTCCGTGTGACGGAGAGGTATCTCCGGGCCCACTCGGTAATACGTCATCTCAATGAGCTCAAAGTGACTAAGCAGTTAGTCACGGGATTATGTATTACGGAACGAGTAAAGAGACTTGCCGGTAACGAGATTGAACTAGGTATAGAGATACCGACGATCGAATCTCGGGCAAGTAACATACCGACGAGACAAAGGGAACTGTATACGGGATTGCCTGAATCCTTGACATCGTGGTTCATCCGATGAGATCATCGAGGAACGTGTGGGAACCAATATGGGTATCCAGATCCCGCTATTGGTTATTGACCTGGGAGTGTCTCGGTCATGTCTGCATAATTTCCGAACCCGCAGGGTCTACACACTTAAGGTTCGGTGACGCTAGGGTTGTTAGTGAGAATAGTGTATGGTAACCGAAGGTTGTTCGGAGTCCCGGATGAGATCCCGGACGTGACGAGGGTCTCCGGAATGGTCCGGGGACGAAGATTGATATATAGGATGAGAGTGATCGGAGTCCGGAAGTGTTCCGGGGAGTGCCGGGAAGTCGTCGGATGACCGAAAGGGGTTTCGGGGGTCCCGGCAAGTGTTGCGGGCCTCATGGGCCATGAGTGGGAGACGCAACAGCCCTCATGGGGCTGTGCGCCCCCCTTGGGCCCTCTCCTCATGCGCCAAGGGGGCTGGGCCCCCCTAGGGCTGCCGCACCCCCTAGGATTGGGGGGCAAGGCACCTAGGGGGGGAAACCCTAGGCCCTGGCCGCCGCCCCCCCCTTTGGCCGGCCCCATCTCCCCTTGGCCGCCGCCCCTAGGGGAAAACCCTAGGGCGCCCCTCCCCTCTCTCCCCCCCCTATATAAAGAGAGGCAGAGGGAGGGCAGCCACACACGTTCGTGCCTCGGCGCTGCCCTCCCTCTCCCACAAACATCTTCGTCAATTCCGCAGTGCTTGGCGAAGCCCTGCTGGAATTCCTCCACCACCATCTCCACCACGCCGTCGTGCTGCTGGTTTCTCCATCAACCTCTCCTTCCCCCTTGCTGGATCAAGAAGGAGGAGACGTCCCCGAGCTGTACGTGTGAAGAACGCGGAGGCACCGTCCGTTCGGTGCTAGGATCTTCGGCGATCTGAATCGCGGCGAGTACGACTCCATCAACCGCGTTCTTGAACGCTTCCGCTTAGCGATCTACAAGGGTATGTGGATCCAACTCTCCCCTCGTAGATGCATCTCCTAGATTTATCTTGGTGAGCGTAGGAAAATTTTTTGTTTCCCATGCAACGTTCCCCAACAGTGGCATCATGAGCTAGGTTCTTGCGTAGATGCTTTCACGAGTAGAACACAAAAGGGTTTGTGGGCGTTGATGTTTAGATTGCTTCCCTCCTTGGTCTTTCTTGATTCAGCGGTATTATGGGATGAAGCGGCCTGGACCAACTTTACATGCCCACGTACATGAGACCGGTTCCATCGACAGACATGCGACTTTTGTTGCATAAGATGGCTGGCGGGTGTCTGTCTCTCCTATCTTAGTTGAATCGGAATAGACAAAGGCGGTCCTTGTAGAAGGTTAAATAGCAACTTAAATATCACCGTTGTGGCTTTGCGTAGGTAAGAAGCGTTCTTGCTAGATACCCATAGCAGCCACGTAAAACATGCAACAACAAATTAGAGGACGTCTAACTTGTTTTTGCAGGGTATGTATGTGATATGATATGGCCAATGACATGATGAGATATATTTGATGTATGAGATGATCATGTTGTAATAGTTAATATCGACTTGCATGTCGATGTATACGGCAACCGGCAGGAGCCATAGGGTTGTCTTTAATTTTTGTATGACCTGCGTGTCAATCATTAAGCGCTATGTAATGCTTTACTTTATCGCTAAACGGTAGCAATAGTAGTAAGAGCATGGTGGGCGCACGACAACCCCGAAGGCGACACGATGATGGAGATCATGATGATGGAGATCATGGTGTTACGCCGGTGACGATGGAGATCATGCCGGTGCTTTGGAGATGAAGATCAAAAGCACGAGTTGATGGCCATATCATGTCACTTATGATTTGCATGTGATGTTAATCCTTTTATGCATCTTATTTTGCATAGGACGACGGTAGCATTATAAGATGATCCCTCACTAAAATTTCAAGATAAAATTGTGTTCCCCCCGAGTGTGCGCCGTTGCGAAGGTTCGTCGTTTCGAAGCACCACGTGATGATCGGGTGTGATAGACTCTACGTTCGCATACAACGGGTGCAAGCCAGTTTTGCACATGCAGAACACTCGGGTTAGACTTGACGAGCCTAGCATGTACAGACATGGCCTCGGAACACGGAAGACCGAAAGGTCGAGCATGAGTCATATAGTAGATATGATCAACATGAAGATGTTCACCATTGACACCACCTCATCTCACGTGATGATCGGACTTGGGTTGGTGGATTTGGATCATGTCACGCTCGGATGACCAGAGGGATGTCAATTTGAGTGGGAGTTATAAGTAATTTGATTAGTTAAAAACTCACTTATCATGAACAATAGTCTAAGATGTCTTTGCAAATCTTTTGTTGTAGATGGCTCGTGCAGTAGCTCCCCTGAATTTTAATGCGTTCCTAGAGAAAACTAAGCTGAAAGATGATGGGAGCAACTTTGTGGACTGGCTCCGCAATCTGAGGATCATCCTCACAGCTGCCCAAAAGGTTTATGTCCTAAGTCCACCGCTAGGTGAACCCCCCGCTCCGGCCTCTGTGGACGTTATGAACGCCTGGCAGACGCGTTCGGATGACTACTCAGTAGTGCAGTGTGCCATGTTGTATAGCTTGGAAGGAGGACTTCAAAGGCATTTTGAACGTCATGGAGCATATGAGATGTTCCAGGAGTTGAAGTTCATCTTTGAAAAGAATGCTAAGATCGAGAGGTATGAGACCACCGATAAATTCTTTGCTTGCAAGATGGAGGAGAATTCGTCTGTCAGTGAGCACTTGCTGAAGATGTCTGGGTACTATACCCGCATAGCTGATCTGGGACTTGTGTTCCCGGAGGAGGCTATCATTGACAGAATTCTCCAGTCACTCCCACCTAGCTACAAGAGCTTCGTGCAGCAGTATAACATGCAAGGGATGAACAAATCCATCGCCGAGCTGTTTTCAATGCTGAAAGTCGCTGAGGCAGACATCCAGAAGGAGTATCAAGTGTTGATGGTCAATAAAACTACCAGTTTCAAGAAAAATGGCAAGGGAAAGAAGGGTAACTCTAAGAAGGGTGGCAAGGCAGTTGCTCATCCAGTGAAGAAACCCAAGGCTGGGCCCAAGCCAGAGACTGAGTGTTTCTATTGCAAGGGGAACGGCCACTGGAAGCGGAACTGCCCCAAGTATCTGGCAGACAAGAAGGGGGCCAACAACAACAACAAGCAAGGTATATGTGATATACATGTTATTGATGTGTACCTTACCAACTCTCGTTGTAGTGCCTGGGTATTTGATACCGGTTCGGTTGCTCACATTTGCAACTCTAAACAGGAACTACGGAATAAACGGAGGCTGGCGAAGGACGAAGTGACGATGCGCGTGGGGAATGGTTCCAAGGTTGATGTGATCGCCGTCGGCACGCTCGCTCTTCGATTACCATCGGGATTAGTTATGAACCTGAATAATTGTTATTTAGTGCCTGCGTTGAGCATGAACATTATATCTGGATCTTGTTTATTGCGAGACGGTTACTCATTTAAATCAGAGAATAAAGGTTGTTCTATTTATATGGGTAATATCTTTTATGGTCATGCACCCGAAGTAGGGGGTTTATTCTTATTGAATCTCGATAGTGATGATACACATGTTCATAACATTGATGCCAAAATATGTAGAGTTGATAACAATAGTACCACTTTCTTGTGGCACTGCCGTCTGGGTCATATCGGCGTGAAACGCATGAGGAAGCTCCATGCTGATGGACTTTTGGAGTCTCTTGATTTTGAATCACTTGACACATGCGAGCCGTGCCTCATGGGCAAGATGACTAAGACCCCGTTTTCAGGAACAATGGAACGGGCAAGTGACTTATTGGAAATCATACATACTGATGTGTGTGGCCCGATGAGTGTCACGGCGCGCGGTGGATATCGTTATTTTCTCACCTTCACTGACGACTTAAGTAGATATGGGTATATTTACTTGATGAAGCATAAGTCTGAAACGTTTGAAAAGTTCAAGCAATTTCAGAGTGAAGTTGAGAATCATCGTAACAAGAAGATCAAGTTCCTACGATCTGATCGAGGGGGAGAGTATCTGAGTTATGAGTTTGGCAATCACTTAAGAAAATGTGGAATTGTTTTACAGTTGACGCCACCTGGAACACCACAGCGTAATGGTGTGTCCGAACGTCGTAATCGAACCCTATTAGATATGGTGCGTTCTATGATGTCTCTTGCCGATTTGCCACTATCGTTTTGGGGATATGCGTTAGAGACAGCTGCATTCACTTTAAATAGGGCTCCATCTAAGTCCGTTGAGACAACACCGTATGAACTATGGTTTGGTAAGAAACCTAAGTTGTCTTTTCTCAAAGTTTGGGGTTGCGATGCTTATGTCAAAAGGCTTCAGCCGGAAAAGCTCGAACCCAAAGCGGACAAATGTGTCTTCATAGGATACCCAAAAGAGACGGTTGGGTACACCTTCTATCTCAGATCCGAGGGCAAAGTGTTTGTCGCTAAGAAGGGGTCCTTTCTCGAGAAAGAGTTTCTCTCGAAAGAATTGAGTGGGAGGAAGGTAGAACTTGATGAGGATATTGAACCTCTGCTTCAACCAGAGAGTAGCGCAGCACAGAAAGATGTTTTTGTGGAGCCTGCAGCGGTTGAAGAGGAAGCCAATGATGATGATCAAGAAGCTTCTGATCAAGCTACTACCGAACCTCGTAGGTCGACAAGGGTACGCACTGCACCTGAGTGGTATGGTAACCCTGTCTTAGAGGTCATGTTGTTGGACAACAGTGAACCTGCGAGCTATGGAGAAGCGATGGTGGGCCCGGATTCCGACAAATGGTTAGAGGCCATGAAATCCGAGATGGGATCCATGTATGAAAACAAAGTATGGACTTTGGAAGTATTACCTAAAGGGCGGAAGGCCATTCAGAATAAATGGATTTTTAAGAAGAAGACGGACGCTGATGGTAATGTCACCGTGTATAAAGCTCGACTTGTGGCAAAGGGTTTTTCACAAGTTCAAGGAGTTGACTACGATGAGACTTTCTCACCCGTAGCGATGCTTAAGTCCGTCCGAATCATGTTAGCAATAGCTTCATATTTCGATTATGAAATTTGGCAGATGGATGTCAAAACGGCGTTCCTTAACGGTTTTCTTAAGGAAGAGTTGTATATGATACAACCGGAAGGTTTTGTCGATCCAGAGAATGCTGACAAAGTTTGCAAACTCCAGCGTTCCATTTATGGGCTGGTGCAAGCATCTCGGAGTTGGAATCTTCGCTTTGATGAGGTGATCAAAGCGTTTGGGTTTGTACAAGTTTACGAAGAAGCTTATATTTACAAGAAAGTGAGTGGGAGCTCTATAGCGTTTCTAATATTATATGTGGATGACATATTGCTAATTGGAAACAATATAGAATTTTTGGATAGCGTGAAGGGGTATTTGAACAAGAGTTTTTCGATGAAGGACCTCGGTGAAGCTGCTTTCATATTGGGCATCAAGATCTATAGAGATAGATCGAGACGCTTGATAGGACTTTCACAAAGTACATACCTTGATAAAGTTTTGAAGAAGTTCAAAATGGATCAATCCAAGAAGGGGTTCTTGCCGGTATTGCAAGGTACAAAGTTGAGTAAGACTCAATGCCCAGTGACTGCGGAAGATAGAGAAAAGATGAGTGTCGTCCCCTATGCTTCAGCCATAGGCTCTATCATGTATGCAATGCTGTGCACAAGACCAGATGTCAGCCTTGCCATAAGTATGGCCGGAAGGTTTCAAAGTAATCCTGGTATGGATCACTGGACAGCGGTCAAGAATATCCTAAAGTACCTAAAAAGGACTAAGGAGATGTTTCTCGTTTATGGAGGTGATCAAGAGCTCGTCGTAAAGGGTTACGTCGATGCAAGCTTTGACACTGATCCGGATGACTCCAAGTCTCAAACCGGATACGTATATATTCTCAACGGGGGAGCAGTAAGCTGGTGCAGTTCCAAGCAAAGCGTGGTAGCCGATTCTACGTGCGAAGCAGAGTACATAGCTGCCTCGGAGGCGGCAAAGGAAGGTGTCTGGATGAAGGAGTTCATGACAGATCTTGGAGTTGTGCCTAGTGCATTGAACCCAATGACTCTGTTTTGTGACAACACTGGTGCCATTGCTCTAGCCAAGGAACCAAGGTTTCACAAGAGGACCAGACACATAAAGCGACGCTTCAATTCCATCCGCGATTCAGTCAAGGAGGAGGACATAAGCATTTGCAAAGTACACACGGATTTGAATGTTGCAGATCCGTTGACTAAGCCTCTTCCACGGGCTAAGCATGATCAACACCAAGACTCTATGGGTGTTAGATTCATTACCTTGTAATGCTAGATTATTGACTCTAGTGCAAGTGGGAGACTGTTGGAAATATGCCCTAGAGGCAATAATAAAAGAGTTATTATTATATTTCCTTGTTCATGATAATCGTTTATTATCCATGCTATAATTGTATTGATTGGAAACTTAAATACATGTGTGGATAAATAGACAAACTTTGTGTCCCTAGTAAGCCTCTTCAGGACTAGCTCGTTGATCAAAGATGACCGTGGTTTCCAGGTCATAGACATGAGTTGTCATTTGATAACGGGATCACATCATTAGGAGAATGATGTGATGGACGAGACCCAAACGTTAAACATAGCTTTTGATCGTAACAGTTATCGCTATAGTTTTCTGCATGTCAAGTATAAGTTCCTATGACCATGAGATCATGTAACTCACTGACACCGTAGGAGTACTTTGTGTGTGCCAAACGTCGCAACGTGACTGGGTGACTATAAAGGTACTCTACAGGTATCTTCGAAGGTGTCTGTTGAGTTAACATGGATCGAGACTGGGATTTGTCACTCCGTGTGACGGAGAGGTATCTCCGGGCCCACTCGGTAATACGTCATCTCAATGAGCTCAAAGTGACTAAGCAGTTAGTCACGGGATTATGTATTACGGAACGAGTAAAGAGACTTGCCGGTAACGAGATTGAACTAGGTATAGAGATACCGACGATCGAATCTCGGGCAAGTAACATACCGACGAGACAAAGGGAACTGTATACGGGATTGCCTGAATCCTTGACATCGTGGTTCATCCGATGAGATCATCGAGGAACGTGTGGGAACCAATATGGGTATCCAGATCCCGCTATTGGTTATTGACCTGGGAGTGTCTCGGTCATGTCTGCATAATTTCCGAACCCGCAGGGTCTACACACTTAAGGTTCGGTGACGCTAGGGTTGTTAGTGAGAACAGTGTATGGTAACCGAAGGTTGTTCGGAGTCCCGGATGAGATCCCGGACGTGACGAGGGTCTCCGGAATGGTCCGGGGACGAAGATTGATATATAGGATGAGAGTGATCGGAGTCCGGAAGTGTTCCGGGGAGTGCCGGGAAGTCGTCGGATGACCGAAAGGGGTTTCGGGGGTCCCGGCAAGTGTTGCGGGCCTCATGGGCCATGAGTGGGAGACGCAACAGCCCTCATGGGGCTGTGCGCCCCCCCTTGGGCCCTCTCCTCATGCGCCAAGGGGGCTGGGCCCCCTAGGGCTGCCGCACCCCCTAGGCTTGGGGGGCAAGGCACCTAGGGGGGGAAACCCTAGGCCCTGGCCGCCGCCTCCCCCTTTGGCCGGCCCCATCTCCCCTTGGCCGCCGCCCCTAGGGGAAAACCCTAGGGCGCCCCTCCCCTCTCTCCCCCCTATATAAAGAGAGGCAGAGGGAGGGCAGCCACACACGTTCGTGCCTCGGCGCTGCCCTCCCTCTCCCACAAACATCTTCGTCAATTCCGCAGTGCTTGGCGAAGCCCTGCTGGAATTCCTCCACCACCATCTCCACCACGCCGTCGTGCTGCTGGTTTCTCCATCAACCTCTCCTTCCCCCTTGCTGGATCAAGAAGGAGGAGACGTCCCCGAGCTGTACGTGTGAAGAACGCGGAGGCACCGTCCGTTCGGTGCTAGGATCTTCGGCGATCTGAATCGCGGCGAGTACGACTCCATCAACCGCGTTCTTGAACGCTTCCGCTTAGCGATCTACAAGGGTATGTGGATCCAACTCTCCCCTCGTAGATGCATCTCCTAGATTGATCTTGGTGAGCGTAGGAAAAATTTTTGTTTCCCATGCAACGTTCCCCAACAGTGTGGACGGTGGCTGTTGTGTCGCGTCCTCTCGGCAGTGCGGGTGTGGGAGGACCTCGCCTGCGCGGCTTTAACGGCAAGTTGCTGCGGTGATGGTGGTGCGGGGCTTCATGGACGGTACTGCCTAAAACTTGGAGGTGTGGAGACTGTGGCATTACGGATGAAAATCTTGCCAGGTTGTGACCAAGCCGACGGCGATGGCACTAGTGGGTGTCGTTACCCTCTTTGGAGGCGTCGCCGAGTGTGTCGCCATCTCCCTCTTTTGCTTGCTGTTGGCTATTATCTCCAGGCGAAAGCCTTCATTCAGTGTTGGATCAGCAAGATGGCGGCGTCCTCAACGCCGTTCCTCTGCTGAGAGCATTGTACCAGGTGAAAGATCATGGATGTCGCCTAGAGGGGGGGGGTGAATAGGCGCTTTAAAATAATTACGGTTTAGGCTTGAACAAATGCGGAATAAACCTAGCGGTTAATTTGTCAAGCACAAAACCTACAACAACTAGGCTCACCTATGTGCACCAACAACTTATGCTAAGCAATATAAACAGGGCACCGCTAGGCATCAGACTACTGATGTATGCATCCTATCAGACTAGTCAAGGGACGTACGATTAGAATCATTTTGAGCGTTCGATCTGTGAGGGAAGCCAAGCATTTGGTAGGTTAGATTTCTTCATTAAATGCCTGATTTTTTGGCAACTACTCCCGTAATTTTTGCTGCTTCTCAGTCTCGTATCCCCAACGTGACTTTGATTTGCTTCCTAGTGAATGCTTCCTAGAATCAAGCCTGATCTCCTCTGTGTAAACAAACCTGGACGTTTTGATATACTTTTTGGTAAATTGTGATTTCCTCTACCGAATAATCTAAGATCTATTTTTTTCAATGGGAACATGTTTTTTGTGCAACAGAAGCATTCTTCATCGCAGACGGAAGCACCACTATTCTAACGAATTAGAAACATATAATTCCCATGTTTGCTTTTGCATGATGTAAACGTCCTTTGAGATTGGGAATTTTGTTCTGTTCCTTGAAAAAAAAATTGTGCAAGAGAAACAAATTTCTTTGATTCCATCTGACAAAACTTCGCAAAATTGATCTTGTTGAAGCACAACAAGAAGCACATAGAATTGGAAAAAAATCATTTGATATGTCCTACAATTTCAATCCACTTGTTACATAAAAAAGAAAAAATATACTATTACAACACTATGATTTTCATGTAGAAGACAATGCAAGAGCGTTGAAGGGATGAGCTCCATGCTTACGCCGAGCTAGATCATCATCACCAATAAGGGATCCAAAGAGTGGTCCTAGGCTCATGGCCAACCGAACAAGATTGGAGTGCCATAGGTATGTGCCAAAAACTAAGAAGCTTGGCATGAATCTGATGGAGAAACTATCTGTAAAACATAAATAGTTGTGAGATATGATGAAGCCACTGCATAAGTTAACTATCATGGATGAAGCACAACTAAAGTCGGACCAAAAGAAGCATCACTCACAATGGTTGAAGCCCATAGGTGCAATGGTTGAAGTTTATAGATGCAATTGTTGAAGCAAATGAAAGGATGGACACACTAACAATGGTCAAAGCAAAAGTTAACTACATATGTGAGGAACAATGAGGCATAATTACATGAAGTGGATATATGAAGAAAGACCTAAGCATTCACGTCAGTACAAAAATAAGAAGGCAAGCACAACATATGTTAAACTAAATTATTATAAGAATCAAACATATTGCAATATTGTCTGTGTGCAAATATGTAACACAATTATGCATTGTATGGAAAAATTATCATACAAGTGACATGTAATTCCGACATACACGAAAAATACAGGGTTCATGTCACAGTATTTTACTAGAAATATGCACCATAGAAACATGTAAGAAAATAAACATGGTTGTGTTGCTAGCAGACATTTGTACATCAAAAGCATGTAGGAGAAACCAAGGTAGCTTAGGTTAGTGAAACCAATAATTTTATGATATCTCACCATATTTGAGATGCGGTCAAAAAGCATACAAATTTCGCAAAATGATACACCTGCCGGAGAATATCTCTGCATTAGAAGCACATGTGAGATAACAAAGAAGCACTATGAAGAAGCAGTGCAAGTACAGTAACTCGTTAAATTAAGTTGCTGCCAATAACTAAAAATGCTTGGCCACCAAGAGGATTGATATTTTGACTACCAACATATGGATTGATATATCTTTTGGCATTCGGAAGAAAAAAAATATAGATTCTAGAGCATCTCTATAGCGTTTTAGATGCTACAAAACTAAGAAGCAGGGACATAGTAGTTTGGTAACAGATTTAAACTCGGATGGAAGCATGGAATTTAAAATCTTGTTGAAAACTAATATTTCTGTTATGATTGGGACTCGTACTATTGTGATCTGCATAAGAAATTTACCAAAATTGATAGATGACAGAGCAATCCATTACAAATCGGATACAACATAGATATACTCAACAAAATTCATCGAAGCAAGCACTGGATCCAAAGTAACACAAATCAAATCAAGTGATTAAAAGGAATCAAACATAAGATGAATCAAACCCTATTTTGGGTGAGTGCATCCTTTGAAACAACGCAAAGCAAAACACATTGTAGAAGCACAAGTTGGATATGTATGAAGCAAACTAGACTCAGTATAGAAGCATTGAAATGGTAAATATGAAGTAGACTGTATGCATAAGTACTATATTTATGCAGCATGGAAAGTGGGAAGCATGACATGGATGCAATCTCAACATACTTTCTATATGATGAGTAGATCCAGGAGCTGAGAAAGAGCCAATATTAAGATGATTACCCCAGTTTTTTCGCGAATGAGGTCTTTCCGCTTCTTCGGGAGACCTATGACAATATCATGTAACCGACCAACAACATATCGGCTCATGAGCATATGCGGCCCTTCGTCTTTCTTCAATTTTGAACGTCACCTGAGACATTACAAATAAAAGGCTTATTTGTTGGCTAATGGAATCGAGAATGTATGAATGAAGAAATATGGACACTCAAGAAAACATCACATATCATTGGTATTAGTAAAGCTTGGTAACATCATGATTCATGAGGATGCATGTGTTGTGTTGCCACCATACAAAATAACTATATGTAAACCCATTATGAGATGAAGGCGTGGAAGCATTTTTCTATACGCCTGTAGCATAACGAGTACAATGTAGAAGCACTCATTTATGCAGCTAGGAAAAATTGAAAAGTATGCATCATTCGTGTTAGGTGGGAGCACAAATTTTGGATCATATACAAAAAAAGATTTGTCGCTGACTGTGGATAAATATTTTTGGAACATACCATTATGAGACGAAGGCATGGAAGCATACATCTAGTCCACCGTACTAAAATAAGTACAATGTAAAAGAACGAAATGTTCGAAGCAGGGATTAATGCGAAGGGAGTATTTTTAGTGGTAGGTGGAAGCATCAAATTTAAAAAAACATAAAACAAAAAAGGATTTGCCACCAACTGAAGATTTGGAATCTGTATACATGAAGCAATGACAGAAAATTGTCTCTACATTTGTCATATTCATCGGAATCACTTAATATTGAAACTAGGTAAGAACCAGCTATGTGTGATCGAATTATGTAAAAAAATCAACAACAGATGAATGATCTAACGCATGAAGTTCATGAATAGTAGTCAGAAAATGAATCATCAAAACAAAGGCGATGGAAGCAGAGCAATAATGCCTTCGATTTTGAGATGTGCGCTTTGAAAAGGGGTCGGGTTGGGGGGTCGCAATCCACTGCCCGTTCTCCGGCCGTCCGGTGGAACTACAGCAGCCTCCTCCAGCCGATTTGTACCTGCCGACCATGGATCACATATGAGGATGGGGGCATCGATCCCCTAATGTCATGATGGCGCACGTTCCATCTCGCCCGGTGGACGCATCGGTGGAGTGGAGGAAGGGATGGCCGGGCGGAGAGGAGGAGGAGCAGGGGGCGGAGCCGAGGGGAGGGATCTGGCAAGGCGAGGGAACTATGGTGAGCTAGGGGTGGAGGAAGAGCTCCAGGACGGTGCAGCGGCTTAGAATCTGGGGATAGGAGAGGAATTACAGGCAAATGTTGCGGGAGTCAGCTCCCTGCCGATTTTTTTCCTTAATAATTACAAAACAAAGACAACTCTCGATCGTTGGATCTCAATTACATCGACAACGTAGGACTGGTCTGGCGCGAGTAGTCTTATCAGACTACAGATACAAAGCGTTTTCCATATAAACAACTAGGTGATAACAAGATATTTGACAAGAAACAATATGGCTATCACAAAGTAAAAAGTGCATAATTAAAGGGCTCGGGTAAGAGATAACCGAGGCACGCAGAGATGACGATGTATCCCGAAGTTCACACCCTTGCGGATGCTAATCTCCGTTTGGAGCGGTGTGGAGGCACAATGCTCCCCAAGAAGCCACTAAGGCCACCGTAATCTCCTCACGTCCTCGCACAACGCAAGATGTCGTGATTCCACTAAGAGACCCTTGAGGGCGGTCACCGAACTCGTACAAATGGCAACCCTTGGGGGCGGTCACCAAACCCGTACACTTTGGCAGCCCTTGGGGCGGTCACCGGAACCCGTCGAATTGCTCGGGGCGATCTCCACAACCTAATTAGAGACCCTGATGCTTGCCCGGAGCTTTACACCACAATGATTGAGCTCCGAGCACCACAAGGTTGGGGATATCTCCCCAACGACACCACAAAGCTTCAACACAATGGAATATGGCTTCGAGGTGACCACATCCGTCTAGGGCGCCCAAGCACCCAAGAGGAACAAGCTCAAGGGTACCAAGCACCCAAGAGTAATAAGCTTCTCAACTTGTAACTTCCACGTATCACCGTGGAGAACTCAAACCGATGCACCAAATGCAATGGCAAGGGCACACGGAGTGGCCAAGTTATTCTATCTCAAATCCCACCAAAGCAACTAATGCTAGGGAGGGAAACGAGAGGAAGAACAAGAAGGAGAACACCAAGAACTCCAAGATCTAGATCCAAGGGGTTCCCCTCACCTAGAGGAGAAGGTGATTGGTGGAAATGTGGATCTAGATATCCTCTCTCTTTTCCCCAAAACTAGCAAGAATTCATGGAGGGATTGAGAGATAGCAATCTCAGAGAAGGTCAACAATGAGGGAAGAACACGAGCTCAAGAGATAAGGTTCATTGGGGAAGAAGACCCCTTTTATAGGGCCTCCCGAATCCAACCGTTATGTGCTCAGCCCGCACACGAGCGGTACTACCACTCGGGCGGTAGAAGCAGGAAAATGGAGCAGCAACATGAAACTTGGGGCAGTGGTGCCGCTTATAAGCGATACTAACGCTGGGAAAGCAGAACACGGGACCAAAGAAGACAAGACAGATTAAAGTATGGCGGCAGTAAGGTTGCAGCGGTACTACCGCCCAACCGGGGCGGTACTACCGCCCAATCGGGGCGGTACTACCGCTTATAGGCGGAACTGCCGTGCCTTACTGTCGTGCAACTACTGCTGAACCCGACACGAAAAGTGCAAGACCCAAAATCAAGGCGGTAGTAGAGCGGTACTGGAGCGGTACTACCGCTTGACGCTACAAGCGGTACTACCGCTGCCAACGCGGTACTACCGCCGGGAGAAAAACAGAACTACCACAAATCTACATATGAGCTCCGAATTGAGCAAACTCAAGCTTGTTGGATAGAGGAAGACGAGTAGCATCAAAACAACAAAGAGGCAGGGAGGTATGCCTAGGATATAGAGGAGTGAACCCTCCATCAGAGAAGAACCGACATAACCTCCAACATCGAAAACATCATAGAGGATGCATGAGTGAACTCCGTTTTTTATGAACTCTAGCTTGTCATCAAGATGACCATAAGCTCCAAAACTCACAAAGAGAAACACCAAACAAGAACCAAGAAAGATGATGCAAGGATGCAATGGTTTGAGCTCTCTACGAATGATACGATCAAGTTACTTATCGAGAGCCCCCCTTGATAGTACGGCAATCGATCCTATAACCTAGTCTCCCACAACTACTATGAGACCGGTAAAATAGAAAACCTATCAAGGGCAAACCTTTGCCTTTCACATAGTCCACTTGAGCTGGATGATGATGATCTTGACTCCCTCAAGCTTGACCACTTTTCTTGACTGCATTGGCTTGGTGAAGACTAGTACATTGCTCCCCCATACACCACTCTGGGTGAGCCACTCTTCGGCACATCTTCACAAGTCCATTGCCAGCACAAATGGACAACAAGATTCAAGCATATGATCTCTTCTTTATGATCCTACTTGAACTTGCACACCGCAACCTAACCTCACAAAGAACTCTCACAAAGACCATGGGTTAGTACATAAAGCATAATTGACAATGCTTACCATACCATGGGATCGCTTGATCCCTCTCGGTACATCTTCTATGCTTTGTGTGTTGATCAACTTGATTCATTCTTTGACTTAGTCTTCATCAACCTTGAATCTTTCCAACTCTCTTCATTTGGATGATGTCTTGAAGGTAAACATGAATGATCACACACTCTTCTTCTTCAAGACATGCTTGCAATAAGCTCAACACTCACAAGACCAATCTTTGGATAATTCCTTAATAGCACCTTGGTCATCACAAACTCACCTTGAAACCACCAAATAGACTCCAAGAAAATCCTATGGACAAGCCCTTCAAATATAACTCAAAGCAACCATTAGTCCATAGAGATTGTCATCAATTACCAAAACCAAACATTGGGGCACCGCATGTTCTTTCAATCTCCCCCATTTTGGTGATTGATGACAATCACTTTCAAGAGAGTTTATATAAGGAATTATGCATCACCATACCATGCAACAATAATGTATGCGCATGAGATGCAAGATCTTAGGAACAAAGCCAAAGCAAGAAGAGATGACTCTCTAAACTTCTCCGCAAAACTCTCTGAAACTTCTCCCCCATTGGCATCGATTGCCAAAATGGGCGAAAGACTTAGAAGGCCAATATAACTTGTGTTCCTCCATAAATTGTGTATTTCTCAACAAGAGAGTGGAATGTAATACACATATCCAACGGTAAATACTTGGAGGAAGACAAACTATATTGAGGCCCAAAGATTGCAAAAGAATGATATGCCACAAAGACATAACAAAGAGAGAAACAAGCAATCAAAGATACCAATTGAAGCAAGCTATCAAAAGATAACAATTGAACCAACTAGACCAATGATCCTATATGCCCCATGAATAAAAGATATTATGATATGAGCGAAGGAGTGTTCTAGAGAAACTAGAGAAGCTCCCCATGATTTGTGCACAATTTAGTTTTGTATTTGGATACAACGAGCACAAAATAGGATCGTCGCTCCCCCAAGATCAATAGAACCTCACGACATAGCAACGAAGTGTTCTAAAGACACTAGTGAAGCTCCCCATAATGTGTGCACTCCTTAGAATATTTTCATTAGGATACCAAGTGCACAAAATAGGATCATCACTCACCAAAAATCAATAGAGACTCACACCAAGTGCAAGTGAGCATGAAGGAAACAAAGCCTAGCACTTGCAACAAACAAATGGTTGAGCAAAATATAAAAGAGGCAACTTAAGAGTAGGCTCAACCAAAATGATGTGTGTGAGTCATGGCAAAGCACTTGAGAAGACTAATGTAAGGGTGAGCATTAAGCATCAACATAGTCCTGAATAGTTGAGATACAAGGTGCATGACATGACCTTCCCACACACATCAAGCAAAGGGGTTCACAAGCACACTCAATATGCAAAATGAAAAACCAACGCTTGTGACACCCCATGGCGAAGAAATAAAATGATAGCTTTGTCATGAGGAGGGATACCAATCGAAATGGCAAAAGCCTCGTCAAGACAAGCAAGAGAATAAAAATCTTCACCACACAAGAGTGCATCAAGCTGCAACGATATAGGATCCACACTCAAGATAAATCCTTTCACATAACCACCAAGGGGAGTAATGTAAGAAAGACAAGGTGGATGCGAAAGAAAAGGATATCTACTAGATATGGAATTTATCTCAAGTGTATAAGATTCTAAGTAGATGAAAATCATGATGATATCAATCCACAAGAAGGATGTACACACGAAATAATTACAAAACGGGAAGAAAAGGATATCCACAAGGAAGTCATAAATATACCAATAAGATATTTGCTTGAAAGCAGAACACATGGCTAGATATGGTCTTATTGTATACAAATGAATTCCGACCACACGAACATCAAAGACATCACAACTAGCAACAAGAGATCATTGTTGGGATGTTTTGAGAAAGGAAACAAGTATCACAAGAAAGAAATAATTACATGCCATGATACAACCTACACAAGGTTGATGCAAGAAATGTGTGCATGAAGTAGATGATGATACTTGTTACTGAGATAGCATTGGAAGGATGTAGTAGATACCAATTGAAGGTAGATAGTAGTTAATTGATCATCCTAGCTTGACTCCAATAATCACATGGTGACAACACCTTCCTTTTGAATGAGCCGAGCATCCAATGCATCTCCAATTGTTCCTAGAACAACAACACAAACAAAATGGTACCCAAACTCATTGGTCCCAAAGAGTTAGAAACACAAATACATAGGACAAACTCCACAAACATATGTGCATTTATATATGAAAATGAATTTCATGCATATCTCATCCAAATTGAGACTAGGTGGAGTTTCCCCTATATATTGGGTTAAAGAAAGAAAGCATGGCAAAGAAAATACATGTAGTAAATATGCATGCTCAAGACTTTCAAGAAACGAAACGAAATGAAAAAGAAATACCAAGTGAAAATAGGATATCAAATGGGGAAATCATCATCACTTGGAAGGAATCTATTTAAAAGATACATCAAGGAATGAGATATCCATTGATACACGTAAAAAAAGATATCAACCTCCCAAAAGAGAGGACGGTTCCAAACAAACCAACCCATCTACAAAGTTTCATCATGGCACAAAGTACCAAAAAGAAACGGCTTGCCTTCCATCAACACACACTTGATATGGATCACAAGATGAGTGTTCTATCGAAAATATGATAGCCCCCCACGAATTGTGCATTTAAAGAGAATTTGCATTTGAATACAAAATGCACAAGGTGGGATCACCACTTTCACTATATCTAGAAAACACTCGACAAAAACAATAAAACACAAGATCCACAAGTGGCATGGAAGAAAATGGGAGTTGACACAAACTTGGCAAGAGATAAGACAAATAAAACCAAAAGACAATGTAAAAATGATCAATAATTTCCACCACATAAATGATTACCAATTGTCAAAGACAAGAGGTATTTGGAAATAATTCCCGGTGAAAGATTGCAAAAATATCCAACATCGTCTTCACACCAAACACGAAAGCAAATTCGCAACTTGTAGAGCTAACATGCCACTTAGGGACAAGATAACTTACAATATCAATCTAAGTGAAAATATCTCAAATGTACACATTTTCTAGGCTTGTAATATGCACATAGAATATTACTCCCCCATAATGTGATACCAATGAAAACTTACCAAGATGCAAAAGAGAACCAACAAGAGATAATTAATGGACCATTTAAAATTTGAATTTCTCATGAGAAGACATACCACATAGAGACTAGATAATCTTGTAATATCAATACTAGATGGTAGTCCTCATGTAAACACATTTATAGGATTGTGAGGTGCACAAAGCACATCACTTCCCCAAAATGGGATGTTCCATTAATCTCTCACAAGAGCCAACTAAGATATAAGCAAGATGCACAAAGGCTCAACGCACGACACACACATACATGATGTGCAAACCAATATACACATACTTGATTTCTCAAGATACGCAAATTGGACGCACAACATATACAAACACATGCAAGGAACAAAACCAAAACATGCAAAGGGGCAAGTAACTTTCAATGTAAACAATTTAAGTACGATTTACCGCAAGGAGGAACATTGGATATAAGATAGAAAGATAATCCGAATGACTTGGCTTGATACAACATGAATGATGATGAACCCTTAAATCTTCATAGTGTAGCCAAGTCTCCAATGACCTCCAATAACACCTATTGATCAAGTTTGAGCTTGTTGGTCCCGAACCAAGTTGGGTCCTAAGAGGTTAGTCACAATAGGCTTGGCAACCCAAATGGTTCTTTTCTTGAGACCACTTTGAGTACCAACAAACTTGGCAAACACATTGCCAACCTTATCCTTCGCAAGAGAATAGATATCATCAATAATAATTGGGTTGGACAAGTTACCACTAGTGCATGAAGAAGCTAGGTGACCCTTCTCACGGCATAAGTAGCAACATCTACTCTTCACTTTCTTCTCACTTGATTTCTCAAAATGAGAATCATTACCATGAGTCTTCTTGGGAAGCGGCACGTCTTCAACTTGCGGTTGAGCATGGGATTGAACTTGTGGCCTCTTGCCTTGTTGCTTGTCATTAGTGATCTTCTTCTTCAATGGGCAAGATCTAACATGATGACCTTCAATTTTGCACTTGAAGCAAATAATCTTGGCCGAATTCTTGAGTTGTTCTTGGCCCTTTTCTAGTTTCTCTTGGATTTCTTCTTCTTATTGGAGTTCAATCCAAGTCCATCTTTGTCATTGGGGGATTTTTGCACACTCAAGATATTGTTGAGTGTGGGCTTCCCTTCATGACACTTTTGCAAGTCAATCTTCAAGGAAGTGACTTGGGCCTTGATGTGACGCCCGAAGACCGATGTCCCAGAAGATTCCAGAAGATTCCCGAAGATTCCAGATGTTCCGGGTTTCTCCCGTGTGTTCTTTGTGCTTGTGTTATTTATTTTTGCATTGCATCGTGTCATCATGCCATCATCTCATTAATTTTTGCAACTAAATAAATCGTGTGGGCCTTCGGTCCATTTAAATCGAGGGAAGAATGACTTCTCTTTATAACATATAAAAGTCTCTCAATATTATTAGGGAGCTATATAATAAATATTCCATTCATTGGAATTAACCCAACACACTTGCATATTTTCCCCATGCCTTTTTCACTTCGAGTTTCTCCATCTAAACCTTCCCTATTTTTTTCTTTTCCCGTTTTTCGAGGTCCTTCCAAAACCCTCCAGCCATTTTAATTAAATTCCTCACATTTTTGTGAGTCCAGGGAATTTTACCCTATGTCCTAAGCCTTTTCCTAACTCCTCCTTTTTTATTCTTTCCCTTTCTATTTTTTCTGTTTTATCTTTTAGATTTTAAAGCAGAGCAGCCGCAGCCCATCTGCCAGGCCGGCCTCTAGGCCTCCACCTCCTGGCCCAAGGCCATCCCTCCGGCCCATACTCCCCCCCTTTGGCCCAGCAGCGCCAACCCTAGGCTCCCTCACGACCGCTCGCCCCATCGCTCTCCCCTCCTCTCGCTCCTCCCTTTCCCTTCGTCCGCCGCCAGCAATCTCCCGATTTTCCTCCTTCGCCCGACCCCATTCCTCCCTCGAGGCCCCAGCCGACCACCCCCTCCTTCCTCGCCAAGCCCCTCGTCACCCGCGAGCAGCCAGGCCCGCGGCTTCCCTCCTCTGCCTCGCCCCTTCCCCGATCGAAGTCCCTGCGCCTCGCCCCCTGGCGCCCCGCGAGCGGCCGCCCCGAGCCTGACGCATCCGGCCACACCAGGCCGCCAACGACGTCCTCCGGCCTCCCTGCCCCCAAGGCCGCCGCGCCTCAACTCGCCCCGAGCGCCAAGGTCGCCGTCGTCGCCATCAGCCCTTCGCCGCCGTCTCCTCTAGGCCCGCCGGCCGGATCCCGCGGCCGCGTCGCCTCTCCGAGGCCTCGGGCTCCCGCACCCTCAGGCCGCCATCGCCGCGCCCCTCCTCGAGCTCCCTCCTGCCGAGCGCTCCTCGCATCGCCAAGGCGCGGCTCTGCCCCGCAGCGCCAGCCTCCTCCGAGCGCCTTCCTCCCTGGCCCGGCGCGCCAAGCCGGCCGCCCCGGCCTCGTCAGAACCTCGCCGTGCCTCTACCATGGTCCCTTCCCGCAAGACTTGTTGCTGCTATTTTTCTTTTTGCTAGTGCCAGGTTGCCGTGCTGTTTTTGCCAAGTACCTCGACGACATGTACAACTACAACTCGAGACCGAGACCGGCGAGACCACTACGAACGGAACAACTACCCGCTACGGAACAAGTACCCCTCCGATGACAAGTACATCTACGAACGGGAACACCTACATCAACGTGTACCACTACCGTCGCCCGGAAACGATGGATGCACCAAGTACCACGACTACTCGGAGACCCCAAGTACCCCTACCGTCGCCCCGTGTACCTCTACGGAACATGTACGACTCCGAAACAAGAACGACTACACGTGACGACGAACGCCAAGTACCACCACGTCCGACGATGTGACATGAACCCCTACGACAAGTACCTCTCCGAACGGGATGTGAACGACTACACGTGTACCACGACTCACGGAACGACTACTTCCTCTTCGGAAACGTGAACCACTACTTCCTCTACGTATCGCGAGAACGACTCCTTCCTCTACGATCTCGAACCGCCCCGTGAATGTTTGTTCCGAAGGTATAACCGCCGAGACGATGACCCGTGTGATGCTTGTGGTTGTATGAGATGTTTCACTTGTGCTTCGTGCCCGTTGTGCCTCTTTTGTCGTGTTCCTCGGTTGTCTCGTCGCCGACTCGTGGGAACCCGGCAACGGGATCACCCCACCTTTCTTCTTGTTTCGCTCTTCGTCATCTTTTGCACCGGTCCCTCAACGAGTTACCGGTACCGATATGATGCCGTTGCATCATTTTCGGATCGTTGCCGTGGCACCCTTTTCCTTCCACCACGGTGACAATTACCTCCTTATCTTTTCATGTTAACCTTTTAATAAAACTTGCATCAACTTGATCATATCATCCGCATCATGCTAACAACTTTAAATGTGTGAATTGTTGTTTGTTTATAATTACTAAACATGCTCATGGGGATTTTCCGGAATTGTTGTTGTTATTTTCCGGCCTCATTTAAAATTGTCTAAATAGTGTAGTTTTATTTATGCTTCACCTCTTGCTATGTTAACGAACATTTAATCTTGTCTTGTAAATAAACGAGAGTCAACTAAATAATTAAATGTGGTGTTTCGTCAATATGCAACTCGTTGCATATTGAGCTCCACTTAACTTGTAGTTTTGTTTGTGCCCTTGCCATGCTAGGCATAATTAAACCGGACATGCATCATCCTTGTTTGTGCTTCGTATGCCAAGTTAATGCTTGTATGTTTACCGTGTTGTTTGCTTCTTTCCGGTTGCTTCTCTTGTTAGCTTCGGTTTCGTTCCGGAGTTGTGAGGATTCGCTCGACTATGTTGCTCCGTCTACTTCGTGGATCCGTTCTTCTCCCTTGTGGAATCCCAGGCAAGATGACCGAACCCGGATACCATTACTATCTTTGCCTATTGCTAGAGTATCGTTCTTTAGTATATTGCCTCGATGCCCATGTTTTCCTGTCAGCCTCCTATTGTAACCATGATCCTGTCTAACCACCCTACCTATGCAAACCATTGATCGGCTATACGTAGGCTTCGCTCAGCCCCTCTTATAGCATTGTTAGTTGCAGGTGAAGATTGAAGATGCTTGCTTCATGTTGAAGTTGTTGGGTTATATCACACTATATAAATGCTTAAAATGAAATCATCTATATATATTGGCAAGGGTGGAAGGCTAAGCCTTTTGCTTGGTGATTTGTTCCACTCATGCCGTTAGGAACCATCTAAACCGGTGTTATGTTCCTTGATTATGCGTTCCTAACACGGTTGGGGTGTATGGGACCCCCTTGATAAACCGCTAAGTGCTAAGTCTTTTCCAGCAAGTCCCAACATTTGGTACTATTCGCCTAATAACTAATAAAACTTGCATAGGGACTAGCTATCCCTTTTATTTTAATTCAACAACCCCGGGCCAGTGCTCCACATGAGTGTTGGTCCGAAACGGGGGTTCTGCGGGGCCACCACGAGGAAACTCGAGGTTTGGTAAAAACCTGTAGAATCGCCCATCCGGTCGTGTCCTGAGACTAGATACGCGCGGCTACCTATCAGGGTGTCGACACGCCGGGAGGATTTGCTGGATTAGCCTTACCTTAGTTCGGAGTATCTTGAGCACGGGATTCCGAGAATACTCGGGTCTTCCCACCTATGGAGTTGCGACTCCGCGGATCGTGGGCTTGTAATGGGTCAAGTTGGAACACCCCTGCAGGGTTTGAACTTTCGAAAGCCGTGCCCGCGGTTATGTGGCAGATGGGAGCTTGTTAATATCCGGTTGTAGAAAACTTGACACAATGTTTCAATACACTACCAGCGTGTGTACCGTGACTGTCAATTTCCGAATAGGGATTCGGGAGTTGAACACGGTGGGGTTATGTTTGTTGAGCTTTTAGCTAGGATCACTTCGTGATCATCTCTCGACCGAGGCACCTTCCCTTCTCACTCTCGTATACGTAAGCTAGTGCTAGTGCTGCTGCAGACTCTTGTTGTTCCTTCACCTCTTGTTCTTTCTTCAGCCTTGTCCTCACCCAAGGCTTAAATAGTCGTGTTACCCGGGAACGGGATTGCTGAGTCCTCTGTGGCTCACAGTTACTTCACCACACCAGATGCAGGTTCAGCCGAGTTTGACACAGGAGCTGGATCAGAACTTCCGGGAGCTCGATGAAGAGTTTGACAATATGCTTGTGACGTTTCGATGATTAGTAGTGGTTTCTACTAGGATTCGATCCTGACCTGTGGCTTTATGTTGTTGTGGTATCTTTCTTCGGATCTTCACCCGTAGTCGGGTTGTGATGTTTTGAATGATGTCTTGCTTATGTAATGTATTGTGTGAAGTGGCGAGTGTAAGCCAACTATCTCCTTTTGCAATTTAATCCCTCTTTTACATGAGTCGTGCAAAGATACCAAACTTGAGATCATGCTAGGATGGGCTTATATCTTTAAGTCGTGCCTCGACACGTAGGAGATATAGTCCCATCCTGGGCATTACACTTGAGCTCTTTGATTTCCTCTATATGGTTAGTATCAACACAAGTACTAGAGGAAGTATAAGCTTCATTGTTAGAGAAACAAGGCAAGGAAAGTAATTCATCACAAGATGTACCAATATTGTGAGTAGATGAATTAGAAGGACTATCACATGGCAATATATCATTTTGACTTGAAGTAGTGCTAGTATCCACATGAGGCTCAGTAGATGTTACCTTGATACTCATAGCCTCATGAGCTATCTTTAGCACATTATGGGATACTAGAAGATCATCATGAGAGCTTGTGAGCTTTACATGACTTTCTTCCAATTTCCCATAATTGCTAGATAGCAACTCAAGTTGAGCCCTTAGCTCAACATTCTCCTTCAAAATGGATGCTTCACTAGAAATAGAGTTAGTAGCAGAAGCATCATCAATAATAGCAAGAGGAGAAGGAAACTTGGCAAGCTCTTTACAATATGAAACTTTAAGTTGAGCATGAGACTCTGTGAGTTTGATAGGCTCACCCTTAATGACCCTTGAGCCATTTTCGAGGTGCTCAAAATCCTCAAGGAGTTTAGCATGCACAACTTCAAGCTTATCATTTTTAGTTTCAAAATCATTAGCCACCTCGAGAGCTCTATCACGGGATTCCTTATTCTAGATAGTTCTAGTGCAAAAGTCTCCTCAAGAGATTCCTTGGTGGTTTCTTCAAGTTCAAGAGCTTGCAAGAGGTCAGCGATCTGATTAGCGTAATCACGCTCATGACCTTCCATTTTATCAATGGTGACCTCATGCATGCTCCTCTGGATGAGATTCCAACTTATCAATGTATTTCTTGCCCTCAATGGCAATAGACATGATTTCCATGAAGTTGGAACAAGCAATTTTATTCTTATGAAGAGCTTTAAATATCATTTCCCCCTTAATTTTGAAGGAGGAAACATTATCATTCTCTTCATCATTATCAGCATCATCATCATTCTTGTCATCATCACTATCATCACAAGATATATTGGGATTCAAAGTGGGAGATACCTTTGAAGCCTTAGCCATAAGGCAAAACGCCATAGATGATGATGTTGGATCCCTCGAAGCACCATTCAAGGCCACATCTTGTTCCATGGGGTGTTGGATTTCCTCTACATTGTTAGCACAATAATTCGAGGAAATACATGCATTTTTATCATGGCAACGAGACATAGAAAGCATATCATCATGAGATTTAGTGAAGCAATTTCTACATGATATGCAAGGACTATCAACACAAGCATGTGAAACATTTAGAGTCCTCGAAGTGTTAAAGTCCAAATATGAAGCATTGCTATAATAATGTGATGAAGGATCATCAATAATAAGCTCACTATAATCATTGCAATGAACACCACTACTCACCATATCATTACCTTGAGGCAAACCACATGTAGGTGAAGTAGAAGAAGTTGAGAAGACTATACGACCGGAGGTGGAGGGAGGACAATCATCCCCACAAATCTTAGACACGCCATATTTATCTTGAAGCTTTGTCCACAACTCATGAGCATCCCGAAATGGCATGAGTTGAAAAATAACTACATTGCTCAAAGCAACGAAAAGCAAATTAGAAGCTTGAACATTGAGATAAGAGTTTTTCTCATCCTGTAATGATAATCTTTGGGGATCCTTTGGAGGAGAAAACCCATATCTACAATTCGCTCTAAATTTGGGTCCATGACCCTAAAGAGATTAATTGTCACACCCTGATTTTCATGCCACATTGCTTAAACTGGTAATCATGCTAAAAATGTGGATTGACAAAAACTTTTGAGTGCTTTTGACTTTGCTTGATTGATTCTCTGTCTGCTGTTTGCTAGTGCTCTAAAAATCAAATAAACCCTCCAACCCTTATACTTCATCTCCTTGATCCAAAGCCTTTTCCCAATAATCATGCCATGTGTATAGACCAGTATAGAATTTTCTTATAAAAATATTTTGGCCAAATAGTATTTTCTAAAATTAGTTTTCCAAAAACCCCTGAATTGAGGTTTGCACTACAAGTACCTTATTTAGGGTGTGAAAAATCTTTCAAAAAGTATATTTGAATCCTATTAGGTATAGGACTCCCAGAAACCACAAAATTATAATTTTAAAAGTTATTTTTATATTTTATTTAAAAGCTTTTCCTTAAGGCCAGAAATGGACTTTAATAGGGAAAAATTATTTAATCATTTCAAAAATATTTGCCAAAATTCAGGGAAAATCATAGGACATATATTGTCCATATATAAGAGTTTCAACACATGGTCATGTTCAAAATATTGGACAAATCCTTCCAAAACCCTTTCTGGATATTTCAAGCTTTTGAAATATTTACAAAGGAAATATTCTCCAAAAATTCCAGGGAAATTCTATCATGTTAAATATGACATATTTGATGATCTTGCAAAGCCTCATGCCTTGAAGATCAAGGAAACATCATCTAATCCCCTCAAAACCATTTCTGTCCATTTTGAAGTTTGAGCAACTTTACATTGCCAAACTTGTCCAAATGCTCTCAAACTTGGTGCACATGCTAAAAAGATGTAATTATGCATCTATGCCAAATGGCACAAGTTTTGGAGAAGCATAACTTGATCTAAGTGCCCCAAAACCCTTTCTGACCAGATCCAAATTTGAACAACTCTACATTACCAACTTTTTACCTCGGGCTTCAAACTTTGTGGGCATGATCACAACCCCAAATGATGACACCACACCAAGTGGTGCATCAAGGGGAGATGATTTGCTTAACTTAATCTTGGAGGATCCATTTCTGTTGATTTCTAGGGTTTACAAGAGTTGCATTGGCAACTTTGCCCAAATGAGCTCAAATTTGGTGGAAGGGCCTAAATGTATGTGACATTTAATCCTGTTAAGTGTCATAGCCAGTGGAGATCATTTGCTTGCCCAAAACATGATCAAACACCTTCTGCCAATTTACCAAAACCATTGTTTTGACCCCTTTTACTATTCCCCTTTACCTCAAATTCTTACCACAGGTAAACCTGATCATCTACTACCTCCAGTAACTTCCCCATGTCCACAGCTCAATGATTGAGGGGTGAAAACCCCATTTTTACTCTTGTGGACAGCAACATTCTTCTCCTTTCTAACCTCCCTCCTCACTCCAGTGGCCCTCCAGGGCATCCCAGGCCGTATGTACATTGTTTACTAGTCCCTAGCACTGTTGGACATTGGGGGACATGGCCAGGAAGCAAGGGGCATGACCATGCCGGCCAAAGACATGCTCTGGAGCGCGCTACAATGCGCCGAGGCACTGTAGCTCGGCCCTCCCGAGGCATCCAAGCAGCCTTGGGCAGAGCGAGCGTGTCCATCGAGGTCGCCTCGACGTCCACGACACGCCTCGCTGTCGGACCCCTCCTCCCTTGCCCCCCTTATCCCTCCGTGAGCTCGCCCGAGCGCGTCCATGTACGTTGCTCACGGTGCACCGCGACCGCGCCTATTTAAGCCACCCCGACCCTCTCTCTCGGCTTGGTTAGAACCTCCTCTCTCCCGTGAACCTCCTGGACAAGCTCCGTCTCCTCCTGGTGCTCTCCTTCCCTCTCCAAGGCCAGAGCCGAGCCGTCGGCCGCCGCCAAAATTCGGGTACCTCAGGCCCTTTCTCCTCCACCTAGCCGCTCCAACACCCTCTCAGCACCGACCCAGACTCACCCCATGCTCCAGATCCTCCTCCCCCCGCCTCTTCCTCGCTGTGCCAAACCACACCGACGGCCTCCTCCGCGGCCATCCAAGCCATCGCCGCTTCAGCCCTCCCCGGCATGCGTGAAGCACGTGGATGGGTGCGGCGTGTCCTCCTGAGCACGCCGGTGGGTGGAGCGTCGCCGAAGACGCTCTGTAGCCCCGGCAATCGCCGACGGGAGCCGCTCGTCCCCACGGCTAGAGCACACGGCGGGAGGTTGAAGATGGCCTGAGCGCTGGGCCCCGCGCGTTAGCGACCTAGTGACTGGGCCGCGTCATTTAAGTGGAAACGGCTTCGGCCGAAACTGCCTAGCCGCCGCAAAGGCGTATTCCCGGCGGGCGCCTTCGACGTGGCCCTTCCCGCACGCAGCTGAGCTACTGGGCCGGCCCAGTAGCTATCCTTCGCCCGACGCGTGTTTTAGGTATAACCTGAGTATTTCTTTCCTTTTTATTTTTCTGTAAATTTGTAAAAATGCTTAAACAATTCATTTGAACTCCAAATTTGGTGATTCAAATTTCCAGTGACTCCATAAATCATGCTCTATCACATGGTGCAACATGCACATTTTTCCAGGAACCTTTCCTTCACAAATAATTATCAAATGCCATTATTCCATTTTTTGTGATGAACTTTAGAAAATCACCGAGGGCTCAAATTTGATCCAAATGCAGTGGTTCAAATTCCTAGGTGCTTGTCATATCCAAACTTAGTTTTGGAACATTTTTATTAATACTTTCTGTACCCCACCAAATAATGAGCCATTTCTTCATATTTATCAACTTTGCAAAATCCTAGGAAATTCATTTGAATTCCAAATCCAGTGAAACCAACTGCTAGATGCTTCTAAAATCATGACTTGTTAAATGGGTGCCTTTGCTCATTGTTCAAAAACATATTTCTGTACACTTCTTACAAATCCATAAACCCATTGATCCCATCATATTGAAATGTGCCAAACCATCCATTGATCATACTCCAATGAAACCACCTTGGTTATTTTTCATATGACCAGAGGTATCCTAGAAAAGTCCAACTCCTATTTTTAGAGCACTTTTATTTTTGCTTTGTTGTGTTGCTTATTATGATTATTTCCATCGATTAGTTGACGAAATAAACGGAGTACTCAGATGGACCGGAAGGTTCGAAGACTCGGAAGGACAAGGCAAGCAGCCCTTTGACCATGTTCGAGAAACCTTTTTATGCATGTCTCATAGCACCTTATTATCAATGCATCGGAATCATGTAGAAGAAGTGACCACCTTGGTTGGTACCTTTGTTACTTTACCATTGAATCTTGCATCAAACATGACCCTACCTTCCTATGAGGGTTATGTGGGTGGGAGTAGATAGATATATGCTATAGTAGTTGGCTACGCAAATGGGTCTGGGTTATGCATTGAGTGAAACAAGTGTGGTTTGACATACTTGCAAATAACCCAGTGGGTGCCACTAATGCCCCTAGGAGATGATGAGAACTAGGGCACTACTTGGTGAAGAAGTAGTGTACCTAGGCTTGATGAGAGTGTTGTTTACAGAGATGGATTAGATTTATGTGTGACTACCGTCCCAAACGAACATGCGCAACCACTCTACCCTTATATGGGAAAGGGCATTATTGATTACCTAAGTCGATACTAGCATGGTGCCCGCATTACTAGTGACGGGGGTGACATGAGGTCACTCTCGGGACGGGGTCGTGCTTGGATAGGCGGCCATGACTGTCTTTACAGGGCACCGGACACACCGTTGGTACCCCGTGCTTGTGGTATGTGATGTATATGGGGGCGAGGCTCCACAAATTTTAATATGTGAAATGTTTGGCACGGGGCTGTTACCAATCGAGTGGACTCTGTGTTAGTGTCGTCTAGGGAAAGGTAGTGATCGGGTGCTTACCCCGGGTACTTGAGGTACCGCGGGTCGTGGATGTCACGGAAGTTCCCCGGATCTAGTGGGTAAAGTGTGCAACCTCTGCAGAGTGTCAAACTATTCGAATAGCCGTGTCCGCGGTCAAGGACAGTTGGGTGGTGCTACTTAGACTATGTCCATAAGTTTCTGGAAAACAACACGGTTTGGGTAAATCTGTTGATGTGATTGTGAGAAAGTCACAATGAGCTTGAGCATGAGTTGATTACAACTCTTTCTCGATAATGATGTCTGTAACCTCCTGATACTTGTTGCAGACACATGCATGTCCATGTTATATGTTGATCATACTTGCATATGAAAAACTAGCTTTCCGCAAAACTGCCAATTTAGCTGTAGAGCCTTGCATAATTATTCTGTCATCACACTTGGGTTGCTTGCGAGTACATTCAAAGTACTCATTGGCTTGCCACTGGTTATTTTATTGTCCAGGCATGAGAGAACAAGATATGATGAAGATTTCTTGGTGACGAGCATGCGAGCTAGGACGCTTCCCAGTCAGAATGCCTGTAGGGTTAAGGCAGATGGCATGGGTCCAAGTTGTTATTGAAGATTTCCGCTGCGATGATATACTCAAGACTTGACCATAATGGTCCTATTTATGTAATACGGTATGTATGGATGTAAGACTCTTGTTATTCAGCTTCTGTGTGTTTAGTGAGCATTGATCTCTGGGATCACTGTACACGTGCACTCGGTGATCTCGACTTACGAGTCGGGGTCCCCATAGAGCTGGTATCAGAGCCATCCTGACTGTAGGAAGCCTTAGTTAGCATGGTCGTTAGTTAGGGTAAAAACTAATTCCAAAACTATTACTAGTTTTCAAAACTATATATATACTTCTCTCCCTTCTCAGTTTTTCAAAAACTAGGCCATACCTAATCTCTCCCCCCTTCAAAACTGTTGGTCGCTAGAACCCCTATGCCCCTGACCACTGGATTTTCTGTAATCCTCGTGGAGTGCACCCTGCCAAACACTCACCCACCGCTTCTGCACGCAAGAGTGGCGACACCACGACAAGACGATACCAACAGAAAATCCATCCTCGAGGAATGGGGACATGAAGACCCAGAAGATGGTGACACCCTTGGCAGAGCCCCAAGATGATGCAACATTGGCCTATGATGACCAGGGTATAGGTTATGCAAAATCATGATATGCATCGCTAATAGAGTAATCCTGTCACTATCGTTGTTGTATCGGCAACCACCGGTGGATGAGAACCTCGCCATTTGGTCCACCTCACTATAGTGAGCAGGAAAACGGTTCTCTTCGTCCCCCGCTCTTGGTGTCGATGTTTTCATCAACGAAACCGACATGTTGGACCTCTATTATGCCATGTTATTGTCATTGCATACGTATTGCCTACCTGGTACCCTCGACGTCCCAGAAGGCACAAGGGGTCGTCATGATTAAAGAGACAAGAAAAGACCAAGTCAACGCCAGCTACAAGGAGGCACCTTCACCACATCACCACATCAGGCGAGAAGTTGTTGAAGATTCTTCAGGCTCAACCTGGATCGTTTATCAAACAACTACAAGGGACATAGCAACACCGGAGGAAAACTCAGGAGACTGCACGAGGCACAAGTCACGACACTCAGTCCGAGAACCCCTAGGGTAGGATGAGTCGTGTACCCCCTATGCGCAGTCGAGTCCGTATGATGGTTCGAATAGAACCATGATTGTGTGTTGCTTGATTTGAATTGTTTGTGTTTCGATATAAGTCGCACTGTTGCCCTAGGCAACAAGTACACGACTATATCACCTTCCTTGCCTTGTTTCTTTTGTTTCAGCCTTTTTGCACCTGGTTGTTTGCACCTGCACTATAGAACCCCCCCCTTAGGCATTTCCCTCCTCTACGCTACTTTTTCCCTCTTTTCTCTCTCCCCAACTGAAGACCCGCAAGACAAGATGCACCAACGATTCTACCTCGGCAACCAACTCGCACTGAAGACTCCTGCCACGACCTCCACGACCAAGTGCAACCTCGTAGAATTATGTTTAACCCTCCAGACTAGTAACCCATTCCTAGACCCTTTGAGACTTCACGAGACACTCCAGCACGAACCCTTAACCATGTGCTTAACCCATAGAATTGCGAGAGAACCTGTTAAGCCTTTGTAACCTTGCACAACACTGGTTTCGTAAAGGAACTAGTGGACACAGTGAGTGAGCACATTTCTATCCTAATATAGCACAAGAACTGACGATGCCATAGATAGACCAATTTGAGGATATTAGACAGATGACTTGGTGGCTTTATATCAGTGACTTCGAGGAATTATCTAAGACCTTGATGGATTGTGAGATTTCATATTGGTGGGATCATGACTTTGGGGAAGCATGTGGGAATTCTCGTCGGGCATGAGATTTGGATTTAAGTAAGTGATTCTGATTGGGTATAGATGCTAGATATGTCTGCATGGTTCGGAGTAAATTGAATTTAGACCGATGATCCTGATCATGATATCGTGCTTCTCGGTGGACAATAAACTGGGAGATTGGATTATTTGTCGGAGTTGGTTTAGGGATCTATATAATCATGACCTTGGAGTTTACTTGACCCGGATGATGGGAATTTGGTGGACTTACTATCGTAATGCATAGTCCTTCCAAGTATTTGGGTATTATAGGGACTTGGGATCTTGTGGAACACCGTAGACATTGGATTTGTAGAATTTGTTGGATTATGTGGTGATTGATGGAAATAACCGGGCTATTGGAGTTGACCTATAGGAAGGAAACAAAATCTTGTAGTGGCATATGACGTGTTTCTTTAGAACAGAGATGCCTTATCGTGAGCCTTGCAAGAATAGGTTGAGTGCTTGGATTGTGGAGTTTAATTTAAGCTTAGTAGCATGTATGACCTACCCATGGATTTTAGGGGAAGGCATGCATATGGATTTGGGGATCGTAGGCAAGTAAAATTTTGTTAGACCGCCTCTTGAGAGTCATGAGGATATGTATGGCATGAGTGGTGATTGAAGATGGTCTATGCGAGAGGATGCTTTTTCGTTCGGAGTACTAGATAGAGCTATTGGCATCTCACAAACCGTGCTTAAGGATAAGGTAATAAAAGTTCACTCACTCACTAGAATCCTTGAAACCCTTAAGCCCCACCAGGCCACAACTTGGTCAGATTCTGACCACGGGCCTTCGCTCTAAGTCGGGAAGACCTTGCAAATACTCAACGAAGACCACCACCAATACCCCAGCTTACCTTGCGTACCCCATAGACCTCATGGAGTAATTGGACAAGTTGGGTAACATCATTATTTGATGGCCTACTTGTCTGCCCGAAGACAAAAGAAGAGACGGACAGCTGGATAGAGGACATTTGAAGACCGCCCTGTCAAGAAGGAAGAACTACACCGACCACCGTCATCAAGAAGTGAACTCCTGCATCCAAGACCGGGCGTATCTGCAAACCACTCCTCTCGAAGGGACCGAGCATTTCCGTGTCGAAGGAACGCTCACACCAAGATTTATCGACCTTTCTTCAAGGCCACTGCAAGACAAATAGTAGACGGCTCCCAGCTAACTTACCACCTGAGTTACCCTCCGTGCACCAAATATTCCACGGGTCACCACCCTGGAAGTACTTCTTACTTCCTAACTAACCCGATCCCCGCAAAGACATCGGTCACCGAGCCTTTGACAACTAACCCAACCTAACCTATGCAAGAGACCCCTCAGCAACCTGCATCAAAGGCAACAATTAAGAAGCCACACCACCAAGTACTTCAAGATTCCATGGAGCACCACTCGGAAGCAGAACCAACGAGAAGAAGTGAAGACTACCCCCTATCCAAGGCTCCGTATTCCTTTCCACGCCTAGTCTGGGAATCTCGGGGACGAGATTCTTGTAAGGGGGTAGGTCTGTCACACCCTGATTTTCATGCCACGTTGCTTAAGCTGGTAATCATGCTAAAAATGTGGATTGACAAAAACTTTTGAGTGTTTTTGACTTTGCTTGATTGATTCTCTGTCTGCTGTTTGCTAGTGCTCTAAAAATCAAATAAATCCTCCAACTCTTATACTTCATCTCCTTGATCCAAAGCCTTTTCCCAATAATCATGCCATGTGTATAGACCAGTACAGAATTTTCTTATAAAAATATTTTGGCCAAATAGTATTTTCTAAAATTAGTTTTCCAAAAACCCCTGAATTGAGGTTTGCACTACAAGTACCTTATTTAGGGTGTGAAAAATCTTTCAAAAAGTATATTTGAATCCTATTAAGTATAGGACTCCCAGAAACCACAAAATTATAATTTTAAAAGTTATTTTTATATTTTATTTAAAAGCTTTTCCTTAAGGCCAGAAATGGTCTTTAATAGGGAAAAATTATTTAATCATTTCAAAAATATTTGCCAAAATTCAGGGAAACTCATAAGACATATATTGTCGATATATAAGAGTTTCAACACATGGTCATGTTCAAAATATTGGACAAATCCTTCCAAAACCCTTTCTGGATATTTCAAGCTTTTGAAATATTTACAAAGGATATATTCTCCAAAAATTCCAGGGAAATTCTATCATGTTAAATATGACATATTTGATGATCTTGCAAAGCCTCATGCCTTGAAGATCAAGGAAACATCATCTCATCCCCTCAAAACCATTTCTGTCCATTTTGAAGTTTGAGCAACTTTACATTGCCAAACTTGTCCAAATGCTCTCAAACTTGGTGCACATGCTAAAAAGATGTAATTATGCATATATGACAAATGGCACAAGTTTTGGAGAAGCATAACTTGATCTAAGTGCCCCAAAACACTTCCTGACCAGATCCAAATTTGAACAACTCTACATTACCAACTTTTTACCTGGGGCTTCAAACTTTGTGGGCATGATCACAACCCCAAATGATGACACCACACCAAGTGGTGCATCAAGGGGAGATGATTTGCTTAACTTAATCTTGGAGGATCCATTTCTGTTGATTTCTAGGGTTTACAAGAGTTGCATTGGCAACTTTGCCCAAATGAGCTCAAATTTGGTGGAAGGGCCTAAATGTATGTGACACTTAATCCTGTTAAGTGTCATAGCCAGTGGAGATCATTTGCTTGCCCAAAATATGATCAAACACCTTCTGCCAATTTACCAAAACCATTGTTTTGACCCCTTTTACTATTCCCCTTTACCTCAAATTCTTACCACAGGTAAACCTGATCATCTACTACCTCCAGTAACTTCCCCATGTCCACAGCTCAATGATTGAGGGGTGAAAACCCCATTTTTACTCTTGTGGACAGCAACATTCTTCTCCTTTCTCACCTCCCTCCTCACTCCAGTGGCCCTCCAGGGCATCCCAAGCCGTATGTACATTGTTTACTACTCCCTAGCACTGTCTGATATTGGGGGACACGGCCAGGAAGCAAGGGGCATGACCATGCCGGCCAAAGACACGCTCTGGAGCGCGCTACAGTGCGCCAAGGCACTGTAGCTCGGCCCTCCTGAGGCATCCAGGCGGCCTTGGGCAGAGCGAGCGTGTCCATCGAGGTCGCCTCGACGTCCACGACACGCCTCGCTGTCGGACCCCTCCTCCCTTGCCCCCCTTATCCCTCCGTGAGCTCGCCCGAGCGCGTCCATGGACGTTGCTCACGGTGCACCGCGGCCGCGCCTATTTAAGCCACCCCGACCCTCTCTCTTGGCTTGGTTAGAACCTCCTCTCTCCCGTGAACCTCTTGGACAAGCTCCCTCTCCTCCTGGTGCTCTCCTTCCCTCTCCAAGGCCGGAGCCGAGCCGTCGGCCGCCGCCAAAATTCGGGCACCTCAGGCCCTTTCTCCTCCACCTAGCCGCTCCAACACCCTCTCAGCACCGACCCAGACTCACCCCATGCTCCAGATCCTCCTTCCCCCGCCTCTTCCTCGCTATGCCAAACCACACCGACGGCCTCCTCCGCGGCCATCCAAGCCATCGCCGCTTCAGCCCTCCCCGGCGTGCGTGAAGCACGTGGATGGGTGTGGCGTGTCCTCCTGAGCACGCCGGTGGGTGGAGCGTCGCCGAAGACGCTCTGTAGCCCCGGCAATCGCCGACGGGAGCCGCTCTCCCCACGGCTAGAGCACACGGCGGGAGGTTGAAGATGGCCTGAGCGCTGGGCCCCGCGCGTTAGCGACCTAGTGGCTGGGCCGCGTCATTTAAGTGGAAACGGCTTCGGCCGAAACCGCCTAGCCGCCGCAAAGGCGTATTCCCGGCGGGCGCCTTCGACGTGGCCCTTCCCGCACGCAGCTGAGCTACTGGGCCGGCCCAGTAGCTATCCTTCGCCCGACGCGTGTTTTAGGTATAACCTGAGTATTTCTTTCCTTTTTATTTTTCTGTAAATTTGTAAAAATGCTTAAACAATTCATTTGAACTCCAAATTTGGTGATTCAAATTTCCAGTGACTCCATAAATCATGCTCTATCACATGGTGCAACATGCACATTTTTCCAGGAACCTTTCCTTCACAAATAATTATCAAATGCCATTATTCCATTTTCTGTGATGAACTTTAGAAAATCACAGAGGGCTCAAATTTGATCCAAATGCAGTGGTTCAAATTCCTAGGTGCTTGTCATATCCAAACTTAGTTTTGGAACATTTTTATTAATACTTTCTGTACCCCACCAAATTATGAGCCATTTCTTCATATTTATCAACTTTGCAAAATCCTAGGAAATTCATTTGAATTCCAAATCCAGTGAAACCAACTCCTAGATGCTTCTAAAATCATGACTTGTTAAATGGGTGCCTTTGCTCATTGTTCAAAAACATATTTTTGTACACTTCTTACAAATCCATAAACCCCTTGATCCCATCATATTGAAATGTGCCAAACCATCCATTGATCATACTCCAATGAAACCACCTTGGTTATTTTTCATATGACCAGAGGTATCCTAGAAAAGTCCAACTCCTATTTTTAGAGCACTTTTATTTTTGCTTTGTTGTGTTGCTTATTATGATTATTTCCATCGATTAGTTGACGAAATAAACGGAGTACTCAGATGGACCAGAAGGTTCGAAGACTCGGAGGGACAAGGCAAGCAGCCCTTTGACCATGTTCGAGAAACCTTTTTATGCATGTCTCATAGCACCTTATTATCAATGCATCGGAATCATGTAGAAGAAGTGACCACCTTGGTTGGTACCTTTGTTACTTTACCATTGAATCTTGCATCAAACATGACCCTACCTTCCTATGAGGGTTATGTGGGTGGGAGTAGATAGATATATGCTATAGTAGTTGGCTACGCAAATGGGTCTGGGTTATGCATTGAGTGAAACAAGTGTGGTTTGACATACTTGCAAATAACCCAGTGGGTGCCACTAATGCCTCTAGGAGATGATGAGAACTAGGGCACTACTTGGTGAAGAAGTAGTGTACCGAGGCTTGATGAGAGTGTTGTTTACAGAGATGGATTAGATTTATGTGTGACTACCGTCCCAAACGAACATGCGCAACCACTCTACCCTTATATGGGAAAGGGCATTATTGATTACCTAAGTCGATACTAGCATGGTGCCCGCATTACTAGTGACGGGGGTGACATGAGGTCACTCTCGGGACGGGGTCGTGCTTGGATAGGCGGCCATGACTGTCTTTACAGGGCACCGGACACACCGTTGGTACCCCGTGCTTGTGGTATGTGATGTATATGGGGGCGAGGCTCCACAAATTTTAATATGTGAAATGTTTGGCACGGGGCTGTTACCAATCGAGTGGACTCTGTGTTAATGTCGTCTAGGGAAAGGTAGTGATCGGGTGCTTACCCCGGGTACTTGAGGTACCGCGGGTCGTGGATGTCACGGAAGTTCCCCGGATCTAGTGGGTAAAGTGTGCAACCTCTGCAGAGTGTCAAACTATTCGAATAGGCGTGTCCGCGGTCAAGGACAGTTGGGTGGTTCTACTTAGACTATGTCCATAAGTTTCTGGAAAACAACACGGTTTGGGTAAATCTGTTGATGTGATTGTGAGAAAGTCACAATGAGCTTGAGCATGAGTTGATTACAACTCTTTCTCGATAATGATGTCTGTAACCTCCTGATACTTGTTGCACACACATGCATGTCCATGTTATATGTTGATCATACTTGCATATGAAAAACTAGCTTTCCGCAAAACTGCCAATTTAGCTGTAGAGCCTTGCATAATTATTCTGTCATCACACTTGGGTTGCTTGCGAGTACATTCAAAGTACTCATTGGCTTGCCATTGGTTATATTATTGGCCAGGCATGAGAGAACAAGATATGATGAAGATTTCTTGGTGACGAGCATGCGAGCGAGGACGCTTCCCAGTCAGAATGCATGTAGGGTTAAGGCAGATGGCATGGGTCTGATGGCTTCTCGCCCCTCGTTGGTTACCCCAAGTGGAAGGTTGAGATGTAGCGTAGCGGCAAATTTCCCTTGGCAAAGATACCAAGGATCGAATCCCGTGAGACTCCGAGGGTCGACAAGTAGGTGTCAACGGCGCCAGAAACTTAGCGGTTGACGGGACCTGCACACAGATACAGATAACTTTGCTCCCAACGAGTACAGACAGGTTTTCAGTCCCTCCGGCCTTGTTGTTTACAAAGGATCAAACACAAGAGATAATAATGATAGCTATGACTGCAACTAGGAAATAAAAACAGGAAGTAAATAGAAGGTGTGATCAGCGGTGGTAATATGGACCGGGGTCCCATGATGTTCACTAGTGATGTCTCTCTCCCAAAAGACGATAAAACAGCAAAGCGAGGTAAACAAATTACAGCTGGGCAATTGACAGGATTATGTGCGCAAACCAATGCTAACTATGCTACAAAGAAAGGTAGAGGCTCAAAAGCATGGGCGGTACGCCAAGGCAAGTAGACCGAAATCCATCTGCATCTACTACTAATCATCCACCTTGAGATATCTATCCAGAACATCTCGCTGGTATTAAGTTGCGAATCCCACCCAAAGTGTAAACTCAAAGGAACAGACAACTGCATTAAAAGAACTTTGCGTAAAGTAAACAATCCTTGCACCCGCAAGTACAAGCACCGTTGTTTTCTCCCTTGTGGCAACAACACATCCCCTAGACTCATGTTTCTGTCACTCAAGCTAGTCATCAGGGGGCATGAACCCACAATCAAGCATAACGCTCCCTCTTGGAGTTACTACCTACTACTTGGCCAAAGCAATAAACAGCAACGGAGAACATGCAAGAATTACTCAAGAACAAAGATATAAAAGAGGTGAATCAAATATATTACTCAAACACAATCTGAACATAGTCTCATAATCCATCAGATCCCAGCAAACTCAGCAAAGCAACAGCAGAAAGATTACATATGTGCCTCAATCATATAGGGCAGCTCACGAGGTCTAAACCATGAAGAGCAAAGAGGGGAGGAGAACATCACATAGCTACTGATCATGGACCCATGGTCCTAGGTGGACTACTCACGACTCATCCGGGAAGCGTCCATGGTGGTGGAGAAGCTCCCGGTGGTGGTTCTCCCCTCCGGCAGGGTGCCGGGAAGAGTTCTCCTGATGCTCCTGATCTTGGAAGCGCTGCGGCGGCGGAACAGAGGCGAGATCGCGAAAAAGGGTTCTGTCCTCGAGGGTTTTGGGTCGAGAGGGATATATAGGCGAAGGGGGGCAGCCAGAGGCGGAGCAGGGGCCCCAGGCGCCCCCCTGGCGCGGCCAGGGGTGGGGCCGCGCCAGGTGGCCGCCTGGGCCTCCCCTGGCTCCCCTTTGGCCCATCTTTGGTTCTTCGCGAAGCTTCCTGTACGCTGATTTTTCCTATATTTTTCCTAGAATTTTTGGAGCACTTTTAATATGGGGGAAACCTGAAATAGAAAAACAACAGAAAACAGGAACTGGCACTGTGGTGCACTGAGTTAATAGGTTAGTCCAAATATGATCAAAAGTGTATGGAAGTGCATCAATATCATAGCAATATCACACAAAAGAAGCATGGAGCAAGCAGAAATTATAGATACGTTTTGGATGTATCAACATCCCCAAGCTTAATTCCTGCTCGTCCTCGAGTAGGTAAATGATAACAAGCATAATTTCTATGGTGACATGCTACCAACCATATAAGAACTTTTTAAGTAAAGCAATCAAGGCATGTAATTCAATTCAAGTCATAACAAGCAAGAGTCTATATTAGCATTGTAACAAGCAACATAAGAACATAAAGGTGCAAGAGCTCTCACTGTCCGTGACTCGAATGTCTCCAAATGGTGTTTGCGTGCAAGAAAGGGGATAGGGATATACGAGAGAGTAAAACATAGTTTTTGTATTGTTGAGAACTTAATCTACTAAAGTTTCACACTTGGTATTCTTTGGAATCTTATCTTGACTCATCCCCAGACCACTAGCCAGGTACAAGTCAAAATGATCCACTCCCTTTCGATATTTTGAGCACTCATGCAATGGATGAGCGTAAGCAAAAAGTTGACACTTAGGATGGCAAAGAGAGAAAAATGATGAAAGGGGAAGACAAAAAAGGTGTGAAAGGCTCACATCAATGAGGACAATCATAGGCGAGATAAAGCCAAATGATAGATATGATGTGAGGAGTAGGGATTGCCATGCAACGGATGCACATATGAGCTAAGGTAAGCTCTCCAATGGAACTAGTGGGGTGCATCCAACTTGCTCGCTCAAGAAGACCTAGAGCTCTTTTGAGGAGGCTCATCATTGGAATATACAAGCCAAGTTCTATAGTGTGAAGGTCCCCACATAGCTATATGCATGAATGATAATCTCTATGGAGTACAAGGTATAAGATGAAGTACGAGTGTGGATCTCTCAAAAGGAATAGTAGTGTGCCCCCTTCTCTCTTTTTATTTCTTTTTCTCTTTTTTCTCTTTTTTTTATTTTTTTGTGGCCTCAATGGCTCTTTCTATTTAACTCTCATTTGTCCTCTTTGGGATCTTTTGATTTGTCCTCTTTGGGATCTTTTCCTCACTTTAGGGGCAACACTCTATATATTACAAGAAGTATAGAAGATCTTTCACACTTTACAAAAGTACTCAACATAAAGAAAATTAAACTATCATGATGTATGCAAATGTATGCCTCTGCCGGTGTAGCAGGATATGCAATGATACTAGCGCGTCATGTAGCAATGATTAGGGCAAGGCCCAACTAGCATGCGGCTCATCGATCAAGCAAAAAGCATGTATGACATGAAGATCAAGTCATGAGAAGATGGATGTTGCATGTCAATGTATCTCGGAAAGGCTATGGAAATGCCTTGATAGGTAGGTATGGTGGCTGTTTTGAGGAAGGATATAATGAGGCTTATGATGACAGAGCGTATCGTGCCAAGGATTTGGATGCACCGGCGGAGTATGCGCCAACTCTCGAGGTGAGAAAGGGCAATGCACGGTACCGAAGAGGCTAAAAAAATATGGCTAGGTGGAAGTGTCAACTTTCGAATACTCACATTAGTCCGAAGAACTCATGCACTTATTATCGGTAACTCTCAATCTAATTAGGAGGTTCACAAAGAGACAAGTACCCCGAGGAGGAGTGTATGGGGGTTTGGTTATCCTTGAGCATCCTCGACTCATGGTACGTGAGTGTACTCTAATATTCGATCCCTCCAAAGATTAGGGATCCATCTAGTAGCTAAAGTTCTCAACTATTTTGTAGGTTTTCGAAAATAAACACGGATTGCCCAAAATACGACATCTATCACTAATAGGCTAAAGCTCTTGACACCAAAAGTTCAGACATTACTCATGGCAATACCTCAAAACTATTGCAAGTTACTACTAAAATTAAATAGCAACCTCAATTACCTACTTTAAGTTAAGACACACAACTCAGTGCAACAGGCAAACTCTCTTAACAAGATAAACATGAAAACTCAAGAGAGTTCAGCAACCAACTAAACAAAAGCTCTTTAAAAAGAAAAGCATGAAAACTAAGAGCTAAACATGACAGCAGCTATGGAAAGACAAAGAACACACACAGCAAAGATAAGCATGAAAATCCTATGTTGTGTTCTAGGTTGAAGTGGAGCGTGTTTATCTCCCACACAAAGAAAGCTAGGTTCTAACTTGTTATGAACAGCAAGCAAAGCTAAAGAAAACTAAAAAAAAGAAACTAAGAGCAAGACGCTCCAAGCATAGAACATAACGCATGAAGTGATAAATTATAGTGGAACGAAAGACGAACTGATAATTGTTGATGGAGAAGGGGATGCATGGGGGCATCCCCAAGCTTAGACGCTTGAGTCTTCTTGAATATTTCTTGGGGGTGCACGGGGGCATCCCCAAGCTTGAGCGTTTGACCCTCCTGAATCTTCTTTTATCATCTTCCCTCGCACACTTGAAAACTCCCTTCATACATAACTCATCATAATCTGATTAGCGAGGTTAGTACCCACAATAAAATATTGTTTCCCTACTGGAAATAAAGATAATCTTGAAGAGCTACTGCTTCTCAAGATTGCCAAAAGGTTTTTGCAAAGAAAAAGCAAGCTCAAGGTTTGCAAAACGAAGAAAAGGCAAAACAGGACAAAATCTGTGAAAAACAGACCAGCAGGTAGTAAATAATTTTTTCGGGGCACTTCTGCAACTCAAATCAAAAAACTCAGAACAGACGCTCGAAAGCCAATTGTATAGAGCACGCTGTCAAAAAAATTCAGATCAAAAAGATGATCTGGTGATTTTATTCGAATTTTTCTGTCCAAGGACAGAATCTGTTTCCTGGACAGCACGTCACAACTTTTGAACTTTCTTGCAATCGGAGGCTAAACTTGGCACAAAGCTGAAAAGAAAAGATACAATGATGATGCTACTGTAGTAACAAACATCAAGACACAACAAAAGCAAAATAAAACCTAATTCGTTGCGGGCTGCCTCCCAAAAGCGCTTTCTTTTATGCCTTTAAGCTAGGCATGATGCAAAAAGATCAAGTTGTATCAATTGAACCATCATCAAGATCATCAAAAAGCTCTTCAATAGTACAACTAGTCTTAAGAGGACTTTCAAATAAAGGCCTAATAAAGATACTTCTAGGGGGAAAACCAAAAGGTGGAAAGTCAATGGGAGATTCATTTATAAATTTATCAAAGAGAGGTATTTCTTCCAAAGTCTTCACAGTTTCAACCCCTTTGGCAATAGATGGATTACTTTTGGAACGAGGAGCCTTTGGAACGTAAACGAACTTAGGTTCCTTCTTTGCCGGAGTTTCTACCTTTTGGCTTTGATTGAGGAGAAAGTAGTTCCTAAAGTGTCAAAGATTTCTTCAATCTTGTCTATCCTAGAAGAATCCAAGTCATGGGATTTGATGGTCTCCAAAGTTTTGAGAATTTTATGCATGGAGCTATCAAGCCTATTCAAATTCCCTTGGATCTTACGGTCCAACTCATTTATCTTATTAATGCTTGGCATCTCTAGCTCTATCTTTTCAAGTTTTTTCATAATGTGAGCTAGGGTAATGTCCTCTTGAATGCTAACAACAGGGGGATTTCCAACAAGATTTTCCATAATCCTAAGAGATTCCCAAACTTGGGCTTCTAGTAAATTTCCATTGATAGCAGAATCTAGAATAAACCTATTCCAAGAAGTAATTGCAACATAAAAATTTCTAAGCAGGATAGTAGTAGATTGCTTCTTGGTGGCTCTTTTTTGAGAATCATTAATTCTATACCAAGCATCTTTTAGACTTTCACCACCTCTTTGTTTAAAGGTGAGCACTTCTGCCTCACCAAAGGCAAAAGGACCAGACATAATGCCAACTAAAAGCAAGATAACTATTTTTGTGATTTTTGGTAAGGGACACTAAAGCAAAAACTGAAAGGTAAACTAACAAGACTAAAAAGCAAAGATAAAAGATAGCGTGCAACTCCCCTATCTTGAAGAGTGGAGTCCCCGGCAACGGCGCCAGAAACTTGCTTGATGGCTTCTCGCCCCTCGTTGGTTACCCCAAGTGGAAGGTTGAGATGTAGCGTAGCGGCAAATTTCCCTGGGCAAAGATACCAAGGATCGAATCCCGTGAGACTTCGAGGGTTGACAAGTAGGTGTCAACGGCGCCAGAAACTTAGCGGTTGACGGGACCTGCACACAGATACAGATAACTTTGCTCCCAACGAGTACAGAGAGGTTATCAATCCCTCTGGCCTTGTTGTTTACAAAGGATCAAACACAAGAGATAATAATGATAGCTATGACTGCAACTAGGAAATAAAAACAGGAAGTAAATAGAAGGTGTGATCAGCGGTGGTAATATGGACCGGGGTCCCATGATGTTCACTAGTGATGTCTCTCTCCCAAAAGACGATAAAATAGCAAAGCGAGGTAAACAAATTACAGCTGGGCAATTGACAGGATTATGTGCGCAAACCAATGCTAACTATGCTGCAAAGAAAGGTAGAGGCTCAAAAGCATGGGCGGTACGCCAAGGCAAGTAGACCGAAATCCATCTGCATCTACTACTAATCATCCACCTTGAGATATCTATCCAGAACATCTCGCTGGTATTAAGTTGCGAATCCCACCCAAAGTGTAAACTCAAAGCAACAAGCAACTACATTAAAAGAACTTTGCGTAAAGTAAACAATCCTTGCACCCGCAAGTACAAGCACCGTTGTTTTCTCCCTTGTGGCAACAGCACATCCCCTAGACTCATGTTTCTGTCACTCAAGCTATTCATCAGGGGGCATGAACCCACAATCAAGCATAACGCTCCCTCTTGGAGTTACTACCTACTACTTGGCCAAAGCAATAAACAGCAACGGAGAACATGCAAGAATTACTCAAGAACAAAGATATAAAAGAGGTGAATCAAATATATTACTCAAACACAATCTGAACATAGTCTCATAATCCATCAGATCCCAGCAAACTCAGCAAAGCAATAGCAGAAAGATTACATATGTGCCTCGATCATGTAGGGCAGCTCACGAGGTCTAAACCATGAAGAGCAAAGAGGGGAGGAGAACATCACATAGCTACTGATCATGGACCCATGGTCCAAGGTGGACTACTCACGACTCATACGGGAAGCGTCCATGGTGGTGGAGAAGCTCCCGGTGGTGGTTCTCCCCTCCGGCAGGGTGCCGGGAAGAGTTCTCCTGATGCTCTTGATCTTGGAAGCGCTGCGGCGGCGGAACAGAGGAGAGATCGCGAAAAAGGGTTCTGTCCTCGAGGGTTTCGGGACGAGAGGGATATATAGGCGAAGGGGGGCAGCCAGAGGCGGAGCAGGGGCCCCAGGCGCCCCCCTGGCGCGGCCAGGGGTGGGGCCGCGCCAGGTGGCCGCCTGGGCCTCCCCTGGCTCCCCTCTGGCCCATCTTTGGTTCTTCGCGAAGCTTCCTGTACGCTGATTTTTCCTATATTTTTCCTGGAATTTTTGGAGCACTTTTAATATGGGGGAAACCTGAAATAGAAAAACAGCAGAAAACAGGAACTGGCACTGTGGTGCACTGAGTTAATAGGTTAGTCCAAATATGATCAAAAGTGTATGGAAGTGCATCAATATCATAGCAATATCACACGAAAGAAGCATGGAGCAAGCAGAAATTATAGATACGTTTTGGACGTATCAGGGTCCAAGTTGTTATTGAAGATTTCCGCTGCGATGATATACTCAAGACTTGACCATAATGGTCCTATTTATGTAATACGGTATGTATGGATGTAAGACTCTTGTTATTCAGCTTCTGTGTGTTTAGTGAGCATTGATCTCTGGGATCACTGTACACGTGCACTCGGTGATCTCGACTTACGAGTCGGGGTCCCCACATTAAGCATGCGACTTACCCAAACATCAAAATTTGTGCCATCGAAACTAAGAGTGTCAGAGAATCCTAAACCCCTAGTCGACATCTGATACGTCTTCAACGTATCTATAATTTTTGATTGCTCCATGCTATTATATTATCCTTCTAGGATGTCTTATGGGCTTTATTATACACTTTTATATGATTTTTGGGACTAATATATTAACCTAGAGCCCAGTGCCGGTTTTTTTTTTCTCCTGTTTTAGGGTCTTACAGAAAAGGAATATCAAACGGAATCCAATTGATGAGCCAATTTTTTATGATTTTTTCTGGACCAAAAGAAGCCCCCGAAGCAAAAGAGTTGGGCCAGGAGAGCCACGGGCTGCCCTCGAGGGTGGGGGCGCGCCCTTGGCAGGGGGGCACGCACTCCTATCTCGAGGACAGCCCAGAAGCCCCCCTAGCGTGTGCCCTACGCCAAAAAATCCTATAAATGTTGAAACCCTCGGAAATTAACCTAGATCGGGAGTTCCGCCGCCGAAAGCCTCTGTAGCCACCGAAAACCAATCTAGACCCTGTTCCGGCACCCTGCCGGAGGGTGGAACCCTCACCGGTGGCCATCTTCATCATCCCGGCGCTCTCCATGACGAGGAGGGAGTAGTCCACCCTCGGGGCTGAGGGTATGTACCAGTAGCTATGTGTTTGATCTCTCTCTCTCTCTCTCTCGTGTTCTTGAGATGGCATGATCTTGATGTATCGCGAGCTTTGCTATTCTAGTTGGATCTTCTTCTCCCCCTCTACTCTCTTGTAATGGATTGAGTTTTCCCTTTGAAGTTATCTTATCGGATTGAGTCTTTAAGGATTTGAGAACACTTGATGTATATCTTGCACGTGTTTATCTGTGGTGACAATGGGATATCATGTGATCCACTTGATGTATGTTTTGGTGATCAACTTGCGGGTTCCGTGACCTTGGGAATCCATGCATAGGGGTTGGCACACGTTTTCGTCTTGACTTTCCGGTAGAAATTTGGGGCACTCTTTGAAGTTCTATGTGTTGGTTGAATAGATGTTTCCGAGATTGTGTGATGCATATCATATAATCATGCCCACGGATACTTGAGGTGACAATGGAGTATCTAGGTGACATTAGGGTTTTGATTGATTTGTGTCTTAAGGTGTTATTCTAGTACGAACTCTATGATAGATTGAACGATACTACGGACTCTTGAATAGATCGATCAGAAAGAATAGCTTTGAGGTGGTTTCGTACCCTACCATAATCTCTTCGTTTGTTCTCCGCTATTAGTGACTTTGGAGTGACTCTTTGTTGCATGTTGAGGGCTAGTAATATGATCCAATTATGTTATCCTTGTTGAGAGAACTTGTACTAGTGAAAGTATGAACCCTAGGCCTTGTCTACTATCATTGCAACACCGTTTATGCTCACGTTTACCACTTCCTACCTTGCTGTTTTTATATTTTCTTATTACAAAAACCTATATCTACCATCCATATTGCACTTGTATCACCATCTCTTCGCCGAACTAGTGCACCTATACAATTTACCATTGTATTGGGTGTGTTGGGGACACAAGAGACTCTTTGTTATTTGGTTGCAGGGTTGCTTGAGAGAGACCATCTTCATCCTACGCCTCCCACGGATTGATAAACCTTAGGTTATCCACTTGAGGGAAATTTGCTACTGTCCTACAAACCTCTGCACTTGGAGGCCCAACAACGTCTACAAGAAGAAGGGTGCATAGTAGACATCAAGCTCTTTTCTGGCGCCGTTGCCGGGGAGGTTAGTGCTTGAAGGTATATCTTTATATCTTGCAATCGAATCTTTTAGTTTCTTGTTTTATCACTAGTTTAGTTTATAAAAGAAAACTACAAAAAAAATGGAATTAAGGTTACCTCATATGCTTCATCTTTTTAATATCTTTCGTGAAAATGATGGAAAGGAAAATTGTGCTCAAGTACTAGAAGAAGAATTACATAGAATGTTTGGCACTAAAGACTTGAATGATGAGCATGCTTGCAATGTTGTTAGTGTGAATCCCTTGAATATCCATGGTACTAATGATGATTGCACTAGTCATGATGAAAATATCTCATATAAGCATGTTGATTTTTGTGGAGTGTATAGAGTTTGCAAGTACATACCAAAGAGGGAAGATAGATTTTGCAAGAGGCATAAGTATTTAGTAACTAAATGGATGCTACAGATGCTAGATGATTGTGCTGAAAAATTAAAATATCTTAGCCGTACTTGTGAACTTTGCCATGAACGTGGTCATTTCATCACCCAATGTGAATTGTTTCATGATTGAATCGTGTCCAAAAATTGTGATGACTTGATTTCCCTTGCACATCATAATGAACTTATCTTGCTTTTGGGTTATGAAGAAATTAAATGTAGAACTAAGTTTCTTCCAGGATTTGCCATTGATAAACTTCTTGAATTTGATATAGAGGAAATATATATATGTATTGTGTGGTGAATTGCATTGAAAATCCTTATATTGCCAATTACCTTAAGACAAGAAAACAAATAGGAGATGAAGAGAATACTAATGAAAGGGAAGAGATTTCACAATATCCTCCTATTATTTCTTATGATGAATCATGTAACGAGGAGGAGCCTTCTATTCAACCAATCTCATTAATAAAGAGCTCCGAAAAGAAGATTGAACCCATACATAATGTGAAGAAGAAAAAGAAAAGACGGAGAAGCAAAGACAAAAAGGTATCCCTTCCAAATGATGTTGCTTCCATTACTCATTGTGATGATGATAATTGCTATACTATCGGTGCTATCCATACTATTAATGATGAGATTGATTATGCTTATGATATGGAAAATCCCAAGCTTGGGGATGCTATGTTTGATGAGAATGATATATTTGAGAATTTATTTGCTGCAATTAATGTTTGTCCCAAGCTTGGGGATGCTACGCTTGATGAAGATGATATTTTTAGCCTCCCAAGTTTTGATGAGCAAAGCTATTATGATGAAAGCATGCCTCCTATTTATGATGATTATTGTGATGCCACTTATGCTATAAAAAGTAGTGATGATTATACTGATAAAACTTGTCATGATTATGATTACCCTTTCTCTAAACATTACTCTTTTAATGTGGAAACAATCTATAGTATTCAAGTCTCTTATGATACTCCCACTATTCCGAATGAGAAGAATTTTGCTTATGTGGAGAGTAGTAAAATTTCTATGCAAGTAGATCATGAAAAGAATGATGTATGTGCTGGTTATATTGTTTAATTCATTCATGATGCTACTGAAAGTTATTATGAGAGAGGATCATATGCTTGTAGGAATTGCAATAATATCAAGTTTCCTCTCTATGTGCTTAAAGTTTTGAAGTTATGCTCGTTTTCCCTTCCTATGCTAGTTGATTATTGCTCCCATAAGTTGTTTGTTCACAAAATCCCTATGCATAGGAAGTAGGTTAGACTTAAATGTGCTAGTCATATTCTTCATGATGCTCCCGTTATGTTTCAATTATTATCTTTTACACAAGCATCATTGAAATCATCATGCCTAGCTAGGGGCGTAAAATGATAGCGCTTGTTGGGAGGCAACCCAATTTTATGTTTTTTTGCTGCTGTTAGGGAATAAATTTTTCATCTAGCCTCTGATTAGATGTGTTTTCATGTTTTGTTTAGTGTTTGTGCCAAGTAGAACCTTTGGGAAGACCTGTGTGAAGTTTATGTGATCTTGCTGTGAAAAACAGAACCGTTAGTGCTCGCTAAAGTGGTCTTCTGATTTTACTGGAGGTTGATTTTTAGTTGATTCTTTTTGAAGATGATTGGCAGACAAATTCCTCAAATTTACCAATTTAGTTTGAATTTTTTGGAGTTCCAGAAGTATGCGAAAACTACAGATTACTACAGACTGTTCTGTTTTTGACAGATTCTGTTTTTCGTGTGTTGTTTGCTTATTTCAATGCATATATGAGTAGTATTGGGAAGTATGAACCACAGAGAAGTTGGAATATAGTAGGTTTAACACAAATATAAACAAATAATGAATTCATTACAGTACCTTTGAGTAGTGGTTTGTTTTCTTATACTAACGGAGCTCACGAGATTTTTGTCTAAGTTTTGTGTTGTGAAGTTTTAAAGTTTTGATATTGCTTTGATGGACTATGGAACAAGGAGTAGCAAAGGCCTAAGCTTGGGGATGCCCATGGCACCCCAAGTAAATTCAAGATAATCAAAAGCCTAAGCATGGGGATGCCCCGGGAAGGCATCCCCTCTTTCGTCTTCATCCATCGGTAACTATACTTGGAGCTATATTTTTATTCGCAACATGATGTGTATTTTGCTTGGAGCGTCTTGTATAATTTTAGTCTTTGCTTTTTAGTTTGCCACGATCATCCTTGCTGGACACACCTATTTGAGAGAGTTAAATATGGCCTAGAAATTTTTAGAACACTCTATGTGCTTCACTTATATCTTTTGAGTTGAATAGTTTTTGCTCTAGTGCTTCACTTATATCTTTTAGAGCACGGTGGTGACAATATTTTGTAGAAATTGTCACTTATATCTATTTGAGAGTCTATTAAAACAGCATGGTAATGTGTTTAGGCTAAAGAAACTAGTCTTCACATGATAGACATCCAATGTCAATGTAGTAAAAAAATTCACACCAAGTGCATTGAATAGAATGAGATGTTGGATGCTTGATAATTGTTTTGAGACATGAGGATAGTGATATTAGAGTCATGCTAGTGGAGTTATTATGATATTGAGAAATACTTGTGTTAAGGTTAGTGATTCCCGTAGCATGCACGTATGGTGAACCGTTGTGTGACTAAGTTAGAGCATGAGGTATTTGTAGAGTGTCAACCTTTGTGTGGAGGTCGGGGGCGCGCGATGGTTAACTCCTACCAACCTCCCCCCTAGGAGCAGGCGTTGATTGCTTTGTTTTGATGACTCGTAGATTTTTGCAATAAGTATATGAGTTCTTATGACTAATGTTGAGTCCATGGATTATACGCACTCTCACCCTTACACCATTGCTAGCCTCTCTTGTACCGCGCAACTTTCGCCGGTGCCATAAACCCACTATATATCCTTCCTCCAAACAGCCACCATATTGTTCCTCAAAACAGCCACCATACCTACCTATCATGGCATTTCCATAGCCATTCCGAGATATATTGCCATGGAACTTTCCACCGTTCCGTTTATATGACACGCATCATATTGTCATATTGCCATTGCATGATCATGTAGTTGACATAGTATTTGTGGCAAGGCCACCATGCATAATTTTTATACATGTCACTCTTGTTTCATTGCACATACCGGTACACCACCGGAGGCATTCATATAGAGTCATACTTTTTTGTTGTAGGATCGAGTTGTAATGAAAGTGTGATGATCATCATTATTAGAGCATTGTCCCATGGGAGGAAAGGCTAAATCTATAAAGCCCCTCCGCAAAAAAAAAGAAAAAAAAAGAAAAAAGAGGAAAGGCCAAAGAAAAAAGAAAGGCCAAAAAAGGGATAATTGCTACTATCTTTTTCCACACTTGTGCTTCAAAGTAGCACCATGTTCTTCATTGTAGAGAGTCTCATGTTTAGTCACTTTCATATACTAGTGGGAATTTTCGTTATAGAACTTGGCTTGTATATTCCAACGATGGGCTTCCTCAAATGCCCTAGGTCTTCGTGAGCAAGCAAGTTGGATGCACACCCACTAGTTTCTTTTGTTGAGCTTTCATTCATATTTAGCTCTAGTGCATCCGTTGCATGGCAATCCCTACTCACTCACATTGATATCTATTGATGGGCATCTCCATAGCCCGTTGATACGCCTAGTTGATGTGAAACTATCTCCCTCCTTTTTGTCTTCTCCACAACCACCTCTATTCCACCCATAGTGCTATGTCCATGGCTCACGCTCATGTATTGCGTGAAAGTTGAAAGGTTTGAAAATATAGAGTATGAAAACAAGTGCTTGGCTGAAATCGGGGTTGTGCATGATATGAATATTTAGTGTGATAACGAGGGAGCATAGCCAACACTATATGATTTTGTAGGGATAACTTTCTTTAGCCATAATATTTTGAGAAGACATGATTGCTTTGTTAGTATGCTTGAAGTATTATTATTTCTTATGTCAATATAGACTTTTGTCTTGAATCCTTCAGATCTGAACATTCATGCCACAATTAAAAGAATTACATTGAAAAACTATATTGGTTAGCATTCCACATCAAAAATTCTTTCTTTATCATTTACCTACTCGAGGACGAGCAGGAATTAAGCTTGGGGATGCTGATACGTCTCCAACGTACCTATAACTTTTTATTGTTCCATGCTATTATATTATCCTTCTAGGATGTCTTATGGGCTTTATTATACACTTTTATATGATTTTTGGACTAATCAGTTAACCCAGAGCCCAGTGCCAGTTTATGTTTTTATCCTATTTTAGGGTTTTACAGAAAAGGAATATCGAACGGAGTCCAATTGACGAGCCAATTTTTTATGATTTTTTCTGGACCAAAAGAAGCCCCCGTAGCAAAAGAGTTGGGCCAGGAGAGCCACGGGCTGCCCTCGAGGGTGGGTACGCGCCCTGGGCAGGGGGACGCGCCCTCCTATCTCGAGGACAGCCTAGAAGCCCCCCTGACGTGTGCCCTATGCCAAAAAATCCTATAAATGTTGAAACCTTCGGAAATTAACCTAGATCGGGAGTTCCGCCGTCAAAAGCCTCTGTAGCCACCAAAAACCAATCTAGACCCTGTTCCGGCACCCTGCCGGAGGGGGGAACCCTCACCGGTGGCCATCTTCATCATCCTGGCACTCTCCATGACGAGGAGGGAGTAGTCCACCCTCGGGGCTGAGGGTATGTACCAGTAGCTATGTGTTTGCTCTCTCTCTCTCTCTCTCTCTCTCTCTCTCTCGTATTCTTGAGATGGCACGATCTTGATGTATCGAGAGCTTTGCTATTCTAGTTGGATTTTCTTCTCCCCCTCTACTCTCTTGTAATGGATTGAGTTTTCCCTTTGAAGTTATCTTATCGGATTGAGTCTTTAAGGATTTGAGAACACTTGATGTATGTCTTGCACGTGTTTATCTGTGGTGACAATGGGATATCATGTGATCCACTTGATGTATGTTTTGGTGATCAACTTGCGGGTTCCGTGACCTTGGGAATCTATGCATAGGGGTTGGCACACGTTTTCGTCTTGACTTTCCGGTAGAAACTTTGGGGCACTTTTTGAAGTTCTATGTGTTGGTTGAATAGATGTTTCCGAGATTGTGTGATGCATATCGTATAATCGTGCCCACGGATACTTGAGGTGACAATGGAGTATCTAGGTGACATTAGGGTTTTGATTGATTTGTGTCTTAAGGTGTTATTCTAGTACGAACTCTATGATAGATTTAACATTTCTACGGACTCTTGAATAGATCGATCAGAAAGAATAGCTTTGAGGTGGTTTCGTACCCTACCATAATCTCTTCGTTTGTTCTCCGCTATTAGTGACTTTGGAGTGACTCTTTGTTGCATGTTGAGGGCTAGTAATATGATCCAATTATGTTATCCTTGTTGAGAGAACTTGCACTAGTGAAAGTATGAACCCTAGGCCATGTCTACTATCATTGCAACACCGTTTATGCTCACGTTTACCACTTGCTACCTTGCTGTTTTTATATTTTCTTATTACAAAAACCTATATCTACCATCCATATTGCACTTGTATCACCATCTCTTCGCCGAACTAGTGCACCTATACAATTTACCATTGTATTGGGTGTGTTGGGGACACAAGAGACTCTTTGTTACTGAAGGAAATATGCCCTAGAGGCAATAATAAAGTTATTATTTATTTCCTTATATCATGATAAATGTCTTTTATTCATGCTAGAATTGTATTAACCGGAAACTTAATACATGTGTGAATACATAGACAAAACAGTATGTCCCTAGTATGCCTCTACTTGACTAGCTCATTGATCAAAGATGGTTATGTTTCCTAGCCATAGACATGAGTTGTCATTTGATCAACGGGATCACATCATTAGAAGAATGATGTGATGGACAAGACCCATCCGTTAGCATAGCACTATGATCGTTTAGTTTAACTGCTATTGCTTTCTTCATGACTTATACATGTTCCTATGACTATGAGATTATGCAACTCCCGAATACCGTAGGAACACCTTGTGTGCTATCAAACGTCACAACGTAACTGGGTGATCATAAAGATGCTCTACAGGTGTCTCCGAAAGTATTCGTGCTGTTGGCATAGATCAAGATTAGGATTTGTCACTCCGAGTGTCGGAGAGGTATCTCTGGGCCCTCTCGGTAACACACATCACAATAAGCCTTGCAAGCAAAAGACTAATGAGTTAGTCACGAGATGATGTGTTACGGAACGAGTAAAGAGACTTGCCGGTAACGAGATTGAACTAGGTATGGAGATACCGACGATCGAATCTCGGGCAAGTAACATACCGATGACAAAAGGAACAACGTATGTTGTTATGCGGTTTGACCGATAAAGATCTTCGTAGAATATGTGGGAGCCAATATGAGCATCCAGGTTCCGCTATTGGTTATTGACCGGAGACGTGTCTCGGTCATGTCTACATAGTTCTCGAACCCGTAGGGTCCGCACGCTTAAGGTTTCGATGACAGTTTTATTATGAGTTTATGAGTTTTGATGTACCGAAGGAGTTCGGAGTCCCGGATGAGATCGGGGACATGACGAGGAGTCTCGAAATGGTCGAGACGTAAAAATCGATATATTGGACGACTATATTCGGACATCGGAAAGGTTCCGAGTGATTCGGGTATTTTCGGAGTACCGGGGAGTTACGGGAATAGAGGAGAGAGGCAAAAAGGAAGGAGGCGCGTGGCCCCCTTCTGGTCCGAATTGGACAAGGGGTGCAGCCCCCTTTTCCTTCTCCCTCTCCCCCTCTTTCCTTCTCTCCTACTCCGGAAAGGAAAGGGGAATCCTACTAGGACTTGGGAGTCCTAGTAGGACTCCCCACACTTGGCGCGCCCCTTCTAGGGCCGGCCTCTCCCTCCCTCCTTTATATACGGGGGCAGGGGGCACCTCTAGACACAACAATTGATCTCTTGATCTCTTAGCCGTGTGCGGTGCTCCCCTCCACCATAGTTCTCCTCGATAATATTGTAGCGGTGCTTAGGCGAAGCCCTGCGACAGTAGAACATCAAGATCGTCACCACGCCGTCGTGCTGACGGAACTCTCCCTCGACACTCAGCTGGATCGGAGTTCGAGGGACGTCATCGAGCTGAACGTGTGCTAGAACTCGGAGGTGCCGTAGTTTCGGTGCTTGATCGGTCGGGCCGTGAAGACGTACGACTACATCAACCGCGTTGTTCTAACGCTTCCGCTTTCGGTCTACGAGGGTACGTAGACTCACTCTCCCCTCTCATTGCTATGCATCTGGTAGATAGATCTTGCGTGCTCGTAGGAAAATTTTAAAATACTACGTTCCCCATCAGTGGCATCATGAGCCAGGTCTATGCGTAGATGATATGCACGAGTAGAACACAAGTGAGTTGTGGACGATACAAGTCATACTGCTTACCAGCATGTCATACTTTGCTTCGGCGGTATTGTGAGATGAAGCGGCCCGGACCGACATTACGCGTACGCTTACGCGAGACTGGTTTCACCGTTATGAGCACTCGTTGCTTAAAGGTGACTGGCGGGTGTCTGTCTCTCTCACTTTAGCTGAATCAAGTGTGACTACGCCCGGTCCTTGTGAAGGTTAAAACTGAAGGAAATATGCCCTAGAGGCAATAATAAAGTTGTTATTTTATATTTCCTTATATCATGATAAATGTTTATTATTCATGCTAGAATTGTATTAACTGGAAACTTAGTACATGTGTGAATACATAGACAAAACAGAGTGTCCCTAGTATGCCTCTACTAGACTAGCCCATTGATCAAAGATGGTTATGTTTCCTAGCCATAGACATGAGTTGTCATTTGATCAACGGGATCACATCATTAGGAGAATGATGTGATGGACAAGACCCATCCGTTAGCATAGCACTATGATCGTTTAGTTTTACTGCTATTGCTTTCTTCATGACTTATACATGTTCCTATGACTATGAGATTATGCAACTCCCGAATACCGTAGGAACACCTTGTGTGCTATCAAACATCACAACATAACTGGGTGATCATAAAGATGCTCTACAGGTGTCTCCGAAAGTATTCGTGGTGTTGGCATAGATCAAGATTAGGATTTGTCACTCCGAGTGTCGGAGAGGTATCTCTGGGCCCTCTCGGTAACACACATCACAATAAGCCTTGCAAGCAAAAGACTAATGAGTTAGTCACGAGATGATGTGTTACGGAACGAGTAAAGAGACTTGCCGATAACGATATTGAACTAGGTATAGAGATACCGACGATCGAATCTCGGGCAAGTAACATACCGTTTGACAAAAGGAACAACGTATGTTGTTATGCGGTTCTGACCGATAAAAGATCTTCGTAGAATATGTAGGAGCCAATATGAACATCCAGGTTCCGCTATTGGTTATTGACC
>LR738714.1:607656340-607676714 GCA_902687465.1 Secale cereale | reverse complement strand
TTGATGTACCGAAGGTAGTTCGGAGTCCCGGATGAGATCACGGACATGACGAGGAGTCTCGGAATGTCCGAGACATAAAGATTGATATATTGGACGGCTATATTCGGACACCGGAAGTATACCGGAAAAGTTTCGGATTTATCGGGAATGCCGGAGGGGGTTACCGGAACCCCCTACGAGAGGGGATGGTCCATAGTGGGCCTAAAGGGTGAGAGAGAGGCAGCCCATAGGGCTGGCCGGCGCCCCCACCTAGGAATCCTAGTTGGACTAGGATTGGGGGGACGCCACCTCTCCTATTCCTTTCCCCCTTCTTCCTTTCGGTGAATCCTACTAGGAATAGGATTGCAATCCTATTCCTAGTAGGAATCCCTTCCCTAGCCGCACCAGGAGAGTTGGCCGGCCCCTCCTCCCTTGCTCCTTTATATACGGGGGCTGGGGGGCACCCAAAGACACACAAGTTGAATTGTTTTGCCGTGTGCGGTGCCCCCCTCCACAGAATCACACCTCGATCGTACCGTCGCGGAGCTTAGGAGAAGCCCTGCGCCGGTGAACACATCATATCCGTCACCACGCCGTCGTGCTGACGAAACTCTCCCGTGAAGCTCAACTGGATCAAGAGCTCGTGGGACGTCACCAAGCTGAACGTGTGCTGAACGCGGAGGTGCCGTACGTTCGGTGCTTGATCGGTTGGATCGCGAAGAAGTTCGACAACATCAACCGTGTCACTTGACGCTTCCGCTCCCGGTCTACGAGGGTACGTAGACACACTCTTCCCTCTCGTTGCTATGCATCTGGTAGATAGATCTTGCGTGATCGTAGGAAATTTTTAAAATACTACGTTCCCCAACAGTGGTATCAGAGCCAGGTCTATGCGTAGATGATATGCATGAGTAGAACACAATGAGTTGTGGGCGATACTAGTCATACTGCTTACCAGCATGTCATACTTTGCTTCGGCGGTATTGTGAGATGAAGCGGCCCGGACCGACATTACGCGTACGCTTACGCGAGACTGGTTTCACCGTTACGAGCACTCGTTGCTTAAAGGTGACTGGCGGGTGTCTGTCTCTCTCACTTTAGCTGAATCAAGTGTGGCTACGCCCGGTCCTTGTGAAGGTTAAAACAGCACATACTTGACGAAACATCGTTGTGGTTTTGTATGCGTAGGTAAGAACGGTTCTTGCTAAGCCCGTAGCAGCCACGTAAAACTTGCAACAACAAAGTAGAGGACGTCTAACTTGTTTTTGCAGGGCATGTTGTGATGTGATATGGTCAAGACATGATGAGTTATACGGTTTTGTATGAGATGATCATGTTTTGTAATGTTATCGGCAACTGGCAGGAGCCATATGGTTGTCGCTTTATTGTATGAAATGCAATCGCCATGTAATTGCTTTACTTTATCACTAAGCGGTAGCGATAGTCGTAGAAGCAATAGTTGGCGAGACGACAACGATGCTACGATGAAGATCAAAGTGTCGCGCCGGTGACGAAGGTGATCATGACGGTGCTTTGGAGATGGAGATCAAAAGCACAAGATGATGATGGCCATATCATGTCACATATTTTGATTGCATGTGATGTTTATCTTATTATGCTTCTTATTTTGCTTAGATCGACGGTAGCATTATAAGATGATCCCTTACTAAATTTCAAGGTATAAGTGTTCTCCCTGAGTATGCACCGTTGCGAAAGTTCGTCGTGCCGAGACACCACGTGATGATCGGGTGTGATAAGCTCTACGTTCAAATACAATGGGTGTAAGCCAGTTTTGCACACGCAGAATACTCGGGTTAAACTTGACGAGCCTAGCATATGCAGATATGGCCTCGGAACACTGGAGACCGAAAGGTCGAGCGTGAATCATATAGTAGATATGATCAACATAAGATGTTCACCATTGATACTACTCCATCTCACGTGATGATCGGACATGGTTTAGTTGATTTGGGTCACGTGATCATTTAGATGACCGTAGGGATGTCTATCTAAGTGGGAGTTCTTAAGTAATATGATTAATTGAACTTTAATTTATCATGAACTTAGTCCTGGTAGTATTAGCATCTCTATGTTGTAGATCAATAGCTCGCGATGTTGCTCCCCGTTTATTTTATATGTTCCTAGAGAAAACTAAGTTGAAAGATGTTAGTAGCAATGATGCGGAATTGTTCCGTGATCTGAGGATTATCCTCATTGCTGCACAGAAGAATTATGTCCTTGATGCACCGCTAGGTGACAGACCTATTGCAGGAGCAGATGTAGACGTTATGAACGTTTTGACAAAAGCTCGATATGATGACTACTTGATAGTTTAGTGCACCATGCTTTACGGCTTATAACCGGGATTTCAAAAACGATTTGAAACGCCACGGAGCATATGAGATGTTCCAAGAGTTGAAATTAGTATGTCATACTCATGCCCGTGTCGAGAGGTATAAGACCTCTGGCAGTACTTTGCCTACAAGATGGAGGAGAATAGCTCAACCAGTGAGCATGTGCTCAGATTGTCTGGGTAGTACAATTGCTTGAATCAAGTGGGAGTTAATCTTCCAGATAAGATAGTAATTGACAAAGTTCTCTAGACACTATCACCAAGTTAGTAGAACTTCGTGATGAACTATAATATGCAAGGGATGACGAAAGTAATTCCCGAGCTCTTCACGATGCTGAAATCGGCGATGGTAGAAATCAAGAAAGAGCATCAAGTGTTGATGGTTAAACAGACCACTTGTTTCAAGTAAAGGGCAAAGGGATAGAAGGGGAACTTCAAGAAGAATGACAAGCAAGTTGTCACTCCCGTGAAGAAACCCAAAGCTAAACTCAAGCCTGAAACAAGTGCTTCTACTGCAAAGGAAATGGTCACTAGAAGTGGAGCTGCCCTAGATATTTGGCGGATAAGAAGGATGGCAAAGTGAACAAAGGTATATTTGATATACAGATTATTGATGTGTATTTTACTAGTGTTCATAGCAACCCCTCGGTATTTGATATTGGTTCAGTTGCTAAAGAGTAGTAACTCGAAATGGGAGTTGCATAATGAACAGAAACTAGTTAAAGGATGAAGTGACGATGAGTATTGGAAGTAGTTCCAAGATTGATATGATCATCATCGCACACTCCCTATACTTTCGGGATTAGTGTTGAACCTAAATAAGTGTTATTTGGTGTTGAGCATGAATATGATTTGATCATGTTTATTGCAATACAGTTATTCATGTAAGTTAGAGAATAATTGTTGTTCTGTTTACATGAATAAAACCTTCTATGGTCATACACCCAATGAAAATGGTTTGTTGGATCTCGATCGTGGTGATACACATATTCATAATATTGAAGCCAAAAGATGCAAGGTTAATAATGATAGTGCAACTTATTTATGGCACTGCCGTTTAGGTCATATTGGTGTAAAGCGCATGAAGAAACTCCATAGTGATGGACTTTTGGAATCACTTGATTATGAATCACTTGGTGCTTGCGAACCATGCCTCATGGGCAAGATGACTAAAACTCCGTTCTCCGGAACTATGGAGCGAGCAACAGATTTGTTGGAAATCATACATACTGATGTATGTGGACCAATGAGTGTTGATGCTCGCGGCGGGTATCGTTATTTTCTGACCTTCACTGATGATTTGAGCAGATATGGGTATATCTACTTAATGAAGCACAAGTCTGAAACATTTGAAAAGTTCAAAGAATTTCAGAGTGAAGTGGAGAATCATCGTAACAAGAAAATAAGAGTTTCTACGATATGATCGTAGAGATAAAATATTTGAGTTAGCGAGTTTGGCCTTCAGTAAAAACAATGTGAAATAGTTTCACTACTCACGCCACCTGGAACACCACAGTGTAATGGTGTGACCGAACGTCATAACCGTACTTTACTAGATATGGTGCGATCGATGATGTCTCTTACCGATCTACCACTATCGCTTTTGGGGTTATGCATTAGAGACAGCTACATTCATGTTAAATAGGGCACCATCTAAATCCGTGGAGATGACACCGTATGAACTGTGGTTTGACGATAAACCTAAGCTGTCATTTCTTTAAAGTTTGGGACTGCGATGCTTATGTGAAAAAGTTTCAACATGATAAGATCGAACCCAAATCGGAGAAGTAAATCTTCATAGAATACCCAAAAAGAAACTGTTGGGTACACCTTCTATCACAGATCCGAAGGCAAGATATTCATTGCTAAGAATGGATCCTTTCTAGAGAAGGAGTTTCTCTCGAAAGAAGTGAGTGGGAGGAAAGTAGAACTTGATGAGGTAATTGTACCTTCTCCCGGATTGGAAAGTAGTACATCACGGGAAATTGTTCCAGTGATTCCTACACCAATTAGTGAGGAAGTTAATGATAATGATCATGAAACTTTGGATCAAGTTTCTGCTGAACGTCGTAGATCAACCAGAGTACGTTCCGCACCAGAGTGGTACGGCAACCCAGTTCTGGAAATCATGTTACTAGACCATGATGAACCTACGAACTATGAGGAAGCGATGATGAGCCCAGATTCCGCAAAATGGCTTGAAGCCATGAAATCTGAGATGGGATCCATGTATGAGAACAAAGTGTGGACTTTGGTTGACTTGCCCAATGATCGGCAAGCCATCGAAAATAAATGGATCTTCAAGAGGAAGACCGACGCAGACGGTAATATTACTGTTCACAAAGCTCGACTTGTTGCGAAAGGTTTTCGACAAGTTCAAAGAGTTGACTACGATGAGACTTTCTCACCTGTAGCGATGCTTAAGTCTGTCCGAATCATGTTAGCAATTGCCGCATTTTATGATTATGAAATCTGGCAAATGGATGTCAAAACTGCATTCCTAAATGGATATCTCAAAGAAGAGTTGTATATGATGCAACCAGAAGGTTTTGTCGATCCAAAAGGTGCTAACAAAGTATGCAAACTCCAGCGATCCATCTATGGACTGGTGCAAGCATCTCGGAGTTGGAATATACGCTTTGATAAGGTGATCAAAGCATATGGTTTTATACAGACTTTTGGAGAAGCCTGTATTTACAAGAAAGTGAGTGGGAGCTCTGTAGCATTTCTAATATTATATGTGGATGACATATTGTTGATTGGAAATGATATAGAATTTCTGGATAGCATAAAAGGATACTTGAATAAGAATTTTTCAATGAAAGACCTCGATGAAGCTGCTTATATATTAGGCATCAAGATCTATAGAGATAGATCAAGACGCTTAATTGGACTTTCACAAAGCACATACCTCGATTTTGAAGAAGTTCAAAATGGATCAGTCAAAGAAAGGGTTCTTGCCTGTATTACAAGGTATGAAGTTGAGTAAGACTCAATGCCCGACCACTGCAGAAAAATATAGAGAGAATGAAAGTCATTCCCTATGCCTCAGCCATAGGTTCTATAAAGTATGCCATGCTGTGTAACAAACATGTTGTGTACCTTACCATGAGTTTGTCAAGGGGGTACAATAGTGATCCAGGAGTAGATCACTGTACAGCGGTCAAAATTATCCTTAGTAACTGGATGACTAAGGAAATGTTTCTCGATTATGGAGGTGATAAAGAGTTCGTCGTAAAGGGTTACGTCGATGTAAGCTTTGACACTAAATCTAGATGACTCTAAGTATCAATCTGGATGCGTATTGAAAGTGGGAGCAATTAGCTAGAGTAGCTCTATGCAGAGCATTGTAGACATAGAAATTTGCGAAATACATACGGATCTGAATGTGACAGACCCGTTGACTAAACTTCTTTCACAAGCAAAACATGATCACACCTTATTACTCTTGGGTATTAATCACATAGCGATGTGAACTAGATTATTGACTCTAGTAAACCTTTTGGGTGTTGGTCACATAACGATGTGAACTATCGGTATTAAATCACATGGTGATGTGAGCTAGATTATTGACTCTAGTGCAAGTGGGAGACTGAAGGAAATATGCCCTAGAGGCAATAATAAAGTTATTATTTATTTCCTTATATCATGATAAATGTCTTTTATTCATGCTAGAATTGTATTAACCGGAAACTTAATACATGTGTGAATACATAGACAAAACAGTATGTCCCTAGTATGCCTCTACTTGACTAGCTCATTGATCAAAGATGGTTATGTTTCCTAGCCATAGACATGAGTTGTCATTTGATCAACGGGATCACATCATTAGAAGAATGATGTGATGGACAAGACCCATCCGTTAGCATAGCACTATGATCGTTTAGTTTAACTGCTATTGCTTTCTTCATGACTTATACATGTTCCTATGACTATGAGATTATGCAACTCCCGAATACCGTAGGAACACCTTGTGTGCTATCAAACGTCACAACGTAACTGGGTGATCATAAAGATGCTCTACAGGTGTCTCCGAAAGTATTCGTGGTGTTGGCATAGATCAAGATTAGGATTTGTCACTCCGAGTGTCGGAGAGGTATCTCTGGGCCCTCTCGGTAACACACATCATAATAAGCCTTGCAAGCAAAAGACTAATGAGTTAGTCACGAGATGATGTGTTACGGAACGAGTAAAGAGACTTGCCGGTAACGAGATTGAACTAGGTATAAAGATACCAACGATCGAATCTCGGGCAAGTAACATACCGTTTGACAAAAGGAACAACGTATGTTGTTGTGCGGTTCTGACCGATAAAAGATCTTCGTAGAATATGTAGGAGCCAATATGAACATCCAGGTTCCGCTATTGGTTATTGACCGGAGATGAGTCTCGGTCATGTCTACATAGTTCTCGAACCCGTAGGGTCCGCACGCTTAACGTTTGATGACGATCGGTATTATGAGTTTTTGAGTATTGATGTACCGAAGGTAGTTCGGAGTCCCGGATGAGATCACGGACATGACGAGGAGTCTCGGAATGTCCGAGACATAAAGATTGATATATTGGACGGCTATATTCGGACACCGGAAGTATACCGGAAAAGTTTCGGATTTATCGGGAATGCCGGAGGGGGTTACCGGAACCCCCTACGAGAGGGGATGGTCCATGGTGGGCCTAAAGGGAAAGAGAGGGGCAGCCCATAGGGCTGGCCGGCGCCCCCACCTAGGAATCCTAGTTGGACTAGGATTGGGGGGGGGGCGCCACCTCTCCTATTCCTTTCCCCCTTCTTCCTTTCGGTGAATCCTACTAGGAATAGGATTGCAATCCTATTCCTAGTAGGACTCCCTCCCTAGTCGCACCAGGAGAGGCCGGCCGGCCTCCCTCCCCTGCTCCTTTATATACGGGGGCAGGGGGGCACCCAAAGACACACAAGTTGAATTGTTTTAGCCGTGTGCGGTGCCCCCCTCCACAGAATCACACCTCGGTCGTACCGTCGCGGAGCTTAGGCGAAGCCCTGCGCCGGTGAACACATCATATCCGTCACCACGCCGTCGTGCTGACAAAACTCTCCCGTGAAGCTCAACTGGATCAAGAGCTCGTGGGACGTCATCAAGCTGAACGTGTGCTGAACGCGGAGGTGCCGTACGTTCGGTGCTTGATCGGTTGGATCGCGAAGAAGTTCGACAACATCAACCGCGTCACTTGACGCTTCCGCTCCCGGTCTACGAGGGTACGTAGACACACTCTTCCCTCTCGTTGCTATGCATCTGGTAGATAGATCTTGCGTGATCGTAGGAAAATTTTAAAATACTACGTTCCCCAACAGTGGTATCAGAGCCAGGTCTATGCGTAGATGATATGCACGAGTAGAACACCATGAGATTGTGGACGATACTAGCCATACTGCTTACCAGCATGTCATACTTTGCTTCGGCGGTATTGTGAGATGAAGCGGCCCGGACCGACATTACGCGTACGCTTACGCGAGACTGGTTTCGCCGTTACGAGCACTCGTTGCTTAAAGGTGACTGGCGGGTGTCTGTCTCTCTCACTTTAGCTGAATCAAGTGTGGCTACGCCCGGTCCTTGTGAAGGTTAAAACAGCACATACTTGACGAAACATCGTTGTGGTTTTATATGCGTAGGTAAGAACGGTTCTTGCTAAAGCCCGTAGCAGCCACGTAAAACTTGCAACAAACAAAGTAGAGGACGTCTAACTTGTTTTTGCAGGGCATGTTGTGATGTGATATGGTCAAGACATGATGAGTTATACGGTTTTGTATGAGATGATCATGTTTTGTAAAGTTATCGGCAACTGGCAGGAGCCATATGGTTGTCGCTTTATTGTATGAAATGCAATCGCCATGTAATTGCTTTACTTTATCACTAAACGGTAGCGATAGTCGTAGAAGCAATAGTTGGCGAGATGACAACGATGCTACGATGGAGATCAAGGTGTCACGCCGGTGACAAAGGTGATCATGACGGTGCTTTAGAGATGGAGATCAAAAGCACAAGATGATGATGGCCATATCATGTCACATATTTTGATTGCATGTGATGTTTATCTTATTATGCTTCTTATTTTGCTTAGAACGACGGTAGCATTATAAGATGAACCCTTACTAAATTTCAAGGTATAAGTGTTCTCCCTGAGTATGCACCGTTGCGAAAGTTTGTCGTGCCGAGACACCACGTGATGATCGGGTGTGATAAGCTCTACGTTCAAATACAACGGGTGTAAGCCAATTTTGCACACGCAGAATACTCGGGTTAAACTTGACGAGCCTAGCATATACAGATATGGCCTCGGAACACTGGAGACCGAAAGGTCGAGCGTGAATCATATAGTAGATATGATCAACATAAGATGTTCACCATTGAGACTACTCCATCTCATGTGATGATCGGACATGGTTTAGTTGATTTGGATCACGTGATCATTTAGATGACCAGAGGGATGTCTATCTAAGTGGGAGTTCTTTAAATTAATATGATTAAATTGAACTTTAATTTATCATGAACTTAGTCCTGATAGTTTTGCATATCTATGTCGTTGTAGATCAATGGCCCGTGCTACCGTTCCTTTGAATTTTAATGCATACCTAGAGAAAGCTAAGTTGAAAGATGATGGTAGCAATTACACGGACTGGGTCCGTAACCTGAGGATTATCCTCATTGCTGCACAGAAAAATTATGTCCTTGAAGCACCGCTAGGTGACAAGCCCCCTTCCACTGATGCAGATGCTTTGAACGTCTGGCAATCACGGTCTGATGACTACACGATAGTTCAGTGTGCCATGCTTTACGGCTTAGAACCGGGACTTCAATGACGTTTTGAACGTCATGGACCATATGAGATGTTCCAGGAGTTGAAGTTAATATTTCAAGCAAATGCCCGAATTGAGAAATATGAGATTTCCAATAAGTTCTACAGCTGCAAAATGGAGGAGAATAGTTCTATCAGTGAACACTTGCTCAGAATGTCTGGGTACTACAATCATATGACTCAACTTGGTTGCAAAGTTGACGAGGATAGTCTTATTGATAGAGTTCTTCAATCACTGCCACCAAGCTATAAAGGCTTCGTGATGAACTATAACATGCAAGGGATGCAAAAGACAATTCCCGAGCTCTTCGCTATGCTCAAAGCTGCGGAGGTAGAAATCAAAAAGGAGCATCAAGTGTTGATGGTTAACAAGACCACTAGTTTCAAGAAAAAGGGCAAGGGAAAAAAAGGGAACTTCAAAAAGAATAGCAAGTCAGTTGCTACTTCCACGAAGAAACCCAAATCTGGAGCCAAGCCTGAAACTGAGTGCTTCTACTGCAAGGGGACTAGACACTGGAAGCGGAACTGCCCCAAGTATTTGGCGGATAAGAAGGATGGCAAGGTAAACAAAGGTATATGTGATATACATGTTATTGATGTGTACCTTACTAATTCTCGTAGTAGTACCTGGGTATTTGATACCGGTTCGGTTGCTAATATTTGTAACTCGAAACAGGGACTACGGATTAAACGAAGATTAGCTAAGGACGAGGTGACGATGCGCGTGGGAAACGGTTCCAAAGTCGATGTGATCGCCGTCGGCACGCTACCTCTACATCTACCTTCGGGATTAGTTTTTAGACCTAAATAATTGTTATTTGGTGCCAGCGTTAAGCATGAACATTATATCTGGATCTTGTTTATTGCGAGACGGTTATTCATTTAAATCAGAGAATAATGGTTGTTCCATTTTAATGAATAATATCTTTTATGGTCATGCACCCTTGAAGAGTGGTCTATTCTTATTGGATCTCGATTGTAGTGATACACATATTCATAGTATTGAAACAAAAAAAGATGCAAGGTTAATAATGATAGTGCAACTTATTTGTGGCACTGCCGTTTAGGTCATATTGGTGTAAAACGCATGAAGAAACTCCATAAAGATGGACTTTTGGAATCACTTGATTATGAATCACTTGGTGCTTGCGAACCATGCCTCATGGGCAAGATGACTAAAACTCCGTTCTCCGAAACTATGGAGCGAGCAACAGATTTGTTGGAAATCATACATACTGATGTATGTGGACCAATGAGTGTTGATGCTCGCGGCGGGTATCGTTATTTTCTGACCTTCACTGATGATTTGAGCAGATATGGGTATATCTACTTAATGAAGCACAGGTCTGAAACATTTGAAAAGTTCAAAGAATTTCAGAGTGAAGTAGAGAATCATCGTAACAAGAAAATAAAGTTCCTACGATCTGATCGTGGAGGAGAATATTTGAGTTACGAGTTTGGTCTTCATTTGAAACAATGTGGAATAGTTTCACAACTCACGCCACCTGGAACACCACAGCGTAATGGTGTGTCCGAACGTCGTAACCGTACTTTATTGGATATGGTGCGATCTATGATGTCTCTTACCGATTTACCACTATCGTTTTGGGGTTATTCTTTAGAGACAGCTGCATTCACGTTAAATATGACACCATCTAAATCCGTTGATAATACACCTTATGAACTATGGTTTGGCAAGAAACCAAAGTTATCGTTTCTTAAAATTTGGGGCTGCGATGCTTATGTGAAAACACTTCAACCTGATAAGCTCGATCCCAAGTCGGAAAAATGTGTCTTCATAGGATACCCAAAAGAGACTGTTGGGTACACCTTCTATCACAGATCCGAAGGCAAAATATTCGTCGCTAAGAACGGATCCTTTCTAGAAAAAGAGTTTCTCTCGAAAGAAGTGAGTGGGAGGAAAGTAGAACTTGATGAGGTAATTGTACCTTCTCCTGGATTGGAAAGTAGTACATCACAGGAAATTGTTCCAGTGATTCCTACACCAATTAGTGAGGAAGTTAATGATAATGATCATGAAACTTCATATCAAGTTTCTGCTGAACGTCGTAGATCAAGCAGAGTACGTTCCGCACCAGAGTGGTACGGCAACCCAGTTCTGGAAATCATGTTATTAGACCATGATGAACCTACGAACTATGAGGAAGCGATGATGAGCCCAGATTCCGCAAAATGGCTTGAAGCCATGAAATCTGAGATGGGATCCATGTATGAGAACAAAGTATGGACTTTGGTTGACTTGCCCGATGATCGGCAAGCCATCGAAAATAAATGGATCTTCAAGAGGAAGACCGACGCAGACGGTAATATTACTGTTTACAAAGCTCGACTTGTTGCGAAAGGTTTTCGACAAGTTCAAGGAGTTGACTACGATGAGACTTTCTCACCTGTAGCGATGCTTAAGTCTGTCCGAATCATGTTAGCAATTGCCGCATTTTATGATTATGAAATCTGGCAAATGGATGTCAAAACTGCATTCCTAAATGGATATCTCAAAGAAGAGTTGTATATGATGCAACCAGAAGGTTTTGTCGATCCAAAAGGTGCTAACAAAGTATGCAAGCTCCAGCGATCCATCTATGGACTAGTGCAAGCATCTCGGAGTTGGAATATACGCTTTGATGAGGTGATCAAAGCACATGGTTTTATACAGACTTTTGGAGAAGCCTGTATTTACAAGAAAGTGAGTGGGAGCTCTGTAGCATTTCTAATATTATATGTAGATGACATATTGTTGATTGGAAATGATATAGAATTTCTGGATAGCATAAAAGGATACTTGAATAAAAGTTTTTCAATGAAAGACCTCGGTGAAGCTGCTTATATATTAGGTATCAAGATCTATAGAGATAGATCAAGACGCTTAATTGGACTTTCACAAAGCACATACCTTGATAAGATTTTGAAGAAGTTCAAAATGGATTAGTCAAAGAAAGGGTTCTTGCCTGTTTTGCAAGGTATGAAGTTGAGTAAGACTCAATGCCCGACCACTGCAGAAGATAGAGCAAAAATGAAAGTCATTCCCTATGCCTCAGCCATAGGATCTATCATGTATGCAATGCTGTGTACCAGACCTGATGTGTGCCTTGCTATAAGTCTAGCAGGGAGGTACCAAAGTAATCCAGGAGTGGATCACTGGACAGCGGTCAAAAACATCCTAAAGTATCTGAAAAGAACAAAGGATATGTTTCTCGTATATGGAGGTGAAAAAGAGCTCGTCGTAAACGGTTACGTCGATTCTAGCTTTGACACTGATCCGGATGACTCAAAGTCACAAACCGGATATGTATTTTTATTGAACGGTGGAGCTGTCAGTTGGTGCAGTTCCAAGCAGAGCGTCGTGGCGGGATCTACGTGTGAAGCGGAATACATAGCTGCTTCGGAAGCAGCAAATGAAGGAGTCTGGCTGAAGGAGTTCATATCCGATCTAGGTGTAATACCTAGTGCATCGGGTCCAATGAAAAACTTTTGTGACAACACTGGAGCCATAGCCTTGGCGAAGGAATCCAGGTTTCACAAGAGAACAAAGCACATCAAAAGACGCTTCAATTCCATCCGCGATCTAGTCAAGGAGGGAGACATAGAGATTTGCAAAATACATACGGATCTGAATGTTGCAGACCCGTTGACTAAGCCTCTTCCACAGGCAAAACATGATCAGCACCAGGACTCCATGGGTGTGAGGATCATCACTTTGTAATCTAGATTATTGACTCTAGTTCAAGTGGGAGACTAAAGGAAATATGGCCTAGAGGCAATAATAAAGATGTTATTTGTATTTCCTTATATCATGATAAATGTCTTTTATTCATGCTAGAATTGTATTAACTGGAAACTTAGTACATGTGTGGATACATAGACAAAACAGTATGTCCCTAGTATGCCTCTACTAGACTAGCTCATTGATCAAAGATGGTTATGTTTCCTAACCATAGACATGAGTTGTCATTTGATCAACGGGATCACATCATTAGGAGAATGATGTGATGGACAAGACCCATCCGTTAGCATAGCACTATGATCGTTTAGTTTTACTGCTATTGCTTTCTTCATGACTTATACATGTTCCTATGACTATGAGATTATGCAACTCCCGAATACCGTAGGAACACCTTGTGTGCTATCAAACGTCACAACGTAACTGGGTGATCATAAAGATGCTCTACAGGTGTCTCCGAAAGTATTCGTGGTGTTGGCATAGATCAAGATTAGGATTTGTCACTCCGAGTGTCAGAGAGGTATCTCTGGGCCCTCTCGGTAACACACATCACAATAAGCCTTGCAAGCAAAAGACTAATGAGTTAGTCACGAGATGATGTGTTACGGAACGAGTAAAGAGACTTGTCGGTAACGAGATTGAACTAGGTATAGAGATACCGACGATCGAATCTCGGGCAAGTAACATACCGTTTGACAAAAGGAACAACGTATGTTGTTATGCGGTTCTGACCGATAAAAGATCTTCGTAGAATATGTAGGAGCCAATATGAACATCCAGGTTCCGCTATTGGTTATTGACCAGAGATGAGTCTCGGTCATGTCTACATAGTTCTCAAACCCGTAGGGTCCGCACGCTTAACGTTTGATGACGATCGGTATTATGAGTTTTTGAGTATTGATGTACCGAAGGTAGTTCGGAGTCCCGGATGAGATCACGGACATGACGAGGAGTCTCGGAATGTCCGAGACATAAAGATTGATATATTGGACGGCTATATTCGGACACCGGAAGTATACCGGAAAAGTTTCGGATTTATCGGGAATGCCGGAGGGGGTTACCGGAACCCCCTACGAGAGGGGATGGTCCATAGTGGGCCTAAAGGGTGAGAGAGAGGCAGCCCATAGGGCTGGCCGGCGCCCCCACCTAGGAATCCTAGTTGGACTAGGATTAGGGGGACGCCACCTGTCAGGGATATGGTTAATAGGTATAAACCGGACATTGTAAACCGGAGTAGTAGTATCGTATTTAGTTTTATTATTCTAGTAGATATTATGGCCCAGGAGATTGTAAGGCCCATGTATAGAAATACGATTTGTAATCCACCAAGAGATGTAACTTGAGAGATAAGAAAGAAAGGACAGAGACCGAGGCGGACACGATTATGAGCCGGCCTCGGGACTCTGTAAACCGGACCAGGGGTCACCTCTATATAAAGGGACAGCCCGGCACCGGTTCAAGGACAAGCAACAATCGATACGTCGAGACGCAGGCAAGCGATTCCGCTCCCTGTAAACCGACGACCAAGCAATACCAAACCAACTAGACGTAGGCTTTTACCTTCTCAAAGGGGCCGAACTAGTATAAAATCCTCTGTGTCCTTTGTGCGCCATGAACCCTTTCAAGCTAACCCGTGCGATGGTTCCATCATCAAGTCCGTTAAACCGGACATCTGCCGTGTTAATTCCACGACAGTTGGCGCCCACCGTGGGGCTCGCGCACGATGGTTTCGAGTTCTTGAAAGGCGGCTTCGAAGGGTTAAAGGGTTACGCGGTTGGTCGGATGACCAAGAGTCGCCGCGGCCGGATCTACATCGACGACGCAGGTTGGGGACCGGAGGCCGATTCAATCGAATACGGGTACCGGGTCCCCTTCGGCAGCATCCAAGTTTTCATCGGCAAAATCGGCGAACCGGGACCTGAGCCGGACACCCTCCCCAGCATCGTCGAGCCGGCTCAGCGGGCGAGATCGCCCCGGATCCAGCCGGCCGTGAAGCACGTTTTCGTTGGAGCAGTCCACGGAGTTCGAACCGAGGACGGGTCGGAATCTGATGGTGCAACAGTCGTCTACTCAGATGGCGAATCTTCATCCGGGGAAACTGAATCTCTGTATCAGTTGCGGGACGGCCGGTCTGAGGGCGAGTCCGATGGGAACAGTATTCCGGACCCCTTTGACCCGCCAAACCGGGTGGCGGTCTTCATGGCCGGTTCACAACCCCCGGTGAACGGAACAACAGCGGAAGCCGGCGCGGGGGGAAGCGGTTCAAATCCCCCCCTCACGGAAGTTCTATCCACCTTGATCGAAGAGCTCGCAGCTAAAGCGGTAGAGGTCGTGGCTCCAGCAGACAAGGTGCAGCATGATGCAGTGCTTCTTCAGTTAACGGCCCGGATCAATCAATTAAAGGAGGATTTAAAGGCAGAAGGAGAGATGTTAGCTATCAGACAGGCGGAATTGGATGATCAAGCTTTTCACTTGAGGATGGAGCAAGCTTCGGTGGAGGCAGTCAGGGGGAGGAAGTATCGATCCCGCCTACCGCCGGGTTACGAATCTGCGAATTTGTTTAGAACCCCGGGAACGGGGGCTAGCAACAATCCGGCCTTAAACCGGAGGAGTCCGCCGGTTCAGGAGGAGCCGGTTCTGCAGCCCACTGCCGAACGAGAGCGGCGGGTTACATCGGTGCCTTATGTGCCTGTCCCTCCGGGTCATTATTCAAACCCTGTGGATAATATTGCTGCTGCGGCCGCACGGTTGGCCGCTTTACCCGCGGAAGGAACATCTCCGGTGGCGATAGAAGCGCGCAGGGTCCAGAAGCTGCTTAATACGGCATTAATACAGCATCAAGCATATTCTCATAGCAGGGAGAGGTTGCATTCAACACCACGTCCCAATCGAAGTTACACCAGACATTGGGAAGAGCCTGAAGTTTCTAGCAGTGAACGGAGGAGGCATCAGCGTATGCAGAATAATCCGACGGGGGCAGAGATACCAGCCCCGGATCAAAACCGGCCTAGATCGGAGGCCCGAGAGGAGATCCGCCAGTCGACGCCGGTTTACGCCGGCACTACGGGAGCGGGAGCCACAGCGAGCAGTTTTGGGATACAATGTCTTGTCCCTGCCCTGCGGAGCGTCAAGTTGCCCAAGGATTTCAAAGGACCTCGCAAAGTGCCTAATTACACCGCCGATTTACCACCCGAAGCTTGGGTGGAGAGTTACGAGATGGCCATGGAGATGCTGGATGTGGATGAGCCGGCGTGTGCTAAATATTTTACTATGATGCTCGAAGGCACAGCCCGGACTTGGTTAAAGGCATTACCACCGAATTCCATTGGATCATGGGCAGAGTTGCGCAGCCAGTTCATCAAAAATTTCAAGGATACGTGCAAGCAACCTATGTCGATAATAGATTTAGCAGCATGTGTGCAAGGAGAACAGGAGTCTACAGCAGCGTGGGTACGCAGAGTAGCAGAGATCTTGCACTCCTCAAACGGCATTAACCCGAGCACGGCGATTGTAACTTTGGAGAATAATTGCCGGTTTGAATCCTTGAAATTAAAACTCGGACGGCTCAAACGGGAGTGCAATGATATGGGGACTTTGATGAGCGCCCTGGTGAAGTACGGGGACTCAGATAATACTAAGTACCCGGAGCCAGAAGGAGATAAAACAGGGAAGGCCAGTAAGCCTGGTAAACCGGCGCCGGTTAATCCGGTTACTTCAAGCTTCTTGGGCAAGCGAAAGGCAGAGAATAGCTCCGATTTTGTGGCTAATACACAGGTTCAAGGTGGTTTCCGGGTCAACCAGCAAGGTCCCACTCGCCAAGCTGGGGGAGGAAACCCGGGTTGGGAGCAGGATCCGGATCAACCCTGTCTAAGGCATAGCGGAGCGAGGGGGCCTGCAAAGCACCTTGGAAGAGAGTGCATGGGCCCGGGGTACAGCCGTTTTAATACCTTTAACCGGCCCCCAAGTGGCGGTTCGGGGCCTGGGTTTCATGGTCCGGGTTACCAAGGGAGCAGCTCCGGTTCAGGATATAGGGGCAACAGCGGTTATCAAGGGAACGGCGGTGGTTATCAACCCCGGCCGGGTGGCCAGAGTACTCAAGGAAGCTACAATGGTCAAGGCAATCAGTATCAAGGCGGTTATCAGGGCCAGGGGAATCAATCGTATCATCAAGGTGGTTACAACAATCAGAATAATCAGCAGCAGGGCCAGGGGGGTCATAGTAACCAAGGAAATCAGCAGCAGCAACGTCCGCAACAGCAACAGCAATCCGGATACCAGAGTAATCCGAAGGAGTTGAGCAGCGGTCAGTATCATGTCTTCACCACGAGTTTATGTAAGAGAGATCAGAAGGTTTTGAAACGGGCCGTCCACGCGGTAGAACCGGCAACGCCACAGTTTCTACGATGGTCAGAGCAGCCCATTGTTTGGAGCAGAGAAGATCACCCATTACGGGTAGATAACCCGGGACATTTAGCCTTGGTAGTGGCACCTCAGGTGGGAGGATACCGGTTTACTAAGGTACTCATGGATGGAGGCAGCAGTATCAATATATTATATTACGAGACCTTTTGCCGTATGGGTCTGACAGATAAACAACTGAGGACATCAAACACAGTGTTTCACGGGGTGGTCCCAGGTAAGTCAGCCTATCCAGTGGGTAAGATTGACCTAGAGGTTACCTTTGGGGATGAGCATGATTCCAGGTCAGAGATGATCACTTTTGAAGTTGTTAAAATCAGAAGCCCGTATCATGCTTTGTTTGGGAGGACGGTTTATGCTAAGTTTATGGCTAGGCCATGTTATGTTTATCTGCAGCTCAAGATGCCGGGTCATAAAGGCACGATTACAGTGCATGGCAGTCGTAAGATAGCAGTGGAGTGTGAAGAGGGTGATGCAGCCTATGCAGAAGCGGTATGTGCCACGGAAGAGTTAAAATTCTATAAGGATAATGTTGATCCGGCGGATATGACTCCGCTGAAGAAGCCCACTACGGAGCATGATCCGGCTTTGAAATTTAAATCGGCAGAGGAGACCAAGCAAATTGATTTTGTGCCGGGGGATTCGTCCAAGCAGTTCACCATCAGCGCTAACCTTGACCCCAAATAGGAAGGCGCGCTCATCGAGTTCATCCGTGAGAACCGGGATATCTTTGCATGGAAACCTTCTGACATGCCAGGTATACCAAGATGGGAGACGCGGCGTCCTACATACAACAAGAAAAAGTTAAACCGGTGCAGGTTATAGGTTACAAAGATAACAAACGAAAGTTACAGTTATGATTACCAAAGATAGCAGAGATCATCAAATTAACTTGGTGTTTTAATCCGGCCAACTCTTCAGTGACCGGGTTAAGAGCTCCTTCGGCATCTTGAACACGCTTTTCAAGATCCTTCCTCTGGACTTCAAAGGCCGTCCGTTCCTCATCAAAGAACTTCTTCAAGTCTTCAGCAGTTTTCAAACTTACTTTAAGTTCTTTTTTCGCCTTTGAAGCAGCCGCTTCGGTCTCTATGAGCCGGGTTCGAAGTTCGCTATTTTCTACAGCGTTCCGGTTTAACTCAGCCTGCAGACAAGTTCAAAAACATAGTTAGCAAATGCAAGTCTCAAGCACACAACCAAGTTGTATACTTGACACTTGGGGGCTAATGGCAGTTGAAGTAATCCGGCAAAGATGAAATGCAAGTCTCAAGCACACAACCAAGTTGTATACTTGACACTTGGGGGCTAATGGCAGTTGAAGCAATGCGTCGGAGACAAGATTTTTTACAAGTATCAACTACATAAACAAGTTATCTACTTGATACTTGGGGGCTAATGTATTAGACAGCAGTTCAAGCCTACAAAAGTTCCGGATCACCTACTATAAAGCAGATAAACCGGAACTTGGGGGCTGTTATAAGGTAAAGATACGTTGAAAAAAGCAAGGTCAGAACAGGAAAATTTACCTCGTATTTCTCTCTCATTAGGTTTACCAGGCTAGCTTCATAATCACGGCTGCTGTGAAGCCGGTTCAGATATCCGGAATAAATATCTTGGGGACTCAGGTTGGAAAGGCTGGAGATATCCGCATTTAAATTCCCTTTTTCCTGAGTTACCTTCTCCGTTTTAGCAGTGTGTTTTGCCAAAACGGTGGGTTCGGCTGGCGCAACATAGGTAGCGCCAGTAACCATAACGTCAGGTGAAGAAGGTGCATTAGGAGGAATAGTTTTATCTTGCGCCGGATCAGGAGAGCCCGGATTAACTTGAGGAGAGCTGACCCGGGCTGGGCTTGGTGGATCTTGGGCAGCATCAGTAGCAGGAATATCAAGAACAGGTTCTTGAACCGGTGTAACAGGAGTACCTTCGGGTGGAACAGCTGTCGACGGTTCGATTACCGGTTCATCAGCAGAAGGATCAACAGCGGGCTTCTTACCCTTAGCCTTTTTGCTGGGTTTCGGTTTACTGGAGAAACGAACAAAAATAGGTCAGTATTATAAAGGAAAAGGAAGGATTTAAACCGGGAAAAGAGAAGAGAATTACCCTGGAGCTGTCTTCAAAGGTGGAAGCTGTGTCGCAGTTGACTCGCCCGATGAAGATAGTGGAGTTTCCTGATAATCAGGATCAGTCGGTTTAAGTGGTTTTCTAATAAGGCCGGCCTTGGGGTGAAGAAGTGTTGGAGAAAGTATCACCTCAGCACGGCGTTTCCGAGCCGGGGTTAAGGAGATTCCAGAAGATTCCACTGCTAAACCAGAATGGCGAGTGGTCCGGCGCAATGCTTCGTGCTGTTGCTTCTTCAAATCAAAATTGGGATCCAACTTAGCATAAGGGTGAGAAAACTGATACTTTCTAACAGTCCGACGGATTTTTTGAGGGGGTTCTGAATCGGAAGAAATAAGGGTTACCTCAATCTCCACCGGGTTATCACTTTCGAGTGGATCCTGTGAAAAGGGCATCATTAGAGATAAGGACAAATATATCAAAGCAAATGTAAACCGGAGTAAAGTATACCTCGGAGTCCGGATCATCATCTTCAGAAGGAGAACCGGTGTCAACAGCTGCCTTCCTTTTCTTGTTTGCAGGAGTTTTCCGGCGAGTTTGTTTTACAGGTTTGTCCTGAAGTTTCCTTCTCCAGAAGGGGTTACCAGCCTGAATAAAAATCAACAGCAAGTAAAGGACGGTTCAAAGAAGGACGGTTTATGAAGCACGGGTTAAGGAAAACTTACATCAGGCTGTGTGTTCTTCTTAAAGTATGGAGCCAAGCCAACCTTGGAGCAATCTGTTGAGGCAGGGTTGACGATCTTTTTGGCCGATTCTATCACCTCCGATTCAGAAAGTGTCTCTTTAGTAAATCTCTGAGGATCTTCCGGTTCACCGGAATAATTACACATTAAATCGGAGCGCCGGCTTAAGGGTAGAATGCTCCATGACAACCAGCAGCGAAGAAAATCGGTTCCGAGAAGTCCATTAGCCATGAAGGCTCTCAGTTTGGAAAGTTGAGA
>LR738714.1:607579910-607656330 GCA_902687465.1 Secale cereale | reverse complement strand
TACCACTAGGGCATATTTTTTCATCTTTTTTTGAACAGGGCAAGAGATTCGCAGCAATCAGCAAATCAGTAAAAGAATATTTATAAAATGGCCAAAAGCCGGATCACAGTACATTGCAACTTCAGTCTAAGCCTATTACAAGGCATGAAAGCCAGATAGCCAGAAGCATTGTTTATGGGTTACAGCAATAAGTGTTCAAGTTTCCGTTCCTCCTTGCCGGGATGACTGGCCACCATCTGGTTCCGGAACATCTTCTTCCTCATGAAGCGGAGGGAAATCTGGTGCACGCCAGTCAATCTTGGCCAAAGCACGGAAATACACTTCATCGTTGATCAACTCGGTAGGTTCAATATCAGGAGCATAAGTGTGAGGACGAACCGGCGGAGTTAAATTTGAAACATCATAGACCGGACGTTCCACACGCTCGTTTTGAAGATTGTACGCAGGGTGGTACCGGGATAAATCAGCTTCCACCGATATCTTGCTCGCGAGTGGACGCATTTTCTTCGTCAGAACATACAGATCTTTCTCACCAAAAGCTGAACCGTCTTCCTTTGTGTCTGGAAACCCGGTTAGCACTTCGGCCGGATCAATGTCTGGAACCCAAGCCTTAGCTCTTGTCAAGGCCAGAAGAGCACCTCCTCGAGCAGCCGATTTCTTCACCTCCTCAAGACGGGTTGGAAGAATTGATAAACTGTTCAAAGTAGCCTTGATGGTGGAAGGAGCCGGTTTACCATAAGAGGTAGCACTGATGATCCTTTGCGCCCCAGAATATAATTGCTCCACCAAAGTATAACAAGCTTTCAGTTTCTTCCGTACGTCGTCTCCAAGATGGGAGACGCGGCGTCCTACATACAACAAGAAAAAGTTAAACCGGTGCAGGTTATAGGTTACAAAGATAACAAACGAAAGTTACAGTTATGATTACCAAAGATAGCAGAGATCATCAAATTAACTTGGTGTTTTAATCCGGCCAACTCTTCAGTGACCGGGTTAAGAGCTCCTTCGGCATCTTGAACACGCTTTTCAAGATCCTTCCTCTGGACTTCAAAGGCCGTCCGTTCCTCATCAAAGAACTTCTTCAAGTCTTCAGCAGTTTTCAAACTTACTTTAAGATCTTTTTTCGCCTTTGAAGCAGCCGCTTCGGTCTCTATGAGCCGGGTTCGAAGTTCGCTATTTTCTACAGCGTTCCGGTTTAACTCAGCCTGCAGACAAGTTCAAAAACATAGTTAGCAAATACAAGTCTCAAGCACACAACCAAGTTGTATACTTGACACTTGGGGGCTAATGGCAGTTGAAGTAATCCGGCAAAGACGAAATGCAAGTCTCAAGCACACAACCAAGTTGTATACTTGACACTTGGGGGCTAATGGCAGTTGAAGCAATGCGTTGGAGACAAGATTTTTTACAAGTATCAACTACATAAACAAGTTATCTACTTGATACTTGGGGGCTAATGTATTAGACAGCAGTTCAAGCCTACAAAAGTTCCGGATCACCTACTATAAAGCAGATAAACCGGAACTTGGGGGCTGTTATAAGGTAAAGATACGTTGAAAAAAGCAAGGTCAGAACAGGAAAATTTACCTCGTATTTCTCTCTCATTAGGTTTACCAGGCTAGCTTCATAATCACGGCTGCTGTGAAGCCGGTTCAGATATCCGGAATAAATATCTTGGGGACTCAGGTTGGAAAGGCTGGAGATATCCGCATTTAAATTCCCTTTTTCCTGAGTTACCTTCTCCGTTTTAGCAGTGTGTTTTGCCAAAACGGTGGGTTCGGCTGGCGCAACATAGGTAGCGCCAGTAACCATAACGTCAGGTGAAGAAGGTGCATTAGGAGGAATAGTTTTATCTTGCGCCGGATCAGGAGAGCCCGGATTAACTTGGGGAGAGCTGACCCGGGCTGGGCTTGGTGGATCTTGGGCAGCATCAGTAGCAGGAATATCAAGAACAGGTTCTTGAACCGGTGTAACAGGAGTACCTTCGGGAGGAACAGCTGTCGACGGTTCGATTACCGGTTCATCAGCAGAAGGATCAACAGCGGGCTTCTTACCCTTAGCCTTTTTGCTGGGTTTCGGTTTACTGGAGAAACGAACAAAAATAGGTCAGTATTATAAAGGAAAAGGAAGGATTTAAACCGGGAAAAGAGAAGAGAATTACCCTGGAGCTGTCTTCAAAGGTGGAAGCTGTGTCGCAGTTGACTCGCCCGATGAAGATAGTGGAGTTTCCTGATAATCAGGATCAGTCGGTTTAAGTGGTTTTCTAATAAGGCCGGCCTTGGGATGAAGAAGTGTTGGAGAAAGTATCACCTCAGCACGGCGTTTCCGAGCCGGGGTTAAGGAGATTCCAGAAGATTCCACTGCTAAACCAGAATGGCGAGTGGTCCGGCGCAATGCTTCGTGCTGTTGCTTCTTCAAATCAAAATTGGGATCCAACTTAGCATAAGGGTGAGAAAATTGATACTTTCTAACAGTCCGACGGATTTTTTGAGGAGGGGGTTCTGAATCGGAAGAAATAAGGGTTACCTCAATCTCCACCGGGTTATCACTTTCGAGTGGATCCTGTGAAAAGGGCATCATTAGAGATAAGGACAAATATATCAAAGCAAATGTAAACCGGAGTAAAGTATACCTCGGAGTCCGGATCATCATCTTCAGAAGGAGAACCGGTGTCAACAGCTGCCTTCCTTTTCTTGTTTGCAGGAGTTTTCCGGCGAGTTTGTTTTACAGGTTTGTCCTGAAGTTTCCTTCTCCAGAAGGGGTTACCAGCCTGAATAAAAATCAACAGCAAGTAAAGGACGGTTCAAAGAAGGACGGTTTATGAAGCACGGGTTAAGGAAAACTTACATCAGGCTGTGTGTTCTTCTTAAAGTATGGAGCCAAGCCAACCTTGGAGCAATCTGTTGAGGCAGGGTTGACGATCTTTTTGGCCGATTCTATCACCTCCGATTCAGAAAGTGTCTCTTTAGTAAATCTCTGAGGATCTTCCGGTTCACCGGAATAATTACACATTAAATCGGAGCGCCGGCTTAAGGGTAGAATGCTCCATGACAACCAGCAGCGAAGAAAATCGGTTCCGAGAAGTCCATTAGCCATGAAGGCTCTCAGTTTGGAAAGTTGAGAAGAAAATTGAATCCGTTCAGTGGCACTTAACCGTTGCGGCAGAGGATGATTCGCCGGGATGCGAGTCTCACGATAACCCGGCAGCGGATTTTCACCTTCAGGAGATGTATCTATGCAATAGAACCAAGTCTTGTTCCACTCCTTGGGGTGAGTGTGTAAAGCGGCGTGTGGGAAAACTGCATCCCTCCTTTTCTGAATGCTGATACCACCAAGCTCTTGGTGAGGCCCACTAGTGAACTCAGTGCGCCGGTTCGCATGAAAGAAATCCCGGAACAGATCAACTGAAGGCTCTTCTTGTAGATACACTTCAGAAAAGACTTGGAAGTCACAGATATTGGAAACAGAGTTTGGCCCAATGTCTTGCGGGTGCAGTTGAAAGGTGGCAAGAACGTCCCGGAAAAATTTTGAACCGGGGGGAGAGAAACCCCTGGAGATATGATCCATAAAGACTATGACCTCTCCGGACCTGGGAGCAGGAAGGCGTTCATTACCCGGGGCGCGCCATTTCAACTCGGCCCGAGGACCTAACGTGCCAATACTCGACAGCTTGACTAAGTCTTCTTCAGTCACAGCTGAACGAACCCAGTTACACGAAACGTATTGCTTGGCAGACATTTGAACAAAGTGCTGAAGAGAAGAAGGTACAGAACAAATTATGAACATACAAAAGATTTGGGATCTATATATGTGTATTGCGCAAGAGGCAAGAACTATCTAGCAAAGTTAAACCGGCAATCATAAATACAAGATGTATCATTTCCGGTTTAAGAATGGCAGTTGAAGAGGAATAACTACGTCATGGCATCAGTCTACATCATTTCCGGTTTATGGCATGGTGATCTAAACCGGAGCGTTTCTAACGAATCTACTGAGGAGAAAAAACAGGTTTCTAAGTAAGTACTAAGCGGGAAGGATCTGAGTATGCTGAAGAAAAGAAGTTAATTTACAGCAGAATAATAAACGATAAGAAGAGGACTACGCAGACTAGTTATATCGTACTGAAAGGACAAGTTTACATAATGGACGGGAACAGCAAGGTTTTCGACACATCTACAGCGGGATAAAAATGGAAAAGGATCTACAAAGAGTTATCACGAATCACAGGTTCAGAGAACGAACAGCATGAAGCTCGCGAAGAACCCTAATGGCGGAACGGATAAGTTACAGGGCTATTACGGTAAGAGCCGATCCAATGCTAAGCGAGAGATCTACAGACAAGGGTTTAAAGGTTATGAGAGTCCTATGGTGTAAATATCTATGAAGGAGCGGAGCTTCGTCAGGAGCTCTAATGGCAGAAGAACACGGGCAAAGCAATGGCATATATAGATCTATGGAGAGGAAGACGAACGTACCAGGGACGGTGAGAGTTGGCGGCGGAGAAAATCTGGTCAAAGCCCAGGTTGATGCAGCGGCCGGTCAAAGACGGAAGATTCGGCGGTCGTCGGCGGCGTTCTTGAGCTCGAGCAGCAATGGAGTTCTTGCGGGTCAGGAGGCAAGAGGAGGAAGAAGATGCGAGAGAAGATAACGAATGGAGCGGGGCGGTATTTATGGCCAAAGGTCAGATCTGAAACGGCAGGCGCGAAAACCGAGGAGACAGAAATCGGATAAAGATCCTGTGATGCCTCGATATTCGGGATAATCCTTAAAATACGCTACAGTACAGCTCACAGCGTCAAATGCGGAGATGATGTCATTGTCAGACTTTAATGATTTTGGAGGATGACGTCAGAGCCGGTTTACAATGAGATGAAGACAGAAGAAAATTACAGAAAGACGATGAAGATTGATATGAACAAGTTCAAATCATTCTGGGGCCTAATGTCAGGGATATGGTTAATAGGTATAAACCGGACATTGTAAACCGGAGTAGTAGTATCGTATTTAGTTTTATTATTCTAGTAGATATTATGGCCCAGGAGATTGTAAGGCCCATGTATAGAAATACGATTTGTAATCCACCAAGAGATGTAACTTGAGAGATAAGAAAGAAAGGACAGAGACCGAGGCGGACACGATTATGAGCCGGCCTCGGGACTCTGTAAACCGGACCAGGGGTCACCTCTATATAAAGGGACAGCCCGGCACCGGTTCAAGGACAAGCAACAATCGATACGTCGAGACGCAGGCAAGCGATTCCGCTCCCTGTAAACCGACGACCAAGCAATACCAAACCAACTAGACGTAGGCTTTTACCTTCTCAAAGGGGCCGAACTAGTATAAAATCCTCTGTGTCCTTTGTGCGCCATGAACCCTTTCAAGCTAACCCGTGCGATGGTTCCATCATCAAGTCCGTTAAACCGGACATCTGCCGTGTTAATTCCACGACACCACCTCTCCTATTCCTTTCCCCCTTCTTCCTTTCGGTGAATCCTACTAGGAATAGGATTGCAATCCTATTCCTAGTAGGAATCCCTTCCCTAGCCGCACCAGGAGAGTTGGCCGGCCCCTCCTCCCTTGCTCCTTTATATACGGGGGCAGGGGGGCACCCAAAGACACACAAGTTGAATTGTTTTGCCGTGTGCGGTGCCCCCCTCCACAGAATCACACTTCGGTCGTACCGTCGCGGAGCTTAGGAGAAGCCCTGCGCCGGTGAACACATCATATCCGTCACCACGCCGTCGTGCTGACGAAACTCTCCCGTGAAGCTCAACTGGATCAAGAGCTCGTGGGACGTCATCAAGCTGAACGTGTGCTGAACGCGGAGGTGCCGTACGTTCGGTGCTTGATCGGTTGGATCGCGAAGAAGTTCGACAACATCAACCGTGTCACTTGACGCTTCCGCTCCCGGTCTACGAGGGTACGTAGACACACTCTTCCCTCTTGTTGCTATGCATCTGGTAGATAGATCTTGCGTGATCGTAGGAAATTTTTAAAATACTACGTTCCCCAACAGTTATTTGGTTGCAGGGTTGCTTGAGAGAGACCATCTTCATCCTACGCCTCCCACGGATTGATAAACCTTAGGTCATCCACTTGAGGGAAATTTGCTACTATCCTACAAACCTCTGCACTTGGAGGCCCAACAACGTCTACAAGAAGAAGGGTGCGTAGTAGACATCAACATCCTTACTCTCTAGGCGGTTAAGCCCTATAAAGAGAGACGAGGATCTGATACCAATTGAAAGATCGTGGATGTCTCCTAGAGGGGGGGTGAATAGGCGCTTTAAAATAATTATGGTTTAGGCTTGAACAAATGCGGAATAAACCTAGCAATTAATTTGTCAAGCACAAAACCTACAACAACTAGGCTCACCTATGTGCACCAACAAATTATGCTAAGCAACACACACAACTAGGTGACAGCAAGATATATGACAAGAAACAATATGGCTATCACAAAGTAAAGTGCATAAGTAAAGGGCTCGGGTAAGAGATAACCGAGGCACGCAGAGACGACGATGTATCCCGAAGTTCACACCCTTGCGGATGCTAATCTCCGTTTGGAGCGGTGTGGACGCACAATGCTCCCCAAGAAACCACTAGGGCCACCGTAATCTCCTCACGCCCTCGCACAATGCAAGATGCCATGATTCCACTAAGGGACCCTTGAGGGCGGTCACCGAACCCGTACAAATGGCAACCCTTAGGGGCGGTCACCAAACCCGTACACTTTGGCAACCCTTGGGGGCGGTCACTGGAACCCGTCGAATTACTCGGGGCGATCTCCAAAACCTAATTGGTGACCCCGACGCTTGCCGGAGCTTTACACCATAATGATTGAGCTCCGAGCACCACAAGGTTGGTACTATCTCCCCAACGACACCACGAAGCTTCACCACAATGGAATATGGCTTCGAGGTGACCACAACCGTCTAGGGCGCCCAAGCACCCAAGAGGAACAAGCTCAAGGGTACCAAGCACTCAAGAGTAATAAGCTTCGCAACTTGTAACTTCCACGTATCACCGTGGAGAACTTAAACCGATGCACCAAATGCAATGGCAAGGGCACATGGAGTGGCCAAGTTATTCTATCTCAAATCCCACCAAAGCAACTAATGCTAGGGAGGGAAACGAGAGGAAGAACAAGAAGGAGAATACCAAGAGCTCCAAGATCTAGATCCAAGGGGTTCCCCTCACCTAGAGGAGAAAGTGATTGGTGGAAATATGGATCTAGATCTCCTCTCTCTTTTCCCCAAAACTAGCAAGAATCCATGGAGGGATTGAGAGATAGTAAGCTCACAAAAGGTCAACAATGCGGGAAGAAAACGAGCTCAAGAGATAAGGTTCATTGGGGAAGAAGACCCCATTTTATAGGGCCCCCCGAATCCAACCGTTATGTGCTTAGCCCGCACACGAGCGGTACTACCGCTCGGGTGGTAGAAGCAGGAAAATGGAGCAACAACATGAACCTTGGGGCAGTAGTTCCGCTTATAAGCGGTACTACCGCTCACCCAGCGGTACTACCACTGGGGAAGCAGAACACGGGACCAAAGAAGGCAGGACAGAGCATAGTACGGCGGTAGTAAGGTTGCAGCGGTACTACCGCCCGACCGGGGCGGTACTACCGCTTATAGGCGATACTACCGCCCAATCGGGGCGGTACTACCGCTTATAGGCGGAACTGCCGTGCCTTACTGCCGTGCAACTACTGCTGAACCCGACACGAAAAGTGCAAGACCAAAAATTGAGGCGGTAGTAGAGCGGTACTACCGCTTGACGCTACAAAAGGTACTACCACTGCCAACACGGTACTACCGCCGGGAGAAACACAGAACTGCCATAACTTCTTCATATGAGCTCCGAATTGAGCAAACTCAAGCTTGTTGGATAGAGGAAGACAAGTAGCATCAAAACAGCGACTGATTATAGTAAGAAGAGGCAAGGAGGTATGCCTAGGATATAGAGGAGTGAACCCTCCATCAGAGAAGAACCGGCATAACCTCCAACATCGAAAACATTATAGAGGATGCATGAGTGAACTCTGTTTTCGATGAACTCGAGCTTGTCATCAAGATGACCATAAGCTCCAAAACTCACAAAGAGATGCAATGGTTTGAGCTCTCTACGAACGATACGATCAAGTTACTTATCGAGAGCCCCCCTTGATAGTACGACAATCGATCCTATAACCTAGTCTCCCACAACTACCATGAGACCGGTAAAATAGAAAACCTAAGGGCAAACATTTGCCTTGCACATAGTCTACTTGAGCTGGATGATGACGATCTTGACTCCCTCAAGTTGGACCACCTTTCTTGACTGCGTTGGCTTGGCGATGTAAGTGCATCTAGTGCCTCCTAGTTGGTTTTGGAGTATTGACGACAAACATGGTTGAGGGACTAATGTGTTTGTGAGAATTGCAGGATAACACAGGTGATAGTCCCTCATAGATTCGGTTTAACTTCCATAGATGACCCCTAAAAATATGTGAAGATATTGAAGATAGTGGTGGTGAGTGAATACATTCACGTGAAGATAATGACCTATGAAGACAATCATTGAAGACTATAGAATGCGAAGACATAGTTTCTTTCGTAGTTCTTTTTATTCTTTCTTGAGTCATAGGAACGACCGTACTGTTAAGTGGGGTCCAAGTGAACATAGTCGAATGACCGATGTGATGCTCAACCAAAACACCTATGTCTTCAAGCGAAGACAAATGAGAGAAAATCTTATCCAGAGCTGGATAAGTCAGCTTTACTTGGAGCTCAAGTAAAGTTGCCACGTGTGTTCACAATCCGACCGTTGGACACGTGTCAGTTCCTTAGTGACCAAGGGTCAATTCGGACATATCATGTCAAGTTGCCTCATGGCTATACATATCCCATCCCCTACACCATAAATTGGTGGCTGCTCAGAGTTAGTGCACGGCTTTTGTCGTTTGAGAGCAACCCACCTCCGAAGCCTTTGAGAGAAAAAAATCCTTGTGAGGACAAATCCCAAAAACACCCAGAGCCAAAGAGATTTAAGCATCATTGAAGTCTTTCTGTCTGTGTGACCTGGAGACTTGTTACACTTGAGGACTGTGCTTCCTCCAGCTGGTTAGGCGTCACGTTCTGAGCGTCCTAGAGTGATTGTGGATCGCCAGTGAACGAAGTCTGTGAAGGTTCGGAAGTCTACCTTGAAGACTTACCAGAGTGATTGGGCGAGGACTGTGTGTCCTTAGCTCAAGGGGAATACGGTGAGGACTGTGTGTCCGGGACTGTGTGTCCTCGGGTTTGAATACCTAGCCGCCCTAACCAGATGTACAGTTGACATAGCAACTGGAACTGGCCTACCAAATCCTTGTCTTCACCAAGCAACTGGTTCTATCCCCAAACTTCCTTTACATTTCAATTTGTCTTCGTGAAGTCATTGCCTGTTTGTCTGATCTGTTTAACTTCACCGTGTGAAGACTCTCCGCTGTTTTGCTTCAGTTATATCTTCCATCTCGATCCATGTTATCTAGCTATCAATAGTCCACGTATTATCTTCATGATGCTTGCTTGACTATTGTGTGTCTAGATACGTTTATCTTCCGCTGCATATCATATAGGTTCATTTCTATTGTTGGTCTTCAAAGCCCTCGTGTTTTGAAGACTTTCATAAAAATCGCCTATTCACCTCCCCTCTAGTCAATAACTTGCACTTTCAGATGAAGACTAGTAGATTGCTCCCCCATACACCACTATGGGTGAGCCACTCTTCGGCACATCTTCACAAGTCCATTGCCACCACAAATGGATGGCAAGCTTCAAGCATATGATCTCTTCGTGATGATCCTACTTGAACTTGCACACCGCAACCTAACCCCACAAAGAACTCTCACGAAGACCATGGGTTAGTACACAAAGCGTAATTGACAATGCTTACCATACCATGGGATCGCTTGATACCTCTCGGTACATCTTCTATGCTTTGTGTGTTGATCAACTTGATTCACTCTTTGACTTAGTCTTGATCAACCTTGAATCTTTCCAACTATCTTCATTTGGATGATGTCTTGAAGGTAAACATGAATGATCACACACTCTTCTTCTTCAAGACATGCTTGCAATAAGCTCAACACTCACAAGACCCATCTTCGGATAATTCCTTAATAGCACCTTGGTCATCACAAACTCTCCTTGAAACCAACAAATGGACTCCAAGAAAAGCCTATGGACAAGCCCTTCAAATATAACTCAAAGCAACCATTAGTCCCTAGAGATTGTCATCAGTTACCAAAACCAAACATGGGGGACCGCATGTTCTTTCACCAGGAGACATGGTCTGGATGTCCTATGTTGCGCTCCTCCGGTGTTCGTCGCTGCCCATGATTGTTCTTCTCCGGCGCAATGGACGGTCGTTGCTGGTGATTCCAAGATGGCGCCTTTCTTAAGTCAGACCGAGGCGTGCCATCCTCTTGCCACCTCCTTTAGGCATTAAGGGGGGATGGTGCGTCAACAAGGGATGATTGGCGGAAGCTGCTGCTCTTTGGTGTGACCAAGGTCGGTCGAGACGCGGCGTAGTTTTCGGTTTTTGGCGGGCTCTTGCTTTGTAGTTGTGTTGTCATTGTTGGCTGTCCTTGGACTAGCAGAATGTGGAGTGGTGCTACGCTTGTTGTTCGCAGCGAGTGATAGTTGTCTTGTAATTGCAATTATCTTCTTCTATAAAGCTATGATTGCAATTATCTTCTTCTATAAAGCTATGGTACGCAATTTGCGTACTCTCGAAAAAAAGCATGGACTTTCTCCAGGGTGAAAATCTAAGATTTTGGATCGGGCAACGACGGTGCTTGCGCACTGTTTCCTTCTTGAATGTGTTGCTTTTCAAGATCTTTTATGTTTTTCGGATGTTGTATTAGGTTGTGGTAGGTGTGTTGTTGTTTACAGGAGTCGATCGCTGTGGCAGGACCTTTTTATGTTCTTTTTATTTTCTTCTTTGGCTATGTGCATGCTGAATATCTTTGTGACATCTTGTACGTGTAAAAATTAGGTATAACTAATATCTTCACGATATTAATATATTTTCCTTTAAAAAATAAACACACCCTAGATCACCCTAAACAAAGTACTCCTTAAAGACTACAAATAACTGGAGCGCAGCAGCATTGACGAACTTATACCTGACGGTCAACTACATTACATAGACAGAGACCAACAACACTTCAATCTACCTCAAAAGAAAGGAAAAGAAAAGAAAAGAAAAACACTTCAGCCAGAGTTGGTCTCGTTTAATCTTTGGTGCTGGATGAGGAGAAGCAGCCGCAGATGAGCTCCAGGATGCTCTTCTTCACGCCATTGTGATCACCCATCCTTGTGAAGTTCTGATCGACGATCCTCAGAGAGCCGGACCTCACCTTCACAGCACAGGTGAAACGGTTAAGATGGAATGGCAGAAATGTATGGAGCTGGAAGTGCTAAAACTGAGCAAGCGGGGGAGTTGGATGCTGGGTGCCTGAGCAAGCCTCTCTGATGCCCAATTTATACTACCACTAGATACTTGGTTCGCACGTATATTGATGGAGAAGCTGGCTGGCTGACTGGCTTGCTTTGCAAGGAGTAGGGAAAAATTGCATCCATGACCGGGAAAAGGTTCAGTGGACTGAGAACAGGTCCTAGCAAGGGACAGTTCAACTGGGGCGATCGGCCGGTGACCGGAAAGAGTAAAAAATTACTCCCTCCGTCTCATAATGTAAGACATTTTTTGACACTAATGTAGTGTTAAAAGACGTATTACATTATAGGACGGAAGGAGTACTTGCAAGTGTCACGTCCCGTTGTGACAGTGTCAGAACGAGCACTGTCAAGTGTGAGTTTGAAGGCGTTCAGACCTCTGACCTTAAGTTCAACAGTTAACTTGATGCCCCTCGGTCGTGTGCAACAAGGTATGGATATCGAATATGGTAAACTATTACCGTCCTACGCGTATTACTGGTAGGGGGACCGGACTCCGTGGTCAAATCCATGGCGAGTAATCTTCGTAATAAAAAAAAGACAATATGGCAAGTAGTGTACAGTAAGTACGTACTGACCATGACTGGAACACCGTTTTCAAACAACATGGGCTTAACTATTGCCACCCGAACTGTTCGACCTACTACTAATCAAGTTTCTTTTTTTCATATTCCATTCTTGAAAGGATACGGTGCTCCCGTCTTGGCCTTTTCGGTTCATAGCAAAAGTCTAGGGACCCATAGAAACACAAAATTTTCCTACGAGACCGTATTCGTGCATTTAATTGGAAGGTGTAGTGCATAGAAAAAAAGGAGATTTTTTTCTTTGAATTGAGAATCATAGAAAAGCAAAGAAATTAATAATCCATTGAAACCTCTTTTTACACTCGGTATAATATTAACTTCACTCGACTTTGCTTATGTTAAAGAGTAAAGTGCATTTGTAGTCCCTCAACTAATCGCGAAGTGTGGCTTTCTTTCCTGAACTTATTTTTGGTGTAACCTTCATCCTTCAACTCTTACTACCAGGTATAGTTAGTCCCTCCTAGTGGTATTCCTCGGTCAACCCCGGTTTTAACTTCATGTGTCATTGTTTCGACCACATTTTGGTGCAATTTTTGTCCATCAACTCTTAATATCGTGTAGAAATAGTCCCTAACATGAGTATTCCTCGGCCAAATCCGGTTTTGACTTGTCATGGTACGGTTTTGATCACATCATCACAGTAAGGGGAATGCCCCAAGGGTTTGGGACTAGACCTCAGCGAATTGTGCTCCTTTCTCTCCCCCGTGCCGGTTAGATCCGTATCTGCCACCTATTGTCCTATCCTCACCCCAACTATATGTTGACAATCTAAAGCGAGAGGAGCAGCTCCCATCACTGGCCTCCTAGAGTAGCATCGCAACATTTCTCTCTGCATTGCGCAGTGAATATTTAAAGTGGGTGGAGAAGCTCATGTCACTGGAGCAGCACCAACGAATCGATGACATGAGAGAGAGAGAGAGAGAGAGAGAGAGATTTCTCTGAATGACATGCGGCCCTATGCCACCTTAGAGTGACTATGTGGCCATAACTATGTCACATAAGGTCAAAACCGGGGTTTTCGGAAAAAAAAAATTCAAACTCGGGTTTGATGGTTGAATACCACTGTCAGGGACTAACTATACTTGGTATTAAGAGTTGGGAGACGAAAGTTAGACCCAAGAAAAAGTTCAAGGACGAAATCAGCACTTCGTAATAAGTTGAGGGATGAAAAATGCACTTATGTCTACTACCTAGAAGAAATGTAACGTTCCCTCTTCCGTCTTACGTTGTCCCACCTTTCGCCCACCCCTCGACGTACGAGAACCCCCGCCCCCACCGATATTCCTCCCCCTTCCACCAAATTTTCTCTCTTATACTGGTTTTTTCGTCTGCTCATCAAAACTCAGTGTATCCCAAATATTGTAATTACGGTAATGAATCAACTCTTTTCCACACAAAAAAGGTAATGAATCAAGTCACATATGGTAAGGCCATAAACTCACAAAAATCTCAAATATGGTAATTATGGTAACCAAACAATTCACGTATGGCAAGGTTATAAACTCGCGGAAACCAAATAATCAATCAACTCTGCCATAAACTCACCGAATCTCTTATCTATAAGGCCATAAATCGTGGTGTTATGCAGATGTGCTTCATACCTACCAAAAATCATGAGTTTCAGCTAGAATTGTTTACGTTGAGCTATGGTTGTAGACATACACGATTGATGTTATACTAGTGGAATATATATGGCCCCGTTGCAACGCACGGACAAATAGCTAGTCTCTATGTAAAACCTATATTTAACCTTCCTTTTTTAGGACTATCCTGTTGTTCTATTCCTGCGAATCAAACACTCAATTATGCATATTCTATGTTTTCACAATCCTCTGTTTTCCACATGTCATGTTGCTAGATGACATCCTCGAGATTAGGTTGAGGATGGTGTAGTGCGCTGAGTAGATCGACTTGGTGAAGCAGTGCTATGAGATGCAATTAATCAATGAAAATGATAAATTGGTTAAAAAAGCAACATGAATAGAACGCCGCACGAATTTAGCAAGTAGCCAAGTAGGCAAACAAATGTTGTATTCTGGTAACAAAAAAGGTTGTATTGTTTTCTGCAATATTTTGGCATATATATTGAATATCTAATATTCAAACAACCCCTGAAGTCTAGCTACATGACATTTCAACTAATTGCATGAACAACCACATACCAACTGAACCAGACAGGACAATCTAATATCCTAATTAACCACATCCAACAATTACGTGCGGCGGGAGGTACAATTTTTTTTAAACATCATAATATATTAATTAATTAAAATGTTATTACAACCATTCAATATAGCATACGCCACGCAGGGCAGGAGATGCCCGGCCCCGCCCCTCCCTCCTCCCTCCCGGATCCGCCCCTGCGCCGCCTCCCCGGGAGGTGGCCGGGGCGGCGCGCGGCCTCCTCCTTCTAGGCGACCCCCTCCCTCTTTCCCCCGCCGCCGCCGGCGGTCGCCACCGGTGCTGGCCCGGGTGGTGTCGGCGGCGGCGGGACTTCCAGTCCCCGCGCGCTCGTTTCTTCTTCCCGGGGCAGAAGACGGCGACGGTGCAGCTCGGTTTGGCCCTACGGAGGTGGCCGGTGGCGAGCGAGGTGGCGGCGCGGCTCCTTGGCTGCCGGACGGCTTGGTGGTGCGGGGTGGTCGACGGAGCGCCCCCGGCCCAGATCTGGGCCCTGTGGGCCCCATCTGGGTCCTAGTGGGCCAACCTACGGCGCGGCTTCGGTGTCTTCTGCACGGCGGGGAGGAGGAGCAGCTTGGACCGGGGGCGGCGACGCCGACGGCGTGCCTGCTGCAGCGCGGAGGTGGGAGCTTCACGAGCCTATGAGGGCCCGGCCGGGCCTGGTATGCTGTAACGCCCCGGACACACCCGCCGGTGGTCGTTACTTCTGGCGGGATCTAGACTGGCCTCACATATTAATACTAGTCTTTTCTGCGCACTTTGTCCTCACTCGTGCGCACCCGGGAGCAACTTCCCGGTCGGTCACCCATCCTGAGACTACTCCAAGCTGAGCACGCTTAACTTTGGAGTTCTATCCGAATGGGCTCCCGGAAAAGAAAGGAATTCCTTATTGATATGAGTAGTCTATCATCCCTAATAAGCCAGGCTATCACATATGCTCCTGCTATTGCGTCCGGTCGATTACCGTCATTGACGGTGGAGGTTGAGCCCTCCCGCGTGCCGATGGTGTTGCTGCCTCTAGTCCCGGCTCCTGCTCTTCGGTGTGCAGACCTCTCTTCGTGTTGCCGTGGTGAGACGGCGTGGAAGCCTCAAGACCATGTTGGTGTAGGATGATGGTCGGTTTGGTGGCGGGCTCCAGAGCGCCCGAAGTGAAGGTTGGGATCGAGAGAAATCACAGTCGGCTTGACCGACACCGACGCGGTGGCGCCTGAGGGTGCCACCGGACCTCCTTGGAGGGCGTCGGGGGCTACCTTTTCTCTCTCCTCGTCGCGTACCGGGGGAAACCCTTGGCAGCAGCGTCGTCACCGTCGCGTCCCTTCTTGGAGGTGTTGATTGGTACCGGCGCTTCGGAGTCTAGGAGCTAGGTGGGAGATTTCCGGCGTGCGCTGTGGTCGCGAGGCTTCTTTGTTTTTGTCGATCCGCCTTTGTCGGCATTTGTTTCTGTTGTCTTTCTCTTTCAGTTCTTTTGGGCGTGTCTGTGCTGCTTCCGTCCCAGCACCTATCGTTGGTTGTATCGGTTGGTTGCTATGTAATACAAAACGGAGAAACCCTTTTTCGGTGGGCAGGAGATAAGTTAAACACCTCTTCTGCACTAGCTCAAGAAATTATCCATCCGTGGTAGATGACGATGAGCAGCCGCGGAGAACCTGCCATGTGTTCTTCTTCACGCCGTTGCGACCAGCCATTTTCCCCTGTTTCCACCCGAGGTCGATTGCTGCCTCCACAAAGCTGAAATGACATTTGCTCCTGGTACAACAGAGAATTGGCATAAGTTACCAACTCACCTTCTGCAAATAAAGAAAGTTTATATGCAGATTTCTGTAGCAGAGCATATATGTTTCCTCTGTCGTTGCCACCACCACAGAAGGCAGGGAACATACCTGAGAATAGCAACTGCTTGAAGAGCTAATTAAGCAAGTCAGGAGTTGTGCCTTTGAATGATGAGAATAATCAGCAGTTCAAACCGCCTACTTATAGAAGTACATACTCACACTGACAAAAGCAGTTGGCTGCACTTATAGTTAATTAGTTCCTCTACCCCCACATGTCGGTCTGGGAGTGTACCTACCTCAGACTTTACTAGGAAAAGAACGTGGGAAACCACAAGAAAATTCAGGGGAGTCAATGTCGAGTGCTCTGCTCATAGTAGTACTCCCACTGGAGGAGGATTTGTGGTCTATGGGACATATACACCCTATATGAGAAAAAAAATTAGTAATTCAACAAAAAGTCAAAAATTCCTGAAAATATTTTTGAAATAAACTTGACCTTGTACTGTACTCGTGAGAAAAAATCCACAAAAAGAAAATATCCATTTGACTTTTTTTCAGAAAAGACAATTTTTTGGTCAAAATAGTGTGAATAGTGACCTATAATAGCAAATAAATTTTGTCTTTTTTGCTGTGAGGTCAATTTTTTTTTCGTGAAAATTTATATACTAGTGCAAAAGTAAGTCAAGTGTTTTGTCAAAATAGTTCTTACCTATTTTGACTTTTTATTCAAATATAAAAAAAATCTCCATATAGGGTGCGTATACAACCAGGAATCATTGGGTATTTCCCTACTCCTACTCCGGATCACACAGCCAGAGAAACTTGGGTTGCACGTACCTGGAAAAGTACATGAACAATCACACACACAAAAAATAGCTAGGTTGGACTTAGTATAGAATGTTCAGTGAAAGATGCTTGCTAAATCTTGGCAAGTATATGCTGCTCGCGCTTGCTACTTGACCAGTGACCAGTGTTAGAAGTGAAAACCAACAGAAAATGACTCGGCATGACCTGACTTTTTCCCTTTTTGACAATTTTGACGCTTTCGTATGACGCTGTCAGTCAGTGCGAGCGCACGACCATGACTGCTAGCTTATAGTTTTAACATGGCTCCGAGATTTGATGCTTTCAATGTTCAGTCATTCAACGATTTTCTGGTCGGCACCTGTGCGACACAATTCGTTAGGCCGCATATAGTACGCGTAAACGGAGACTGAAATACTGAGAATGGTCCGTGTGTGTAGCTGTCCATTGAAAGCTAGCGAAGCTCCCATGACTGAAGCATGGAATGTTTACGCATCGGCTTGGAACGCTTCAAGTTCAACCACTGCTAATGATGCACGAAACGGAAATCAATGTTTGACGCAGATTGAACTGGCACGGTTCACCTTTGCAGGGTCGAATTGGGAATGGATGAATAGTGTGGAGATGACCCATCGGCCCGAACTGTTGTTAGTTTCGGCTCGAAGTTTTTTCGCCAGGTGCGACGAGGTTCCAATCTCCCAGGGATTCACACGCATGACAAGTAGACAAAACAAGTTTGCGAGATTTATTTCTGAATCTGATCACATGACCAGGGATTCAACATGCTCTTGTTGCAGAAGAAGCTAGCCTGACACAACCACACCACTACAAACCAATTCAACCAAACAACTTGGCAATATATAATCACATAAACTTTTTAAAACTCAACATCAAGCAACTTCTGGTGACCTATATTAAAGACTCTCACTTATGGGGAACCACAGCCAGATGCTCTTCCGATCTTAATCAGTTGCTGGTCTGAGGCGACCCACAGCCGCAGAGGAGCTGCCAGATGCTCTTCTTGACGTTGTTGGGGTTGCGTTTTCCCATTCTTCTTCAACGGATCTCCGAGCGACACAAGATCAAATGAAATGCTCCAAGATGAGGATCCTGAAAAACAAGAGTAGCAGCATGGTAAACATAAGCCATGGTTGGCTGGAAGTTCAGACAACTGTACAGTCTCACCACTCTGAACCTACCTGAAACTAACAACTCTTGAATCAGTTAAGCTACACAACAAGCTCGGTAGCTCTGTGGTGCAATTGTGCAGGCATGCCGGCCTATTTATAGGAAAACTCTTGGCCGTAAGATTACTAGGAAAACTTACCGGAAATCCGCGAGAATATTCAGTGAAGAATGACTGAATCAGTCCAGAACTTGAACTTGAAATTTGGACCCCAGCAGAAACTTCAGTGACACTTACCAGGGGTCATAGCTTAATGAGATCTCTAGCTTAATTAGTGGGAGTCCTGCTCCTGCATCGTGCACACACATAGTCAGCTCAGAACGATTCTGAGACAGTCCAAAAATCTTTATTGCAGCACATGCTTGTGTAAGTCCAATTCCAGTTGCTAATTTCTACATAAAATTTTATTTGAAAAAAAAACATATTTACCACCTGGTATGAGCGCTTCGTTGTCTCAAAAAACAATCAGCAATGGAAAAGAATTATATTTATTGATTGCTTGCAAAATTATCTAGTGATAAACTCGCACAAGGATGCAAAACTGTTACTATTTAACCACGATTTCTAAGATACAAATGTAATTGACTGGTTAATTACTGGGAAATTTCCCCATAAAAAACTCGAAACTTGGATGCTGACGTGTAAATTGAAAGAACGAAGCCGCTACATTGCTTCTGTTGAAGCGAAAAAGGTAAATTTACACAAAATTTGGTGAAGAACGACTGAGAGGGCACTACTGGTTAGAGCGTTTAAGTTAGGACCACTATGTCTGGGGAGCGTTCTCTGGGAGCGTTTTTTCCAGCGAACGCGCAATTTGCCATGCCAAACCAGCTAAAATTGTTAAAACTGAAAAATCGCCACGTTTGATACAAAAATTCCCACGTAACGCATTAAAAACAGAAAAATTGTCACGTTCCGTAGAAAAATCGACGTTCGTTCGAATGTGATTATACGGCTTTGAGCGCATTCCCTAGAACATCCCGTCCACGGAACGTTTTCAGTTATCTTTTGCGTGAAGGGCATTTCTAACTGATCTCCTATCCGGTGTTGGAGGAGTAAAAAGTCGGTTTTACTCCTCTAAAGAGCCTTTAAGGGCATGTACAATGGTTCTATCTTAACAATGCCACATAAGATAAATGATGAGGTGGAGGAGAGAGAAATCATAAGAGAAGGCTTGTCTTCTCTTAATTAAGAGAAGGCAAAAGATGATCTCTTAGCACAATATGTCTCATCACGTTTTTAGGAATAATTAGTTATTGAATATAAGGCTAAGAGATGACCCATTGTATGCATGTTTTTTTGTCATCTCTAAATTACATGCAAGATTTAAGATAAGACTATCTTATCGACCATTGTACATGCCCTAACCGATCCCCAATCCACCGTAGTGGAGTAAAAATTATCCTCCGGTCCAACCACTCCCCTAAATACACTCGGCAGTTGCGGCTCTGAGTAAAAGCGGCGCCTCTCCCTCGCGTCGTCCCCGCCACTGCATCTTCGCCGGCGCGCCTTCCGGCGATCACCCGCCGGTCCCACTGATACCTTGTTGCCTTCCTTGGCCCCACACCGCCCTTCTACCCGACGCCAAGCCCGTTCGGCCCTCGCCGCCGTCGCCGTCGCCGTCGGCGGAATCAAGGTGAAACATTGCCATCATCGCCATAGCCGATTCGTCGGATTGCTTCAAAACTTTTTCGTTTTCTGCCGGCCGCCGCATGTCACCTTGCTTGCACATTGCTGCAGGGCATTCACACGCGTCTCTGCCCGCTGGTTTGGTTTAAATGACACCAGCCGACCGATGCACCACCATCGCACCGCAAGTGTTCGACGAATTGTCTAGGCGAGTTTCTTTTTATTCATTTCTTTGAATACTCCCTCTGTTCCTAAATATAAGTCTTTGTAGAGATTACAATATAGACTACATGCAGAGCAAAATGAGTGAAGCTACACTTTAAAATGTATCTATACACATCTGTATGTAGTCATTATCAAAAATCTCTAAAAAGACTTGAGGGAGTATCAAATATTGGAACATCCCACAAAGTCTAGCTACATGACAGGACAACTAATCGCATGAACAACCACATACCAACTGAACCAGACATGACAATCTAAGAGCATTTACAGCCGAACCTCTGAAACCCGTCCCATACGTCCGGGCGGGCCGCTCGGTCACTGACCGGTCACAATTTTTTTAATCCAAACGGACCGCTTCAAACGCCCGGGCTGACCGGCACCCCTCATATCCAGCCCAAATATGGGGCGGATGTGGGGGCACCCGGGCACGCCCTCCACGTCGGACTGACGAATGAGTCCCAATCGGAAATGCCCTCAAACCCGGCGGTCCGAAGCTCATCTCCTCCGTCGGGCCGGTGGCGCCGCGTGGCGCAGCTCCAGCGAGCCTCGTAGTGCATTGCCCGGCTATTTAAGTCGACCGGCGTCACCGAAAACCCTACCATCCGTCCACATCTTCCTCCTTCTCATGTCCGCCGCCGCCGCCACTTTCCACTCCACCCGTCTGCCTAGCCATGCCCCCACGCCGCCGGGTGAGGAGCGAGCCCTTTCTGACGCCGGAGCGCCGGCTCGAGCTCCTTGAGCAGATCCGGGCTAGGCGTGAAGCCCGAATCGTCACGGACGAGGCAAATATGCTCGCCTACATGGATGAGGTCGAGTAGGAGTAGGATGAGCCGGAGCCCTCCTACCCGGCCGTCCAGTCGACGCCCGGCCACGTCTTTTGCATGCTTTGTATGGATTTAGGGGATGAAATTTGAGAGAGGATGCCAGGATCCCGATCCTAAGTCACACCGGTCTAGCATGCAACACATCATATCACTTTGCGGCCTCACGCACGGTATCCCCACGGGTGCCATCTTACCTGGCCCGGGACCATTTGCGCATTTTGGCTCACGTATATGATAGTGTCGCTAGCATCCATATGACAAAGAACCCGGGCCGACATGACTAGTCATAAACCCAAGGTGGCACAAACTTACAGGGACAGGCATACATGACCCAGCAATGCACGTGTCGGTCAGCAGCGAGTGTTGCCGGGCTGTAGCAAGCTAACAGGACTACGGTATACACCGCGTGACATTTCCCCGGAAGGGACAGACACAAGAGCAAAGAAGGACACATGCTAGTCAATCCATGTGTTCTGGAGCAGTAGCAAGCTACTAAGGCTCAGTGGAAGCACTAGGAGGCATTTCCCCATAAGAAAGGCTACCAAGAATAAACAATTAGGTGTCGGATCCCACACATATCAATACATGTTACACGTACGTATAACATCCACAATATGTGTAGATACAACATGGCATCACAACGTAACTCAACAACTCATATAGATAAAGGCCCAGAAGAGCCATCATAGCATTTATTACAAATAAGGGTCACATGACCCAACATACAAAGTCATACAAGCAACGGAAGCATAAACATTTATGAGTACATACATCTGAAAAGGAAGAAGGCTATCAAGCCTGACTATCTACAAGACCCTCCCAAGGGTACAAGATCGTAGCTAAGGATACAAGCTAAACGTCGAAGTCCACGCGGAACCACTAGTGAGACTGAAGTCTCTCTGCAAAACATAAATTAAGCAAACGTGAGTACAAATGTACTCAACAAGACTTACATCAGAACTAGCTACATATGCATCAGTATCGACAAAGGGGTGGTGGAGTTTAACTGCAGCAAGCAAGCTTTGACTCAGTGGCTATCCTGTATTACGACTGCTGGTAACTCTTTTGAGGTGGCGCACACGAGTCCACATATTCACCATATCAATACACCACTATGGGTACGCTCTCGTCTCCCTACGAGAAGGCCATCCATAGCACTCACGCTTATCTTGCGCATTTTAGAGTATCCACTTTCACTTGTCTATGAACTGCATAAGCAACCCAGTAGTCCATTACCGCGGACGCGGCTATTCAAATAGATCATGTTACTCTGCGAGGGTGTACTTATTCACACACGCTCTCACCACTTATCACCGTTTACACGACATGTACTCGGCAACCTTCAAGCAGAAGCCCAGCGAGGGTGTCGGCCACGACCTGACTAACCACACAAGTCTCTAGTCTAGGTTTATCGCCTATTCGGGTTCTATCCGCAAGGAAGTCCGGCCGAGGTTTCACTCACGGCACCAAACGATGTGTGTAGGGTTCCCGAGGCACCAACTGGGCGTCTCGGTACACCGGGCCAAGGTGTATCTATCGCATCATAGCTCACCCCTAGGGTCAGCGCTATGCACGGCCTCCAACACATATCCTACAAACACCAGAAACTAGTTGCAACTCCTAGACAGAGATCAAGGCGATTAATAAGTCGAGAGAGCTTGGAGTGCCCGGAGCCCAATGTGTGGTAGTAACTATCTTGGATCACAAACACAGAACTCAGTTCCTGAGGACGGTCCCAATGAGACAACCCACCATGTACTCGTACATGGTCTCTTACTACTTCTCGAGCTTGCGTTGTATTCCCTCGATTAGGAAAGGGTGATGCAGCACATTAGCGTAAGTATTTCTCTCAGTTTTTCTAGAACCAAGGTATCAATCCAGTAGGAGACCACGCGCGAGTCCCTTGCACCTGCACACACAAATAAGAACATCGCAGCCAACGCAATAAGGGTTATCAATCCCTTCACGGTCACTTACGAGAGTGAGATCTGATAGATATGATAAGATAGTATTTTTGGTATAGAAACAGAAAGTAAATAAAGCAAAGTAAAGTAGATGGAAGATTAATATGATGAGAATAGACCCGGGGGCTATAGGATTCACTAGTGGCTTCTCTCATGATAGCAGAATTCTACGGTGGGTGAACAAATTACTGTCGAGCAATTGATAAAAAAGCGCATAGTTATGAGAATATTTAGGCATGATCATTGTATATAAGCATCACGTCCGTGACAAGTAGACCGAAACGATTCTGCATCTACTACTATTACTCCACACATCGACCGCTATCCAGCATGCATCTAGAGTATTAAGTTCATAAGAACAGAGTAACGCCTTAAGCAAGATGACATGATGTAGAGGGATAAACTCAAGCAATATGATATAAACCCCATTTTTTATCCTCGATGGCAACAATATTATACATGCCTTGCTGCCCCTATTGTCACTGGGAAAGGACACCGCAAGATTGAACCCAGAGCCAAGCACTTCTCCCATTGCAAGAACTATAGATATAGTAGGCCAAACCAAACCAATAATTCGAAGAGACTTGCAAGGATATTATAATCATACATAAAAGATTTCAAAAAAGAATCCAATATTGTTCATAGATAAACTTGATCATAAACCCACAATTTATCGGATCTCGACAAACACACCACAAAAATATTACATCGAATAGATCTCCTAGAAGATCGAGGAGAACTTTGTATTGAGATCCAAAGAGAGAGAAGAAGCCATCTAGCTAATAACTATGGACCCGAAGGTCTGTGGTAAACTACTCACAACTCATCGGAGGGGCTATGCACTACAGGAAACTGCTAGTTTGTCGTATGTGAGCGTCTTTGCTGTCAGCATTTCGTCGGGGTAGACGGCAAAGAAAGGTTTGTCGTCACCTGACGACGGCAAAGTATGCCTGACGACAAATATCTGCTTTGCCGTCTGTGTTGTAGGTTGCTGACGGCAAATCAAGCGAAAGGATGACGGCAAAGAAAAGAAGACGGCAAATCGGCTCTTCGACGTCTGTTGTTTAGTTGGGTGACGGCAAAGGATGGACACGTGTCCAGTTGATGGCTTCTCGCCCCTCGTTGGTTACCCCAAGTGGAAGGTTGAGATGTAGCGCATCGGCAAATTTCCCATGGCAAAGATACCAAGGATCGAATCCCGTGAGACTCCGAGGGTCGACAAGTAGGTGTCAACGGCGCCAGAAACTTAGCGGTTGACGGGACCTGCACACAGATACAGATAACTTTGCTCCCAACGAGTACAGAGAGGTTGTCAATCCCTCCGGCCTTGTTGTTTACAAAGGATCAAACACAAGAGATAATAATGATAGCTATGACTGCAACTAGGAAATAAAAACAGGAAGTAAATAGAAGGTGTGATCAGCGGTGGTAATATGGACCGGGGTCCCATGATGTTCACTAGTGATGTCTCTCTCCCAAAAGACGATAAAACAGCAAAGCGAGGTAAACAAATTACAGCTGGGCAATTGACAGGATTATGTGCGCAAACCAATGCTAACTATGCTGCAAAGAAAGGTAGAGGCTCAAAAGCATGGGCGGTACGCCAAGGCAAGTAGACCGAAATCCATCTGCATCTACTACTAATCATCCACCTTGAGATATCTATCCAGAACATCTCGCTGGTATTAAGTTGTGAATCCCACCCAAAGTGTAAACTCAAAGCAACAGACAACTGCATTAAAAGAACTTTGCGTAAAGTAAACAATCCTTGCACCCGCAAGTACAAGCACCGTTGTTTTCTCCCTTGTGGCAACAGCACATCCCCTAGACTCATGCTTCTGTCACTCAAGCTAGTCATCAGGGGGCATGAACCCACAATCAAGCATAACGCTCCCTCTTGGAGTTACTACCTACTACTTGGCCAAAGCAATAAACAGCAACGGAGAACATGCAAGAATTACTCAAGAACAAAGATATAAAAGAGGTGAATCAAATATATTACTCAAACACAATCTGAACATAGTCTCATAATCCATCAGATCCCAGCAAACTCAGCAAAGCAACAGCAGAAAGATTACATATGTGCCTCGATCATGTAGGGCAGCTCACGAGGTCTAAACCATGAAGAGCAAAGAGGGGAGGAGAACATCACATAGCTACTGATCATGGACCCATGGTCCAAGGTGGACTACTCACAACTCATCCGGGAAGCGTCCATGGTGGTGGAGAAGTTCCCGGTGGTGGTTCTCCCCCTCCGGCAGGGTGCCGGGAAGAGTTCTCCTGATGCTCCCGATCTTGGAAGCGCTGCGGCGGCGGAACAGAGGCGAGATCGCGAAAAAGGGTTCTGTCCTCGAGGGTTTCGGGACGAGAGGGATATATAGGCGAAGGGGGGCAGCCAGAGGCGGAGCAGGGGCCCCAGGCGCCCCCCTGGCGCGGCCAGGGGTGGGGCCACGCCAGGTGGCCGCCTGGGCCTCCCCTGGCTCCCCTTTGGCCCATCTTTGGTTCTTCGCGAAGCTTCCTGTACGCTGATTTTTCCTATATTTTTCTTGGAATTTTTGGAGCACTTTTAATATGGGGGAAACCTGAAATAGAAAAACAGCAGAAAACAGGAACTGGCACTGTGGTGCACTGAGTTAATAGGTTAGTCCAAATATGATCAAAAGTGTATGGAAGTGCATCAATATCATAGCAATATCACACAAAAGAAGCATGGAGCAAGCAGAAATTATAGATACTTTTTGGACGTATCAACATCCCCAAGCTTAATTCCTGCTCGTCCTCGAGTAGGTAAATGATAACAAGCATAACTTCTGTGGTGACATGCTATCAACCATATAAGAAATTTTAATTAAAGCAATCAAGGCATGTAATTCAATTCAAGTCATAACAAGCAAGAGTCTATATTAGCATTGTAACAAGCAACATAAGAACATAAAGGTGCAAGAGCTCTCGCTGTCCGTGACTCGAATGTCTCCAAATGGTGTTTGCGTGCAAGAAAGGGGATAGGGATATACGAGAGAGTAAAACATAGTTTTTGTATTGTTGAGGACTTAATCTACTAAAGTTTCACACTTGGTCTTCTTTGGAATCTTATCTTGACTCATCCCCAAACCACTAGCCAGGTACAAGTCAAAATGATCCACTCCCTTTCGATATTTTGAGCACTCATGCAATGGATGAGCGTAAGCAAGAAAGTTGATACTTAGGATGGCAAAGAGAGAAAAATGATGAAGGGGGAAGACAAAAAAGGTGTGAAAGGCTCACATCAATGAGGACAATCATAGGCGAGAGAAAGCCAAATGATAGATATGATGTGAGGAGTAGGGATTGCCATGCAACGGATGCACATATGAGCTAAGGTAAGCTCTCCAATGGAACTAGTGGGGGTGCATCCAACTTGCTTGCTCAAGAAGACCTAGAGCTCTTTTGAGGAGGCTCATCATTGGAATATACAAGCCAAGTTCTATAGTGTGAAGGTCCCCACATAGCTATATGCATGAATGATAATCTCTATGGAGTACAAGGTATAAAATGAAGTACGAGTGTGGATCTCTCAAAAGGAATAGTAGTGTGCCCCCTTCTCTCTTTTTATTTCTTTTTCTCTTTTTTCTATTTTTTTTGTGGCCTCAATGGCTCTTTCTATTTAACTCTCATTTGTCCTCTTTGGGATCTTTTGATTTTGTCCTCTTTGGGATCTTTTCCTCACTTTAGGGGCAACACTCTATGTATTACAAGAAGTATAGAAGATCTTTCACACTTTACAAAAGTACTAAACATAAAGAAAATGAAACTATCATGATGTATGCAAATGTATGCCTCTGCCGGTGTAGCAGGATATGCAATGATACTAGCGCGTCATGTAGCAATGATTAGGGCAAGGCCCAACTAGCATGCGGCTCATCGATCAAGCAAAAAGCATGTATGACATGAAGATCAAGTCATGAGAAGATGGATGTTGCATGGCAATGTATCTCGGAAAGGCTATGGAAATGCCTTGATAGGTAGGTATGGTGGTTGTTTTGAGGAAGGATATAATGAGGCTTATGATGACAGAGCGTATCGTGCCAAGGATTTGGATGCACCGGCGAAGTATGCGCCAACTCTCGAGGTGAGAAAGGGCAATGCATGGTACCGAAGAGGCTAGAAAAATATGGCTAGGTGGAAGTGTCAACTTTTGAATACTCACATTAGTCCGAAGAACTCATGCACTTATTATCGGTAACTCTCAATCTAATTAGGAGGTTCACAAAGAGACAAGTACCCCGAGGAGGAGTGTATGGGGGTTTGGTTATCCTTGCGCATCCTCGACTCATGGTACGTGAGTGTACTCTAATATTCGATCCCTCCAAAGATTAGTGATCCATCTAGTAGCTAAAGTTCTCAACTATTTTGTAGGTTTTCGAAAAAAAACACGGATTACCCAAAATACGACATCTATCACTAATAGGCTAAAGCTCTTGACACCAAAAGTTCAGACATTACTCATGGCAATACCTCAAAACTATTGCAAGTTACTACTAAAATTAAATAGCAACCTCAATTACCCACTTTAAGTTAAGACACACAACTCAGTGCAACAGGCAAACTCTCTTAACAAGATAAACATGAAAACTCAAGAGAGTTCAGCAACCAACTAAACAAAATCTCTTTAAAAAGAAAAGCATGAAAACTAAGAGCTAAACATGACAGCAGCTATGGAAAGACAAAGAACACACACAACAAAGATAAGCATGAAAATCCTATGTTGTGTTCTAGGTTGAAGTGGAGCGTGTTTCTCTCCCACACAAAGAAAGCTGGGTTCTAACTTGTTATGAACAACAAGCAAAGCTAAAGAAAACTAAAAAAAAGAAACTAAGAGCAAGACGCTCCAAGCATAGCACATAACGCATGAAGTGAAAAAATATAGTGGAACGAAAGACGAACTGATAATTGTTGATGGAGAAGGGGATGCATGGGGGCATCCCCAAGCTTAGACGCTTGAGTCTTCTTGAATATTTCTTGGGGGTGCACGGGGGCATCCCCAAGCTTGAGCGTTTGACCCTCCTGAATCTTCTTTTATCATCTTCTCTCGCACACTTGAAAACTCCCTTCATACATAACTCATCATAATCTGATTAGCGAGGTTAGTACCCACAATAAAATAATTTTTCCCTACTGGAAATAAAGATAATCTTGAAGAGCTACTGTTTCTCAAGATTGCCAAAAGGTTTTTGCAAAGAAAAAGCAAGCTCAAGGTTCGCAAAACGAAGAAAAGGCAAAACAGGACAGAATCTGTGAAAAACAGACCAGCAGGTAGTAAATAATTTTTTTCGGGGCACTTCTGCAACTCAAATCAAAAAACTCAGAACAGACGCTCAAAATCCAATTGTATGGAGCACGCTGTCAAAAAAATTCAGATCAAAAAGATGATCTGGTGATTTTATTCGAATTTTTCTGTCCAAGGACAGAATCTGTTTTCTGGACAGCACGTCACAACTTTTGAACTTTCTTGCAATCGGAGGCTAAACTTGGCACAAAGCTGAAAATAAAAGATACAATGATGATGCTACTGTAGTAACAAACATCAAGACACAACAAAAGCAAAATAAAACCTAATTCGTTGTGGGCTGCCTCCCAAAAGCGCTTTCTTTTATGCCTTTAAGCTAGGCATGATGCAAAAAGATCAAGTTGTATCAATTGAACCATCATCAAGATCATCAAAAAGCTCTTCAATAGTACACCTAGTCTTAAGAGGACTTTCAAATAAAGGCCTAATAAAGATACTTCTAGGGAGAAAACCAAAAGGTGGAAAGTCAATGGGAGATTCATTTATAAATTTATCAAAGAGAGGTATTTCTTCCAAAGTCTTCACAGTTTCAACCCCTTTGGCAATAGATGGATTACTTTTGGAACGAGGAGCCTTTGGAACGTAAACGAACTTAGGTTCCTTCTTTGCCGGAGTTTCTACCTTTTTGGCTTTGATTGAGGAGAAAGTAGTTCCTAAAGTGTCAAAGATTTCCTCAATCTTGTCTATCCTAGAAGAATCCAAGTCATGGGATTTGATGGTCTCCAAAGTTTTGAGAATTTTATGCATGGAGCTATCAAGCCTATTCAAATTCCCTTGGATCTTACGGTCCAACTCATTTATCTTATTAATGCTTGGCATCTCTAGCTCTATCTTTTCAAGTTTTTTCATAATGTGAGCTAGGGTAATGTCCTCTTGAATGCTAACAACAGGGGGATTTCCAACAAGATTTTCCATAATACTAAGAGATTCCCAAACCGGGGCTTCTAGGAAATTTCCATTGATAACAGAATCTAGAATAAACCTATTCCAAGAAGTAATTCCAACATAAAAATTTCTAAGCAGGATAGTAGTAGATTGCTTCTTGGTGGCTCTTTTTTTAGAATCATTAATTCTATACCAAGCATCTTTTAGACTTTCACCACCTCTTTGTTTAAAGGTGAGCACTTCTGCCTCACCAAAGGCAAAAGGACCAGACATAATGCCAACTATAAGCAAGATAACTATTTTTGTGATTTTTGGTAAGGGACACTAAAGCAAAAACTGAAAGGTAAACTAACAAGACTAAAAAGCAAAGATAAAAGATAGCGTGCAACTCCCCTATCTTGAAGAGTGGAGTCCCCGGCAACGGCGCCAGAAACTTGCTTGATGGCTTCTCGCCCCTCGTTGGTTACCCCAAGTGGAAGGTTGAGATGTAGCGTAGCGGCAAATTTCCCTTGGCAAAGATACCAAGGATCGAATCCCGTGAGACTCCGAGGGTCGACAAGTAGGTGTCAACGGCGCCAGAAACTTAGCGGTTGACGGGACCTGCACACAGATACAGATAACTTTGCTCCCAACGAGTACAGAGAGGTTGTCAATCCCTCCGGCCTTGTTGCTTACAAAGGATCAAACACAAGAGATAATAATGATAGCTATGACTGCAACTAGGAAATAAAAATAGGAAGTAAATAGAAGGTGTGATCAGCGGTGGTAATATGGACCGGGGTCCCATGATGTTCACTAGTGATGTCTCTCTCCCAAAAGACGATAAAACAGCAAAGCGAGGTAAACAAATTACAGTTGGGCAATTGACAGGATTATGTGCGCAAACCAATGCTAACTACGCTGCAAAGAAAGGTAGAGGCTCAAAAGCATGGGCGGTATGCCAAGGCAAGTAGACCGAAATCCATCTGCATCTACTACTAATCATCCACCTTGAGATATCTATCCAGAACATCTCGCTGGTATTAAGTTGCGAATCCCACCCAAAGTGTAAACTCAAAGCAACGGACAACTGCATTAAAAGAACTTTGCGTAAATTAAACAATCCTTGCACCCGCAAGTACAAGCACCGTTGTTTTCTCCCTTGTGGCAACATCACATCCCCTAGACTCATGTGTCTGTCACTCAAGCTAGTCATCAGGGGGCATGAACCCACAATCAAGCATAACGCTCCCTCTTGGAGTTACTACCTACTACTTGGCCAAAGCAATAAACAGCAACGGAGAACATGCAAGAATTACTCAAGAACAAAGATATAAAAGAGGTGAATCAAATATATTACTCAAACACAATCTGAACATAGTCTCATAATCCATCAGATCCCAGCAAAGCAACAGCAGAAAGATTACATATGTGCCTCGATCATGTAGGGCAGCTCACGAGGTCTAAACCATGAAGAGCAAAGAGGGGAGGAGAACATCACATAGCTACTGATCATGGACCCATGGTCCAAGGTGGACTACTCACGACTCATCCGGGAAGCGTCCATGGTGGTGGAGAAGCTCCCGGTGGTGGTTCTCCCCTCCGGCAGGGTGCCGGGAAGAGTTCTCCTGATGCTCCCGATCTTGGAAGCGCTGCGGCGGCGGAACAGAGGCGAGATCGCGAAAAAGGGTTCTGTCCTCGAGGGTTTCGGGACGAGAGGGATATATAGGCGAAGGGGGGCAGCCAGAGGCGGAGCAGGGGCCCCAGGCGCCCCCCTGGCGCGGCCAGGGGTGGGGCCGCGCCAGGTGGCCGCCTAGGCCTCCCCTGGCTCCCCTCTGGCCCATCTTTGGTTCTTCGCGAAGCTTCCTGTACGCTGATTTTTCCTATATTTTTCCTGGAATTTTTGGAGCACTTTTAATATGGGGGAAACCTGAAATAGAAAAACACCAGAAAACAGGAACTGGCACTGTGGTGCACTGAGTTAATAGGTTAGTCCAAATATGATCAAAAGTGTATGGAAGTGCATCAATATCATAGCAATATCACACAAAAGAAGCATGGAGCAAGCAGAAATTATAGATACGTTTTGGACGTATCACCAGTCTGACGGTGGGTAACGGCGCTGTAGTTTTGCCGTCTGTTTCTGTTACCTACTGACGGCAAATATAGTTACTTTGTTGTATGTTTTCTGCCCTGCTAACGGCAAACCTATAGAAAAAAAGTTCACACCGGGCCTTGCTTTGCAGTCTCGTTTTGGACCCACTGACCGCAAATTAACGGGAACTAAAAAAACCCACGACCCGACCGCACTTCATCCATCGCGCTAGGTTATCCCCTCACTGCATGTCCCTGGCTCCACCGCGCCGCCACCGCCCGTCTCCGCCTCCACCGCGTCGCCGCCGCCCATCTCCGCCTCCACAGCGCCGCCGCCGCCCGTCTCCGCCACCTCCGCGCCGCCGTCGGGGCCCTTGTCCACTGCGCCCCCACCCGTCCTCCTACAATGGCACGACCGCCACCGGGCCGTCCTCCCCTGCCCTAGCGCTGTGGCTGCCGTTGGCAGCACCGCCGTCGATTCCCGCCTACACATCTGCCGTCGCTGGTCACCACCGAAGCAGGGCACCACCTCCCCCTCTGCCCTCAGCCCCCTCTGCCCCACCCCACGGTGAGCACCGCTCCTCATCTCTGTTCCTATTCTTTTTAGATGGATAGAGTAGTATTTGTGGATTGCAGTATGTAAGGATGGATGCGTAGATGGATGTATGGATGATTTGCTGATGGATGTATCCCTTTTCATTTTCTTCATCCTAAAATTCTTTGTACAAGGTAGCCTTGTGTGTGTCCATGTGGCGGTGCCAGGATCTAAACCTAGTGATGTCAAGCTTTACAAAATGAAAAACATTATAGACAAATTAAACAGGGAAAGAAAAGAGCATACTTTGTTTGAAACATGCTTGTTCTCAAACAAAAGGAATCAAACATACTTATCCATTTACCATTACCGAACTTAAGATCTGACACGTGACAAAATAGGATTTTCTTAGAGAAAGAAGATATGAATTTTTAAGAAGAGAAAAGATTGGAAGAGAAAGAAAATAATTTAGAGCTTACAAGTAAAAGTGGAATAAAAGGGGAAGCGGCTGCTGAGCTCGCCGGTCGCCGGAGGTGCAGCAGTGTGGAGCAGCGGAGGTGGATGTGCTCACGGTGGTGATTCTCGCCACGGGCTGCCTCCATGCTCTTTTTTCATGAAACGGCGCGGCTAACTCAGAGATCGGTGTGCTCGGCGTGCATCTTGTTCACAAGCAGGAGGGTGAAAAGGAGAGATCTTGAAGGAACAATCACGGGAATTGAGGATCTGCCGTTCGGGGTAGTTAACTAATCGGATTTATGTCGCTTCTTTTTGCTAATGGGCCAGCCAAATCTCACACTAAGCAAATGACAACTGGGCTTTGTGTAGTCAATTTTTACTTAGCGGTGAGAAAAGCCTACGGTAGAGATCTTCGACTTGCCAAAATCATGTGTAGTCGCTTGACCACACATCGCTAACGTAGCTTCGCCACTGGTGTGTCCATAATATGGTTGTTCTGCAAGGCAAAATTTCATTTTTTGATTGATGCTCTTAGGAAATTAAATGCTCAGTTTTTTGCAACATGCTTAGATTGGAGAAGACAAGCCAGGGAGTCTAGTCTTGCTACACATATATATGATTGTCAAAGTAGGAGTAGAATCCAAGGGGGGGCATTGTTGCCCTGCAAGTAATCTGTAAATATGAATCAATTTCAGTGTTTTCATTATTGTACCAAGTACCAACCCTGCACGAGAGGCCGATCACTTCCCTTTCTTGCTTATATTCTTTGAATGTTGTTGACGAGATGATGTTGATGATGTTTTTATATAGATTATTCTATGAGTACTTATGTTGGTTGTGCCGGTGCTTTTCATGTGCAGGGATTTTCTCTTCACCTCCCGGAGCACTGTCCGTCACGTTGCCATTGCCATCGTCGTTCGACTACCGCCTCTACGGTCTAGGGGTGAGCTTGACTGTCATCTCCTCCCCTCCCCTATTTGCTTCGTTCCGGTCGTCGTGCCGATGCCACTAGATTTTATTTTCATGTGAAGTCTCGTAACCTAGGCGTCTCCCGTTCGAATGGGTGGCATCTCTAAATATGCATGTCTTCGCATATTTATAACCGTTGTCCTTTCGAATTGTCCACGTTATCCATGGACAGCCCGAGTACGTGTAGATTGGGTTTAGTTTCCCGTGCTCTACTTTGGTCCTTGGCAAAATTTCGTCAGCGCCACCTCGTTGTTCTCCGGGTGCACATTCTCTCGGCTTGTTGTCGAGACGTGTATCTGGAGAACAGCGGGGAGGTGCTGCCGAAATTTTGCCTCGGACCGGAGTAGAGCACGGGAAACGAACCCAATCTACACGTACTCGGGTGGGATTAGGACCCATCTTTACCTATTAGAGATAGGATTCAATCCATGAATGCACGTTTCCCTTTTGTATGGTAAATAATTAAAACCATGGCATAAATAATATGACAAAGGTAATTAGTTGTGTATCTAGTCTTAATTACATTATACATAACTTGATGAATATGAATTTGGTGCCCCTACTGTCAGTGCAAGTACCAGTATGGATGATCGTGAGTGGATGTACGCTGGCCACCCTAGTCAGGCTGGCATGACCACTGAATGGGTGATGAAGACCAATGAATTCGTAGAGGCAGCATTTGCTAGTGGCCAAAGAAAAAGTTGGTGTCCCTGCTTGAAGTGTGGCAATGGCAGAGACAGGCGAAGAAGACAATGTGTGTGCACCTGCAGAAGCATGGGTTTAAGCATGGGTATACCTGGTGGACCCTTCATGGCGAGCCGGAACATAGCAGAGAGGAGGTGGTGCGTCGGCAAACCGACGGCAATGGTACCGGGATCGTTGACATCGTAGCTGACTTCAACGATGCACGTGACGAGGGATCAGAGGAAGAACTGAAGGATCTGCATAGGCCTTCTTAGAAATGTTGAATTCCTCACAACAACCTCTTCACGACCACACAAACCTATATCAGCTAGATGCCATTGCACAAGCAATATCTTTAAAGACCCAATTCAACATGAGCAGAGATTGCTTTAATTCGATGATGACCTCTTGGGGTCGCTCTCTCCCCGAAGGTTACAAACTGGCTAAAATCTAGTATGAAGTGAAGAAAATCCTTCGTGCACTTAAGATGCCCTATGAGAAGTTACATGCTTGTCCAAACAGATGTGTCTTATTTACGAAAGAGTATGCCGATGACAAGTATTTCCCCAAGTGCAAAGCCTCTAGGTATGTCGAGAGAGACCTCCGTGATGGTACGAAGAAGCAGAGCAACGTCCCCGCAAATGTTCTTCAATATTTTCCAATCTTGCCAAGAATTCAACGTCTTTACTTGAACGAAGATACAACCAAACAGATGACATGGCACAAATATGGGATAAGACGCGACAAAGATGATCATGGGAGACCGATGCTGATACATCCGTCTTGTGCCCAACCATGGAAGAATTTTGATCGAATAATTCATGAGAAAGCAAAAGAGGCAAAGAATGCACGAGTTGCCATCGGACCCGATGGGTTCAATCCGTTTGGTATGGTGTCAAAGACATATAGTTGTTGGCCCGTGTTTGTTGTTCCCCTCAACCTCCCCCCTGGCGCGATAATGCAACGCAAGCACATGTTCCTGTCGTTGATAATTCCAGGGCCCAAGTATCCAGGGAAGAATATAAGTGTGTACATGCAACCATTGATAGATGAGTTGAAAGTAGCTTGGATGAACGGGATACGGACATACGACGCTGCTAGCAAAAAGAACTTCACAATGCATGTTTGGTACCAGTACTCACGTCATGACTTACCAGTGTATTCACTTTTCATGGGGTGGTCTGTGCATGGGAGGTTCCCATGCCCAAGATGCAAGGCAAGCATGCAGAGCCGTTGGTTGCAGCATGGTCACAAGTATTCTTGCTTCGATTTTCATAGGCAACATTTGCGTCTTGACCATCCATTCAGACAATACAAGAAGAACTTCACGAAAGGTGAAGTCGTTGAACACTCAGCACCACCTGAGATGACGGGTGAACAAATTGGTGATCAACTAAATGCTCTCCAGCCCAATCCCAAACGTCCAGGGTATTTTTTGGGATATAACGAAGAACACGCGTGGACGCATAAGCCATGCTTATGGGATCTCCCCTACTTTCACCAGCTCGAGCTTCCACATAACATTGATGTAATGCACATCGAAAAGAATATCGCTGAGGCCATTTTTGGCACATTGTTCAACATTGTTGAGAAGACGAAGGATAATACTAAGGCTAGACTTGATGTAATGAAGCTATGTGATAGACCCGAACAAAACTTGCGACAACCCGAGGGCAAGAAAAACTGGAGGACGCCAAAGGCGAGGTTTGTTCTTACTAGGGAACAAAAGAAGGAGATACTCATGTGGTTCAAAACTTTGTTGTTCCCTGATGGGTATGCAGCAAACCTTATGAGGGCAACAAATCTTGATAGCTCAACGGGATGAAGAGTCATGATTGGCACATATGGCTTGAGCGGTTAATGCCGGTGATGATTCGAGGCTATATCCCTGAGGACGATTGGGAATTATTGGCAGAGCTTAGATATTTCTTCTGTGTTCTTTGTGGAATCGGTGGTGCTATGGACTTGAGAGAATGCAGAAGACTCTTCGAGCTAAATGTAGAATTGAAGCCTCCATAGCCGAGGCATTCTTGGTGGAGGAGATTACAAACTTCACGACATCATGCTATGTGGCCAATATTCCAAGCTTGCCTAATGCAAAGTCTCGATACAATACTGGCGACCCTAAACATGAATCCAAGCTCAGCCTCTTCAAAGGGCAACTCGGGCCTGTGGGTGCTTCTGGTTCAAAGAAATTGGATCCGAAAGAGTGGAAATCGCTTATGTTGTATATCCTCACCAACCTTCAAGAAGTGCGGCCGTACATTGAGTAAGTGTCGGTACATTATGTAACATTTACTCACATGTTTCTCTCTTAATTCCGCTTATTTCTCATTGGGCAGTGAATTCATTGCCCAATTCTTGAATGGAGGGGTCGAACGTGATTCACTCGAAGAGTATGAGCTTCTTGCTGGCGAAGGAGACAACAATTACGGTTTCATTTCTTGGTTCAAAGAAAAGGTAAGGTATACTTCTTGGAACACTTGAAGTTGTATTACGTGCGACTAATACACCTATCCTTCCCTCTTAAACTTGTAGGGTACGTCAATATTGGACAAAGAGTTGAAACAAGTTGCTAATGGGTTTGACTATAAGGTCGGTACATTTGATAAATACGACATCAATGGGTATCGCTTTCGTACACATGGGAACGAGGAACGTCGGGACGTTCTAAAATCAAGGAACACGGGAGTGTCGGCTATTTGCAATGGAGTTGGGTATTATTGAAGACTTGATGAAATATATGAACTGCATTACTTTGGGGCAAATCCTCCAAAAGTCGTTGTCTTCAAATGCCATTGGTTTGATCCGGAGAAGGTTAGGCGGAGGGATGATATTGGGCAAGTTGAAATTCGACAAGACAGCAAATTAGAATGTGAAGATGTCTATATTGTGGCTCAACAGGCGACGCAAGTTTTTATCTCAAGTACGCATGCCAAAAGAAGTACCTTAAGGGTTGGGATGTCGTGTACGATGTGCCACCACATCGTAAACATCCTTCCCCGGTGAAGATGATTATCAACCTCACATCGACCCTGACACATATGATGGAGAATTCTTCCAAGAAGAACATGGGCCTAGAGGCCGCCTCAACATCCATCCACGCATGGAAGTACACATTGACAGTGAAAAAGAAGAAGCCGAAGAGGAAGAAGAAGAGGTTACGAACGTGGAAGACCTCTCAATGCTTGAACGGTTATGTCTAGGCATTGCCGATGAAGGTGACGATGACGGTCAATATGAGGACAACATCCTTGATGACACGCGTGATACTGATGATGAGGCTAGAACCGACCTTGAAGAAGAGACGGATTGTCATCCAGATGATCCCGACTATTTTTGGTCGTAGTGTTGAACTGTAATGTTGATTTTGTACTAGTTGCTTTACCATGACCCAGATGATCTCAAACATGTTGTAATGTTGAATTTGTAATATTTTTGAACTTATGCTTATCTATTTGAAGTATATGTAGCTTTTGTACTATAATTGCCTTGGTAATTCTCATTGCGTATGTTTTTTGAACTTATGCTTATTAATTTGAACTATAATGTATTTGTACTACAATTGCACTAGTAATTCTCATTGTGAATGTTCTTTGAACTTATGCTTATTTATTTGAACTATTTTGTATTTGTACTATTGCATTAGTAATTCTCATTGCGACAATTGTGTGAACTTATGCTTATTTATTTGAACTATAATCTTGTATTTGTACTAATTGCTTTACTTTTTGTCATAGCAGGTGAGTGAAGCATGGTTGGCCCGCAAAGGAAAAGGGCTGAGCCGGCAAAAAAGCCCTCGCTCCCCCTAGCGAGATCTTTGCTTGGCAGTTTTATCGCCGATCCTCCCCCTTCCTCTCATCCTCAGGCTCATTGAGGAAGAGGAAAAGGCCGGGGAAGAGGTGCACGTGGAGGAAAGGCTAAGAGAAACCCGGTTCGGCCTCCCTCACCACCACCTGCCGTGGAATCGCCTGAGGATGAGAGGGTGGAGGACGAGCCGGTGTCTCACTCCCCCGTCTCTCAGAGGGTGGAGGACGAGCCAGTGTCTCACTCCCCCGTGTCTAAAAGGGTGGACGAAGAGCGGTTGTCGTCGGAGGCCTCTGACGAGGAGGTCCCGGCCTCTGACAAGGCTGCCTCGACCTCTGACGAGGAGGGTGCTGGTTTCATCCAAGTTAAGAAGGGTTGGTCCGTGTACCTACGTGGTTCCTCAAGGCTCCCGGAACGAGGTCTTCCTGTCGAGCAGAGGCCATGTATTGCTCCATATGGAGAAACGTAACTAACTTTGGCTTCCCATTTTCTACCTTCAATGTATGCAGCAATTGCTAATAACTTTGGCTTCTCATTATGTAGCGGTTATAAGAAAGCTGGAGCTAGCGAGGGTAAGTACCGACACGTGAACGACGTCCTTGGGAGCCTCATTAAGGAGCATTACCCTGGCATGGTTACTTTGCCTGGGGAGGGCAAAGTTCCGGAGCCAGCACGGACATGGGACCACTACAAAGCCTATGAGGATGTTGGTGTAGCCAACAACATCGAGTTTCACAACAAAGCCGAGCGGGTCTTTGTCGAAATTTGGGTAATCATTAAGTTTCCTTCACACACTGCATCTCTACTACTATATAGTACATCAATTTTTGAACATGGACTACCCCTCCACCGTCTTGTACTAGCAAAACCGCTAGCCATTGATCTGCTGCAGTGGAGATTTAAATATTCCACCCATGAGTATTTACCTGTACAGACTAGAACTATCTAGAAAAGTGTGCATACATAGGCTAGCAGTTTATAATACTGCAGTCTGTTGAAAACTTAGGCCATGTTTGATAGCAAAGTATTGTAAAACTAAAGTATTTAAAAACTCTAATATTTTTTCTATAGGCGCACGATACCACAGTAATAATATATTGTAGTATTTTGGAGTATTTGGTATACTGTAGACCTGTTTGGCTAGAACTTATATATAATGTAAATTTGCAGTTAGCTGTTTGTTAACAAGTCGCAAAGCTCAGTTTTGATACTACAGTTTTGAGACTACAGTTTTGAGACTACAGTATTGAGACTACAATTTTGAGACTAGAGTTTCGCTGATCATTGCATACAACATACTGAACAACCAGCTGCATCCACAAACTTGAGAGGTATGGGGTGTGCTCAGTTTTGAGACTACATTATTGAAATCTCGGTGTGCTCAGTTTAAAAAAAAAAGAGGTCTGGGGTTCTTTTTTTTTAAACATAGAATAAACTACGGTTTTGCAAATACACAGTATTGAAATCACGGTTTTTAGAGGTGACCAAACAGCTCGTTGTAATTAATACTGTGGTAATCTAAAAAACTGTAGTACTCACAAAATACATAGAAAATACTTTGTTATCAAACAGGGCCTTAGAATTAGGTGTGAAAATTACTGCACCAAACTAATTTTCTCTATATTCTATTTGCAGGATTTCTATAGATGTGAGGATGGAAAGTTGGAGGAGGCACGAGCGGTCGTCAACGGACATTGCCCGAAGCTTGTGCATAATTTGATGCATGAGGCGCGCCCTTTAGCCGTCCGCACTTATATGGCAACTCAAGGCTATAAGAGTCTTGATAAGAAAGCCGGTAGGAGACTCCGTCTTCAGAAGGACAAGTTCATGGAGATAAAGCATATTCATGCTTGTTATTTCCTCAACAGCCTGTCACTTAATTTCTTTTTGACGTATATGAGATGCAATTGATCAATTAGGTTACTCCGAGATGGTGCGCCGATAAGGGGGAGTGTTGGGAGTGGATCGTGGACTATTGGTGTTCCAAATAGTATAGGGCGAAAAACAAATTTTATATAAATCGGCGAGCCGCAATGCAGGATCCACCACACCATCAAGGCAACTTGAACCTTGTGGAGTTCGGTGAGCGTTGGGTATATCTTACTTCCCATATCGATTTGTTCTTCATAAGCTTTTTCTTGTCATACATGTTGCCAATCCTTGTGATGAAATCTTAATCATGTTGCTTTGGTTGCAGGCGTCTCACCTTAGTGCTCCATTGCCCAACCTTTTCTTCTCATATGCTTTGGCCCATAAGGCACCGTACAGATCAGCCACGCCTTACGACGATAATGACACAACGTCCACGTACTTCAGCAAGACCGCCTACGATCGGATGGAGAAATATAAAGGGACGACAAAAGAGTTGAAAGGGCCCGAGTATGATGTGACAACAGAGCCCCTTGACCACGCGTTGGTTATGATCTCTGGAGAAGCCAGGAAACATGGCAAGGAAGCAATTGCAGGAGGCATGTTTCCCAGCTCCTCCCGTAGCTCTCTCCCCGAATACAAAGCTCGGTTAGGTATCTCAAAATCTTCTACATGTAAATGCTCGACTCCAGCTATGGTTGAGATGGAGGTATTCTATACAAGTCCTTCTATATATGTTTTTTTAAATTCATACTTATTGTTGGGTTGAAGATGCGATTGTCATGCCATATTCTGCAGGCCCGACTGGCGGAGGAGAGGCGAGTGAGGGCGGAGGAGAGAGCGGAGGAGAGGTGAGTGGCGGCGGAGGAGAGGCGACTGGCGGAGGTGAAGTGGCAGGCGGTGTTGGCCGAGGAGAGGCGATTGGCTGATGAGAGGACACAGCACGCGGTGTTGGCACAAACTAGTCAATGCTTTGCAATGTTTGCGGTTAGTTCCTTAATTGCCAAACACATACATGAACTCTTCTACTACCCGTACTTAATCTTCACTTAAACATAATTTGCAGGCTTATTGTACCCAGAATGGTATGCCTGCTATGCAGATGCCTCATCAATCAGGCCATGGATCTAATACTGATGGATCTTCACAGGAACGAGGCCCAAGCGGTAACAACCTTGGTGGTTCTCCGAATGTTTGAGATCGAGTATGGTTAGTGCCTACATATCTCATTTACATAGGTCTTAAATTTGTCAACGTAGAGACAAGTAGCTATATGGATTCTTGAAGATCAAACTTATAAGTAGAGACAAGTAGAGACCATTTGAAACATTTCAAACTATGATCCATTTGAACAATTTCAACCATGATCTTAATTAACTATATGCATTCTTGAAGCTATTTATTTTCATGATTTAGAGACCACTTGAAGATATTCATGATTTAGAGACAAGTAGATACTGATTTTCATGAATTAGAGACCATTTGAAGATCTCCATGCTTTAGAAACTTGTAAGTAGAGACCGTTTGAACCATTTAAAGACCAGACTTATAAGTAGAGACAAGTATAGACCATTTGAAACCATGATCCATTTATTCTCATGATCTAGAGACCACTTGAAGCTATTTATTTTCATGATTTAGAGAGCACTCGAAGATATTCATGATTTAGAGTGTTGAATTGAACCAATCTTATAAGTAGACACAAGTAGCTATTTGTTTTCATGATTTAGAGACCATTCTTGAAGATCTTCATGATCTAGTGTTAAATTAACATGTTCAAAATTGGTTAAGTGTTCAAGAAACTCCATATGTAGTAGAAGCTATTTATTTTGAAAACTCAATATGGAATATGGATCACTATTTATTTTGTTGTGTTGAAGTACGTTCTTTTGTCTATTTGGCATATTGATAATTTCAAACACGTTTTGTTCTTGGGCCAAAATGTGACAGACACCATTCAATCTTGTAGGTTGCCACCTAGATGCTCTTTGGACTACGACATGGACATGAAGGCATTTGTTGTAGTGCCAAATCTTAAGTGGTGATGCCATCTTTGTTCATTGTGTATTATATGTATGGGACTATATGCTGTGGAACTTTGTTGTGGGACTATATGCTGTGGAACTTTGTTGTGGGACTATATGCTATGGAACTTTGTTCATTGTGTATTATGTTTGCTATGGAACTATGTTGTGTTGTACTGTATGCTATGGAACTTTCATTTTGTATTATATTTGCAATGGAACTATGTTGTCTTGTACTATATACTATGGAACTTTGTTCATTGTATATTATATTTGCCATGGAACTATGATGTCCTGTTAAGGTTCTGTGCTGTGTGGATCTTTGGTCTGGATCAAGGCGATTATTATTATGTATTAAACTGTTGAATTTTTTATTTTCAAAAAAAATGGTGCACCCTTTGCCGTCAGGAGGCAACCAGCAAAGAAGCGTTGCCGTCTAGGGACAGACAGCAAACCTGCCACATGCTGCTGTTTGGCCTGACATTTTGCCGTCTGGCCAACTGGTAGGCTGCCGGCAAAGAGGTGGCGCTTTACCGTCTGGACGGTGTCAGACTAGATGGCAAAGTTCTACCGTTTTGCCGACTGTGCCACGGTCCATATACGGCAAAGGTACTCAGCTTTCTCGTCTGAATTAGCGACTGGTTGACGGCAAAGCTGTGAGACTTTGCCGTCTGGCTGGACGTTTGGTAGACGGCAAAATACTTGACGCCGTCCGTCAGTCCGCCCATTCCGTCAGCTGCTTTTTTTTGCCGTCTGAGTTTACGTGCTGACGGCAAACATCATAGACTGTCGGCAAATTCTTTGCCGTCACCCAGAAAAAACAGCAGACAACAAAGAATTCTTTCCCGATTTATCTTTGTCGTCTGACTTCGCCATCTACTTCCTGACGACAAACTTTTTGCCGTCCGGATTTACGTCTTTGTCATCTGTAATCCACAGATGGCAAATTACCTGTTTCCTGTAGTGATGGTGTTGATGTATAAGCCCTCCGTGATCGATGCCTCCTCCGGCGGAGCTCCGAAACAGCCCCAAGATGAGATCTCACGGGAACAGAAGGTTACATCGGTGGAATTAGGGTTTCTTCATGCTCCTCGATGTTTTCAGGGTATATGGGTATATATAGGAGGAAAAAGTACGTCGGTGGAGCAACATGGGGCCCACGAGGGTGGGGGGGCGCGCCTGCCCCCCTGGCGCGCCCTGCCCCCTCGTGGGCACCTCGTTTCTTCTCTGACTTGTACTCCAAGTCTCTCGTGAAGATATCGTTCCAAAAATAACTCTCCCGAAGGTTTCATTCTGTTTGGACTCCGTTTGATATTCATTTTCTGCGAAATACTGAAATAGGCAAAAAACAGCAATTTGCACTGGGTCTTGGGTTAGTAGGTTAGTCCCAAAAATAATATAAAAGTGTATAATAAAGCCCATTAAACATCCAAAACAGAATATATAATAGCATGGAACAATCAAAAATTATAGATACGTTGGAGACGTATCACCTCTCATCGCTACCTTTATCAATTCGTGTTCTCACACTTAGCTCTCAACAGTAGGACATGTTCACCTCCACTCCAATCCATCCCAGATGAATTAGACCCGGCACAACTCTAAGCATAGCAGGCATAACAAGCAAGCATGAATGAGTAGGCACAACATGGCTCAAACAACTCCTACTCATGCTAGTGGGTTTCAACTATTTACTGTGGCAATGACAGGTCATGTAGGGGAAAGGGGGTCCAGCTACCGCAACAAATAGCAGTTGAATCATTATTGTCCTAATGCAGTAAAAGAGAGCAAGAGCGAGAGAGTGGGATTTTATCGGGATGCTCAAAGGGGGTTTGCTTGCCTGTCACTTCTGAAGATAGTATAACTCTTCATCGGTGTCAACGATCTCATCGTCGGAACATACATCTACCAAAGGGGAACAACCACCGGCAAACACAAAAGGGAACAACATCTCCGAGGGATTCACACACATGACAAGTAACACTATCGTGCCTCTCGCGAAAGCATAACTATGTCTCTCGCAGAAGTAAAAATGTCCCTCTCGCGGAAGAAAAAAAGAACCGAAACACATTTTTTTCGTTTCCGAGAGGCACGGCTGTGCCCCTCGCGAAAGCACAACTGTGCCTCTCGTGAAAGCAAAAAAGTGCCTCTTGCTGAAGAAGAAAAAAAGAAAACACATTTTTTTTTCGTTTCTGAGAGACACAACCGTGCCTCTCGCGAAAGCACACCCATGTCACGGAAGAAAATAAAATAGAAAACATATTTTTTTTCCATTTTCGAGAGTGCCTCTCGCAGAAGCATAAACGTGTCTCTGGCGGAAGAAAAAACAAAACAAAAAACAGGTTTTTTTTCCAATTTCCGAGAGGCACGGCCGTGCCTCTCACGGATGTAAAAAACGTGTTTTTTCGCGAAAAAAATTCATTTTTTGTCTGTAAACTATGGAAGGTCAGTGGAAAACCAAAAAGTGAAGAAAAAACATGAAAATGCCAAAAACAAGTGCGAAAAAATAAAAATAAAAATCAAAGAAAACACCCAGAGCGCTACACGTGATGATGGCCGAGAGTGCGCCAAGTGGTGCTGATCGTTGGAAGGCTCCCGAAGGAGCGCTCGCCAAGTAGTTGCTCTCACCAAAGGAAGCCTTAACCTCTCTGCCTTGATGGGTTACACGAAGACTCGGGAAGCCGAGCTTCGCTTCTTCTGTCTCCTTTTGGCTCATTCCAAATCTCGCAGGGATTCACACGCATGACAAGTAAACAAAACAAGTTCGCCAGATTTATTTCTGAACCTGATCACATGACACTCGTTTACATGCTCTTGTTGCAGAAGCTAGCCTGACACAACCACACCACTACAAACCAATTCAACCAAACAACTTGGCAATATCTAATCACATAAACTTTTTAAAACTCAACATCAAGCAACTTCTGGTGACCTATATTAAAGACTCTCACTTATGGGGAACCACAGCCAGATGCTCTTCCGATCTTAATCAGTTGCTGGTCTGAGGCGACCCACAGCCGCAGAGGAGCTGCCAGATGCTCTTCTTGACATTGTTGGGGTTGCGTTTTCCCATTCTTCTTCAACGGGTCTCCGAGCGACACAAGATGAAACGCTCCAAGATGAGGATCCTGAAAAACAAGAGTAGCAACATGGTAAGCATAAGCCATGGTCGGCCGGAAGTTCAGACAACTCAACAGTACAATCTCACCACTCTGAACCTACCTGAAAATAACAACTCTGGAATCAGTTAAGCTACACGACAAGCTCGGTAGCTCTGTGGTGCAACCGTGCAGGCATGCCGGACTATTTATAGGAAAACTCCTGGCCGTAAGATTACTAGGAAAACTTACCGGAAATCCATGAGAATATTCAGTGAAGAATGACTGAATGAGTCCAGAACTTGAACTTGAAATTTGGACCCCAGCAGAAACTTCAGTGACACTTACCAGGGGTTATAGCTTAATGAGATCTCTAGCTTAATTAGTGGGAGTCCTGCTCCTGCATCGTGTACACACATAGTCAGCACAGAAGGATTCTGAGGCAGTCCAAAACTGTTTTAGTGCAGCACATGCTTGTGTAAGTCCAATTCCAGTTGTTAATTTCTACATATAATTTTATTTGGAAAAGAAAGAAATTTACCGCTTGCTATGAGTGGTTCGCTGTCTCAAAAAACAATCAACAATGGAAAAGAAATATATTCATTGATTACTTGCAAAATTATCTAGGTGATAAACTCGCACAAGGACATATTTCTAGTAGCTCCCCCTCCCGAGTCGCCCCCGTGTAGAGGCCAAGAGGCTCCCAGATCCCGTCGGCCCACCTCCCCTTCTCCTCCTCCTCCTCCCTCGCCGCCGCCCGAAGGCGCAGCAAGGCGAAGCCTTTCCGTCGACGGCGGCGGCGGGGACCCGGGGCCCTCCCGCTCATGAGGTGCTGGTGCGGGCCGGCGTCCTTGGGCCGGAGCAGCGTAGCGTGCGGCCGGGCGTCATGGTTGGGGGTGGCAGCGCTCCGGCGATCTCGTACCTTCATGGCAGGCGGCTTCAAGGTCTGGGGCATTGCGGTTGCCAGGGACGGCGGCGGCGTGACTGGATCGGCGGCCATTTTTATCTATTTTAAGTCTTTTATTAAGTTTTTGTTTAATTATGAACTATGGTGTACTTGGATACTGCGACTGTGTGGCCTCTTAATGTTTATATTTATGTTTTCGTATTATTCGCAAGTCTATTTAGGGATTTTTGGCATAAATGCAACTCCAAAACACACGAACGTTTTGGGGTGAGCCGTGCCGGTTGGGCACGCCGATGGGTGCATGACCGTAAACGGACGGCCGTGTCCATTTTCAGCCTCAAGCGGAAAAAATAGACATCCGTTTTCAGATTTTGCGTTGGAGTTGGCCTCACAACAAAAAAAGGCAGGGAACATACCTGAGAATGGCAACTGCTTGAAGAGGTAATCAAGCAAATCAGGATTTGTGCCCTTGATTGATGCGAATAAGCAGCACTTCCAAACGCCTTTTCATAGAAGTCACATAAGCAATTAGCTACACTTTGTTAATTAGCACCTACCCACAAGTCGGTCTGGGAGTGTAGCTACAACAGACTTTACTAGGAAAAGAACATGGGAAACCATAAGAAAATTCAGGAGAGTCAAATGTCGTGTGCTCTGCTCATAGTAGTACTCCAAGTCACAGAACCAAAGAAACTTGAGTTGCACGTACATGGAAAAGTACATGAACAATCACACATAAAAAATATAGCTAAGTTGGACTTAGTATAGAATGTTCAGTGAAAGATGCTTGCTAAATCTTGCCAAGTATATGATGCTCGCGCTTGCTACTTTATTGTCTCCCGTACTTGACCAGTGACCAGTGTTGGAACTTGGAAGTGAATACTAACTGAAAATGACTTCTGAAGGACTCGGGATGACCTGGCTTTTTTCCTTTTAACAATTCTGACGCTGTCGTGTGACGCTGCCAGTCAGTGTGAGCGTAAGACCACGACTGCTAGCTTACAGTTTTAACATGGCTCCGAGATTTGATGCTTTCAATGTTCAATCATTCAATGATTTGATGGTCGGCACCATTGCGACACAATTCGTTAGGCCGCATATAGTACGCGTAAAGGGAGACTGAAATATTGAATGGTCCGTGTGTGTAGCTGTCCGTTGAAAGCTAGCGAAGCTCCCATGACCGAAGCATGGAATGTTTACGCATAGGCTTGGAACGGTTCAAGTTCAACCACTGCTAATGATGCACGTAATGGAAATCAATGTTTGACGCAAATTAAACTGACGCAGCTCACCTTTGCAGCCGTGGGGATGACCAAACTTCTCTTTCTCTTTCTCTTTCTCCTCAGACTCCCGTGTCGCTCTCGCGGGCGGCTCGGGAGAAACCCTAGCCGCCGCCGACAGCCACCTCACCTCCCCCCTCCTCCTCCCGCCGCCGCCGGAGGGCGTCCCTGGGCAAAGCCCCTCGGCGCCGGCGGCGACGGGGACGGCTCTCCCTCCTCTTGTTCAGGCGTGGCGGCGCGGGACGCTGGCTGGCGACGGGGACTCGCGGGCGGGCGCGGGCGGTCGGGGGCGCGCACCGGCGATGGTGGCGCAGTGCGTCGGCGCGAGCGGCGTGGAGGCGTGGTCAGCTGGATCTCCAAGGATCCGTCGCCGCTCTGCCCGGGGGAGTTCCAGATCTCGCTCCCTTCAGACGGCGGCCCGTTCCCTTGGCCGGCGGTCCCCGCGGGCGCGACCGGGGGCTGGTGGCGTAGGCCGGTGATGTGGTCAGCGCAGCATGGTGGAGCAGGCCGTGGCGGTCATCCTGGTGACTGCCATGTCTGGTCTGGGTGCCTCTCATCGCCCAGATCTGGACCCCTCCGGGGCGGTGGCTCGCACGACTGGTGCTCCATGGATGTGGCTGGGGGTCGATGGTGGCTGCTGTCGACGGGGTAGGCGTGTGGTGGTGTGGTGTTGTGGCCGACGGTGAGGGGTTGGGTGCAGGTGGCAGCCAAGACAGAACCATCTCTGTCTGTGCAGGTGCTCGAGGTGAGCGGCTGTGTTTGCGGATGACTCTTGCTGGACCAAGCGGGGACGCTCGCCGTGGACTGGCAGGAGGGGGGAAGGTCTAGCGCTGCCGGACTCGGCAACTAGCGTTTGCGGAGTCGGCCGGGCTGGGATGCTTCGGTCGAAAGCCTATTGTCGACCTCGTCGGCAACGATGATGACGACGTCTTCTGGCGCCGCATCCCTTCGTGAAGGCATCATTGGGGAGCTACCGTTGCCGGCTATTTCTCTATGCTTTGGGCGAAAGTCTCAGATCCTTCTCTGGATCGGACGACGACGACATCTTCAATGTTGTTTCCCTCTTGGGGGCGTCGTTTCAGGAGCCAGAGATCCGCGGTTGGTTGTCTGATGTCTGGGTTGTAGTGTTGGTTCAGGTTGCTGGAATGTAGGGCGGTGGCGGTGGAGGTGCTCTGTGGCGGAGACCAGTACCTTGGTCATCTTATGCTGATGGTTGACCTCTCTTTTGGGGGCTCGCGGCGGCGGTGAGGTCTCGGTGTTCGGCGCCCTTCGATGGCGTTTGAGGTTTGGTGGCTTTGCGGAGTGCTATGGTTCTCTCTAATTGTGATGGTGGCCGTGGTGTGGCCTAGAGGAGGTGTAGGACTATCTCGGCGGAAAATTGTCCTTCGGGGCGGTCTGTGGCTCTCTCTTCCGTGACGTTCCTAGACAGTATGATGCTCTTCGATGGTGGCTACGATCTCCTAGATCTTCAAGGTGCAGAGATCACATGGTAGCGGGCAACTTCTTCTCTACGTCTTCTCGGTGGCGGATGTCCTTTCGACGGATCCAACAAAGCTAGTTTCCGCTCTTCTCGGTCCATTGGCGGTGATGGATGCTAAGTTCTTGGTGTTGGCTGCTTGTCGTAGCTTGCTTCTGGTTTTTTTTTTTCTGTTGTTCCTTATTCCATCTTCTATTCTGTTGTTCCTGATTCCTTCTCCTCTGTGTTGAGTGATATCAGTTGTAACCATCGTGTTGTATCTCTATCTTATTTGTAATGGAAATGGTTTAGGCCGGCGTAAGCCCGCCATAGCACCGTCAAAAAAAAGAGATGACCAAACATTGTTAGTTTCGGCTCAAAGTTTCTTCGCCAGGTGCGACGAGGTTCCAATCTCCAGGGATTCACACGAATGACAAGTAGACAAAACAAGTTCGCGAGATTTATTTCTGAACCTGATCACATGACACGCGTTTACATGCTCCTTGTTGCAGAAGAAGCTAGCCTGACACGACCGCACCACTACAAACCAATTCACCCAACAACTTAGCAATATCTAATCACATACACTTCTTAAAACTCAACATCAAGCAACTTCTGGTGACCTATATTAAAGACTCTCACTTATGGGGAACCACAGTCACAGAGGAGCTGCCAGATGCTCTTCCGATCTTAATTAGTTGCTGGTCTGAGGCGACCCACAGCCGCAGAGGAGCTGCCAGATGCTCTTCTTGACGTTGTTGGGGTTGCGTTTTCCCATTCTTTTCAACAGATCTCCGAGGGCCACAAGCTTAATTGCTCCAAGATGAGGATCCTGAAAAACAAGAGTAGTAACATGGTAAGCACAAGCCACGGTTGGCCGGAAGTTCAGACAACCGTACAATCTCACCACTCTGAAGCTACCTGAAAATAACATCTCTGGAATCAGTTAAGCTACACAACAAGCTCGGTAGCTCTGTGGGGCAACCGTGCAGGCATGCCGGTCTATTTATAGCAAAACTTCTGGTCGTAAGATTACTAGGAAAACTTACCGGAAATCCGCGAGAATATTCAGTGAAGAATGACTGAATGAGTCCAGAACTTGAACTTGAAATTTGGAACCCTGCAGAAACTTCAGTGACACTTACCAGGGGTCGTAGCTTAATGAGATCTCTAGCTTAATTAGTGGGAGTCATGGTCCTGCATCGTGTACACACATAGTCAGCACAGAACGATTCTGAGACAGTCCAAAAATCTTTTAGTGCAGCACATGCTTGTGTAAGTCCAATTCCAGTTGTTAATTTCTACATATAATTTCATTTGGAAAAGGAAGGTATTTACCCTTTTTTGAATTGTTTGGGTTGCTTAGCAGATTAGCTGTCTTAAAAAGCAATCAACAATGGAAAAGAAATATATTTATTGATTGCTTGCAAAATTACATAGGTGATAAACTCGCACAAGGATGCAAAACTTTTACTATTTAACCATGATTTCTAAGATACAAGTGTAATTGATTGGTTAATTACTGGGAAATTTCCCCATAAAAAAACTCAAAACTTGGATGCTGACGTGTAAATTGAAAGAAGGAAGCCGCTGCACCTGGGGTTGCTTGTGTTGAAGCGAAAAAGGTAAATTTACACAAAATTTGGTGAAGAACGATTGAGAGGGCACTACTGGTTGGAGCGTTTAAATTAGGACCGCAATGTCTAGGGATCGTTCTCTGGGAGTGTTTTTTCGAGCGAACGCACAATTTGCCATGCCAAACCAACTAAAATTGTTATAACTGAAAAGATCGCCACGTTTCACAGAAAAATTGCCATGTAACACGTTTAAAAAAACTGAAAAATTGCCACGTTTCATAGAAATAATTAGACGGCTTTGAGGGCATTCCATAGAACCTCCCTCCTACGAAACGTTTCCAGTTATTTTCTCCGTTAAGGACATTTCTAACCGATACCCTATCCGACGTTAGAGGAGTAAAAAGTCGGTTTTACTCCTCTAAAGCGCACCTAACCGATCCTCAATCCGCCATAGTGGAGCAAACATTATCCTCCGGCGCTAACCAATCCCTTAAATATACTCGGCAGTTGCGACTCTGAGTAAAAGCCGCCTTTCCCTCGCGTCACCCCCCGCCACCGCATCTTCGCCGACGCGCTTCCCAGCGGCCGTGCGCGGTCCCGCCAATACCTCGTTGCCTTTCTTGCCCCCCGCCACCTTTCTGCCCGACGTCGAGCCTGTTCGGGCCCCCTCGCCGTCGCCGTAATCAAGGTGAAACGTCAACGCCGTCTCCATAGCCAATTCGTTGGATTGCTTCAAAACTTTTTCGTTTTATCAACTTGCTTGCACATTGCTGCAGGGCATTCACATGCGTCTCTGCCCGCCGGTTCTGTTTAAATGTCACCGGTCCACCGGTGTACCACCATCGCACCGCAAGTGTTCGATGAATTGTCTAGGTGAGTTTTTTTTGTTCATTTCCTTTTGAACCGAGCCGTTTGAATTGTAGATGAAGAGGTTCGGGAGATGGTCTTGGAGGACTCGTCGTCATCCGAAGACTTTTTCTGACCATTGCAAAAACCGTTGAGAGGTATGCTTCCTCGCTACTTTCCCGAGGTGCGTTGGTGTTTTCCCTTAAAGAGGAAAGGGGATGCAGCAAGAGTGAAGTAAGTATTTCCCTCAGTTTTGAGAACCAAGGTATCAATCCAGTAGGAGATCACACACAAGTCGCCAAATACCTGCACAAGACAATCAAACAACTTGCACCCAACGCTATAAAGGGCCTGTCAATCCCTTCTAGGTTATTTGCAAAAGTGAGATCTGATAGAGATAGATAAACAAGTTAAGTAAATATTTTTGGGTTTTTGGTTTATAGATTGAGAAGTAAAAGATTGCTGAATAGTAGATCGGAAACTTATAAGATGTAAAAGAGATCCGGGTGCCATAGGTTTCACTAGAGGCTTCTCTCATGATAGCAAGTATTACGGTGGGTGAACAAATTACTGTCAAGCAATTGATAGAGAAGTGAATAATTATAATGATATATATGGCAATGATCATGAATATAGGCATCACGTCTATGACAAGTAGACCGACTACTGCCTGCATCTACTACTATTACTCCACACATCGACTGCTATCCAGCATGCATCTAGTGTATTAAGTTCATAAAAACAGAGTAACACATTAAGTAAGATGACATGATGTAGAGGAATTAACTCAAGCAATATGATGAAAACCCCATCTTTTTATCCTCAATGGCAACAATACAATACATGTCATGTCCCTTTCTATCACTAGGATTGAGAACCGCAGGATTGAACCCAAAGCATAGCACTTTTCCCATTACAAGAAAAACCAATCTAGTAGGCCAAACCAAACCGATAGTTTGAAGAGAATTACTAAGATATCAAATCATGAATATAATAATTCAGAAAGACTCAAATATTATTCATAGATAATCTGATCATAAACCCACAATACATCGGATCTTGACAAACACATCGCAAAAGAAGATTACATCGGATAGATCTCCAAGAACAACATGGCATTGAAGAACAACGAGAGCGAGGAAGCCATCTAGCTACTAGCTATGGACCCGTAGGTCTTGGTAAACTACTCACACTTCATCGGAAGGGCAATGGTGTTGATGTAGATGCCCTCCGTGGTTGATTCCCCCTTCGGCAGAGTACCGGAAAAGGCCTCCAAATGGGATCTCGCGAGAACAAAGAGTTGCGGCGGCGAAAAAGTGGTTTTGATCGCACATTTTGGGTTTCTAGAATATTTGGGAATTTATAGGTGAAGGAGGTCGGTCAGAGGAGGCTCGAGGGCCCCACAAGGTAGGGGGCACGCCATACCCCCTTGGGCGCGCCCTCCACCCTTATGGGTCCCTCGCAGACCCCCTGGCGTGTACTCCAAGTCTATCTGATGTCTTCTGGTCCAAGAAAATCTCCGTAAAGTTGCGTTCCGTTGGGACTCCGTTTTATATTCCTTTTCTGCAAAAGTCAAAAACAAGGAAAAAACAGAAACTGGTACTGGTCTCTAGGTTAATAGGTTAGTCCCAAAAATCATATAAAATAGCATATTAATGCATATAAAACATCCAAGACAGGTAATATAATAGCACGGAATAATACAAAATTATAGATACGTTGGAGACGTACCAAGCATCCCCAAGCTTAATTCCTGCTCGTCCTCGAGTATGTAAATGATAAAAACAGATTTTTTTGATGTGGAATGCTACCTGATGTCTACTACACAGTCTTCTTTTTGTAGACGTTGTTGGGCCTCCAAGTGCAGAGATTTGTAGGACAGTATCAAATTTCCCTCAAGTGGATGACCTAAGATTTATCAATCCATGGGAGGCGTAGGATGAAGACGGTCTCTCTCAAACAACCCTGCAACCAAATAATAAAGAGTCTCTTGTGTCCCCAACATACCCAATACAATGGTAAATTGTATATATGCACTAGTTCAGTGAAGAGATGGTGATACAAGTGCAATATGGATGGTAGATATAGGTTTTTGTAATATGAAAATATGAAAATATAAAAACAGCAAGGTAACTAACGATAAAACTGAGCACAAACGGTATTGCAATGCTTTGAAACAAGGCCTAGGGTTCATACTTTCACTAGTGCAAGTTCTCTCAACAAGGATAACATAATTAGATCATATAACAATCCCTCAACATGCAACAAAGAGTCACTCCAAAGTCACTAATAGCGGAGAACAAACGAAGAGATTATTGTAGGGTACGAAACCACCTCAAAGTTATTCTTTCTGATTGATCTATTCAAGAGTCCGTAGTAAAATAACACGAAGTTATTCTTTCCGTTCGATCTATCCTAGAGTTCGTACTAGAATAACACCTTAAGACACACATCAACCAAAACCCTAATGTCACCTAGATACTCCATTGTCACCTCAAGTATCCGTGGGTATGATTATACGATATGCATCACACAATCTCAGATTCATCTATTCAACCAACACAAAGAAATTCAAAGAGTGCCCCAAAGTTTCTACAAGAGAGTCAAGACGAAAACGTGTGCCAACCCCTATGCATGAGTTCACGAGGTCACTGAACCCACAAGTTGATCACCAAAACATACATCAGTTAAATCACATGAATATCCCATTGTCACCACAGATAAGCACATGCAAGGCATACATCAAGTGTTCTCAAATCCTTACAGACTCAATCCGATAAGATAACTTCAAAGGGAAAACTCAATCCATTACAAGAAGGTAGAGGGGGAGAAACATCATAAGATCCAACTATAGTAGCAAAGCTCGCGGTACATCAAGATCGTGCCAAATCAAGAACACTAGAGAGAGAGAGAGATCAAACACATAGCTACTGGTACATACGCTCAACCCCGAGGGTGAACTACTCCCTCCTCGTCATGGAGAGCGTCGGGATGATGAAGATGGCCACCGGTGATGGATCCCCCCTCCGGTAAGGTGCCAGTACAGGGCCCCGATTGGTTGTTGGTGGCTACAGAGGCTTGCGGCGGCGGAACTCCCGATCTAGGTTATGTTCTGGAAGTTTGGGTATATATAAGAGGTGTTGGAGTCGGGAACAAGTCATGGGGGTCCCCGAGGCGGCCACGAGATAGGGGGGCGCGCCCAGGGGGGGTAGGGCGCGCCCCCCACCCTCGTGGTGGCCTCGGGACTCTTCTGGTCCATCTCCGGTACTCCATGGGCTTCTTCTGGTCCAAAAACAACCTTTGTGCAATTTCAGGTCAATTGGACTCCGTTTGGTATTCCTTTTCTGTAAAACTCAAAACAAGGAAAAAACAGAAACTGGCACTGGGCTCTAGGTTAATTGGTTAGTCCCAAAAATCATATAAAATAGCATATAAATGCATATAAAACATCCTGGACAGATAATATAATAGCATGGAACAATAAAAAATTATAGATACGTTGGAGACGTATCAAGCATCCCCAAACTTAATTCCTTCTCGTCCTCAAGTAGGCAAATGATAAAAAAACAGAATTTTTGATGCGGAATGGTACCCAACATAATTCTCAATGTGATTTTCTTTATTGTGGCATGAATATTCAGATCCATAAGATTCAAGACAAAAGTTTAATATTGACATAAAAATAATAATACTTCAAGCATACTAACAAAGTAATCATGTCTTTTCAAAATAGCATGGCCAAAGAAAGCTATCCCTACAAAATCATATAGTCTGGCTATGCTCTATCTTCATCACACAAAAATATATAGATCATGCACAACCCGGTTACAACCAAGCAATTGTTTCATACTTTAGATTCTCAAACTTTTTCAACTTTCACGCAATACATGAGTGTGAGCCATGGACATAGCACTATAGGTGGAATAGAGTGGTGGTTGTGGAGAAGATAAAAAGGAGGAAGATAGTTTCATATCAACTAGGCGTATCAATGGGCTATGGAGATGCCCATCAATAGATATCAATGTGAGTGAGTAGAGATTGCCATGCAACGGATACACTAGAGCTACAAATGTATGAAAGCTCAACAAAAGAAACTAAGTGGGTGTGCATCCAACTCGCTTGCTCACGAAGACCTAGGGCATTTGAGAAAGCCCATTGTTGGAATATACAAGCCAAGTCCTATAATGAAAAATTCCCACTAGTATATGAAAGTGACAACATAGGAGACTCTATCATGAAGATCATGGTGCTACATTGAAGCACAAGTGTGGTAAAAGGATAGTAGCATCGCCCCTTCTCTCTTTTTCTCTCATTTTTTTTGATTTTTTTGATTTGGGCCTTTTCTCTTTTTTATGGCCTCTTTTTTTTTCATCCGGAGTCTCATCCCGACTTGTGGGGGAATCATAGCCTCCATCATCCTTTCCTCACCAGGACAATGCTCTAATAATGAAGATCATCACACTTTTATTTACTTACAACTCAAGAATTACAACTCGATACTTAGAACAAGATATGACTCTATATGAATGCCTCCGGTGGTGTACCGGGATATGCAATGAATCAAGAGTGACATGTATGAAAGAATTATGATTGGTGGCTTTGCCATAAATACGATGTCAACTACATGATCATGCAAAGCAATATGACAATGATGGAGCGTGTCATAATAAACGGAACGGTGGAAAGTTGCATGGCAATATATCTCGGAATGGCTATGGAAATGCCACAATAGGTAGGTATGGTGGCTGTTTTGAGAAAGGTATATGGTGGGTGTATGGTACCGGCGAAAGTTGCGCGACACTAGAGAGGCTAGCAATGGTGGAAGGGTGAGAGTGCGTATAATCCATGGACTCAACATTAGTCATAAAGAACTCATATACTTATTGCAAAAATCTACAAGTCATCAAAAACCAAGCACTACATGCATGTTCCTAGGGGAAGGGCTGGTAGAAGTTAACCATCGTGCGATCCCGACCTCCACACAAAGGAAGACAATCAAAAAATAAATCATGCTCCGACTTCATCACATAACGGTTCACCATACGTGCATGCTACGGGAATCACAAACTTTAACACAAGTATCTCTCAAATTCACAACTACTCACTAGCATGACTCTAATATCACCATCTTCATATCTCAAAGCAATCATAAGGAATCAAACTTATCGTAGTATTCAATGCACTTTATATGAAAGTTTTTATTATATCCCTCTTGGATGCCCATCATATTAGGACTAAATTCATAACCTAAGCAAATTACCATGCTGTTCTAAAAGACTCTCAAAATAATATAAGTGAAGCATGAGAGTTCATCTATTTCTTCAAAATAAAACCACCACCGTGCTCTAAAAAGATATAAGTGAAGCACTAGAGCAAACGACAAACTACTCCGAAAGATATAAGTGAAGATCAATGAGTAGTTGAATAATTATGTAACTATGTGAAGACTCTCTAACATTTAAGAATTTCAGATCTTGGGATATTATTCAAACAGCAAGCAAAGAAAAATAAAATAAATTGATGCTCCAAGCAAAACACATATCATGTGGTGAATAAAAATATAGCCTCAAATAAAGTTACCGATAGACGAAGACGAAAGAGGGGATGCCTTCCCGGGGCATCCCCAAGCTTAGGCTCTTGGTTTTCCTTGAATATTACCTTGGGGACCTTGGGCATCCCCAAGCTTAGGCTCTTGCCACTCCTTATTCCATAGTCCATCGAATCTTTACCCAAAACTTGAAAACTTCACAACACAAAACTCAACAGAAAACTCGTAAGCTCCGTTAGTATAAGAAAATAAAACCACCACTTAGGTACTGTTGTGAACTCATTCTAAATTCATATTGGTGTAATATCTACTGTATTCAAACTTCTCTATGGTTCATACCATCCGATACTACTCATAGATTCATCAAAATAAGCAAACAACACGTAGAAAACAGAATCTGTCAAAAACAGAACAGTCTGTAGCAATCTGTAACTTCCGAATACTTCTGTAACACAAAAAATTATGAAATAAATTGGTGGATGTGAGGAATTTGTCTGTTAATCTTCTGCAAAAAGAATCAACTTAAAAGAACTCTTCAGTAAAAAAAATGGCAGCTAATCTCGTGAGTGCAAAGTTTCTGTTTTTTTACAGCAAGATCACATTAACTTTCATCCAAGTCTTCCCAAAGGTTCTACTTGGCACTTTATTGAAATAAAAGCTATAGAACATGATTACTACAATATCTTAATCATGTGGACACACAAAAACAGTAAGGATAAATATTGGGTTGTCTCCCAACAAGCACTTTTCTTTAAATTCTTTTAGCTAGGCATTGAGATTTCAATGACGCTCACATGAAAGATAAGAATTGAAACATAAAGAGAGCATCATGAAGCATATGACTAGAACATTTAAGCCTAACCCATTTCCTATGCATAGGGATTTTGTGAGCAAACAACTTATGGGAACGATAATCAACTAGCATAGGAAAACAAAACAAGCATAGCTTCAAGATTTTCAACACATAGAGAGGAAACTTGATATTATTGCAACTCCTACAAGCATATGTTCCTCCTTCATAATATTTTTCAGTAGCATCATGAATGAATTCAACAATATAACCATCACATAAAGCATTCTTTTCATGATCCCCAAGCATATAAATTTTATTACTCTCCACATAAGCAAAATTCTTCTCATTTGGAATAGTGGGAGTATCATAAGAAACTCGAATACTATAAATTGTTTCCACATTAAAAGAGTAATGTTCAGAAAAAGGTAATAAAAGTCATGACAAGTTTTATAAATATAATCATCACTACTTTTTATAGCATAAGTGTCATCACAATAATCATCATAAGTGGCAACTTTGTTCTTATCATAATTAGTTGAAACCTCTTCCAAGATAGTGGAATTATTACTAAATAAAGTCATGACCTCTCCAAATCCATTTTCATCACTATAATCATCATAAATAGGAGGCATTCTATCATCATAATAAATTTGCATATCAAAACTTGGGAGGCTAAAAATATCATCTTCATCAAACGTAGCATCCCCAAGCTTGGAACAAACATTAATTGCAGCAAATAAATTCTCAAACATGTCATTCTCATCAAACATAGCATCCCCAAGCTTGGGCCTTTTCATATCATAAGCATAATCACTCTCATCATTCATAGTATGGATAGCACCGATAGTATGGCAATTATCATCATCATGATGAGTAATAGGAGCAACATCATTTGGAAGGGATACCTTTTTACCTTTGCTTCTCCGTCTTTTCTTTTTCTTCTTCGCATCATGTGTGGGTTTAATCCTATTTTTGGAGCTCCTTATTAATGCGATTGGTTGAATAGAAGGCTCCTCCTCGTTACCTGATTCATCATAAGAAAGAATAGAAGGATACGGGGAAACCTCTTCCTTTTCATTAGTATTCTCTTCATCTTCTATTTGTTTTCTTGTCTTTATGTAATTCAACTCGAAAGTTTCCTTGCCAGGTGCGACATATGGTTACCTTTTAAAGGATATGAATTTTATAGAAAAGGTTTTTTTGTAGCCCTTTGGTTTGTAGGAATGAATTTATATTTCTAGGTAAAATAGGAACTAATCCATTTTTTTGCGGGACATTTCAAAGTAAAAAAGAAACAATAGGCTAGACCAAATGAAAAAAAAATCCTATCCTCTGAATTGAATGACATCTCTTCTTCTATGAAAATTGAGATACATATCATCTCATTTTCTATGATTTTTCTATTCGCATAATACTCATATCCTATGAACCAAAGTAGGCCTTAACCATCTCTGCCTTGATGGGTTACACGAAGACTCGAGAAGTCGAGCTTCGCTTCGTTTGTCTCTGTTTGGTTCATTCCAAATCTCCCAGGGATTCACATGCATGACAAGTAAACAAAACAAGTTCGTGAGATTTATTTCTGAACCTGATCACACGACACGTGTTTGCATGCTCCTTGCTGCAGAAGAAGCAAGGCTGACACAACCACACGACTACAAACCAATTCAACCAAACAACTTAGCAATATCTAATCACATACACTTCTTAAAACTCAACATCAAGCAACTTTTGGCGACCTATATTAAATGCTCACACTTATGGTGAACCACAGCCAGACGCTCTTCCAATCTTAATCAGTTGCTGGTCTGAGGCGACCCACAGCCGCAGAGGATCTGCCAGATGCTCTTCTTGACGTTGTTGGGGTTGCGTTTTCCCATTCTTCTTCAACGGATCTCCGAGGGACACAAGATGAAATGCTCCAAGATGAGGATCCTGAAAAACAAGATTAGTGTAACATGGTAAGCAAGCCATGGTTGGCCGGAAGCTCAGACAACTGTACAGTCTCAACACTCTGAACCTACCTGAAAATAACAACTCTTGAATCAGTTAAGCTACACAACAAGCTCAGCAGCTCTGTGGTGCAACCGTGCAGGCATGCCGGCCTATTTATAGGAAAACTCCTGGCCGTAAGATTACTATGAAAACTTCAGTGACACTTACCAGGGGTCATAGCTTAATGAGATCTCTAGCTTAATTAGTGGGAGTCCTGCTCCTGCATCGTGCACACACATAGTCAGCATAAAACGATTCTGAGAGAGTCCAAAAATGTTTTAGTGCAGCACATGCTTGTGTAAGTCAAATTTCAGTTGCTAATTTCTACATATAATTTTATTTGGAAAAGAAAGATATTTACCGCTTGGTAGGTACGCTATCTTAAAAAACAATCAACAATGGAAAAGAAATATATTTATTGATTGCTTGCAAAATTATCTAGGTGATAAACTCGCCCAAGGATGCAAAACTGTTACTATTTAACCACGATTTCTAAGATACAAATGTAATTGACTGGTTAATTACTGGGAAATTTCCCCATAAAAAACTCGAAACATGGATGCTGACGTGTAAATTGAAAGAACCAAGCCGCTACACCTGGGGTTGCTTCTGTTGAAGCGAAAAAGGTAAATGTACACAAAATTTGGTGAAGAACGACTGAGAGGGCACTACTGGTTGGAGCGTTTAGGACCATTATGTCTGGGGAGCGTTCTCTGGAAGCGTTTTTTCCAGCGAACGCACAATTTGCCATGCCAAACCAACTAAAATTGTTAAAACTGAAAAATCACCACGTTTCATACAAAAATTGCCATGTAACGCGTTTAAAAGAACAGAAAAATTGTCACGTTTCGTGGAAAAATTGACGTTCGTTCGAATGTGATTATACGGCATTGAGGGCATTTCCTAGAACCTCCCGCCCAGGGAACGTTTCCGGTTATCTTTTTCGTTAAGGGCATTTTTAACTGATCTCATATCCGGTGTTAGAGGAGTAAAAAGTCGGTTTTACTCTTCTAACACGCACCTAACCGATCTCCAATCCGCTGTAGTGGAGTAAAAATTATCCTCCGGCGCCAACCATTCTGCTAAATATACTCGGCAGTTGCGGCTCCGAATAAAAGCGGCGCCTCTCCCTCGTGTCGTCCCCAGCCACTGTATCTTCGCCGGCGCGCCTCCCGGCGATTACCCGCCGGCCCCGCCGATACCTTGTTGCCTTCCTTGGCCCCCACACTGACGTTCTACCCTACATCGAGCCCGTCGGCTCCCGTCGCCTTCGCCGTCGGTGGAATCAAGGTGAAACATTGCCATCATCGCCATAGTCGATTCGTCGGATTGCTTCAAAACTTTTTTGTTTTTTTGCCGGCCGCCGCATCTCACGTTGCTTGCACATTCTCCTAAACTTCTGCGGTAGTAAAAATTTACTTCCGTGATCAGAGACGGAAGTAAAAAAACTAGTACTGCTTACGGAGCGGTAGTACCGCGTTGGGGTTGCGGTAGTACCGCTCGGTGTGCAGTAGTAAAAATTTACTTCCGCTTCAGAGCGGTAGTACCGCCCGAGTCAGATCTGACGAACGGATCTGGACCAGATCGAGCGGTAGTACCGCGGTTCGCCAGCGGTAGTACCGCTCGGATCAGATCTAAAAAGAGATGATCTGGACAAGACCGCGTAGATCGAACAACGGTACTACGGCTGATCATAGTAACTTGGTAGCAACATACATACTAGCATTTCTAAAGCAAAATCACTCTCCTACAACCTAATCTTCCACGGATAAGAACACGAAGAACGCAAGAACTCTAAGCATCTCCCCTAACCCTAAAACAACAACAAGGCAACAAGAAGAAGGGAAAAGGGGAGAAACCTTCATCCATGGCAAGAGGGCGAGGTGGGGAGCGATCCCACTGGTCGGAATGCGATGAGAGTGGCCGAAGGAGGAGATCCGGCGAGGTCCTCCGGTGGCGTTCTTGAGAGGGAGAGAGAGATGGCGTGGGGGTTAGGAGATGAATGGGTATGGGGGAGTTGGAACTCCCCCTGCCCGCTTATAACCCCCACCCGTTCAAATATGTGCGGTAGTACCGCTGTCATCGCGGTAGTACCGCTTGGGCAGAAGTACCGCACGCCAAGAGGTAGTACCGCTCTATCAGCGGCAGTAAATAAATACTGCCATGCTGGACTTGCGGTAGTACCGTAACCTCCTTTGTGGTAGTACCGTGTCTGCGCACGGTAACACCGCTTCTCCAAGAACTTGCACGTTTCGACACGAGGCTTTTAGCAAAGACAAGAAGAAAAACAAAAGACGCACAGGCGAGGCAAAAACGCAACTCCACAGAGGAGGGCGGTGGCCGAGGCCACCTATGTTTGAGTTTGTTGATATGGCACCGCGAAGAACTATCCTTGGGCCCATGACCAATACTCGTCTTGAAGCACTTATGCCAACTATGTATGGCAAAATGACAAAGACTTGATCAATTTATGCATAATGGGGGGAGGAATCGTTCATTGAGAGAACAATACTCCCCCTATGTCCATGCCTACATCTAGACAAGATAACTATATTGAGTGTGAGGAGTGTGTGCAAAGACTCAAGCCACATTGCTCAAATCGATGATATTTAGCTCATGCCTTAACTCGCGAAATCTTGCTTCATCCAATGGATTCGTGAAGATATCTGCAAGGTTATCATGAGTGTTGACGTAGTGAAGCTCGATCTCTCCTTGCCTTATGTGATCCCGGATGAAGTGATACCGAATCTCTATATGCTTCATCTTGAAGTGTTGCACCGGGTTGAGAGAAATCTTGATGGCACTTTCATTGTCACACCAAAGAGGCACTTTGTCACAAGTGACACCGTAATCCTTTAAAGTTTGCCTCATCCATAAGAGTTGAGCACAACAACTGCCAGCAGCCACATACTCTGCTTCGATGGACGAGAGAGACACACAACTTTGCTTTTTGGAAGACCAACTAACAAGAGAGCAACCAAGAAATGGGCACCCTCCAGAAGTGGACTTCCTATCCACTTTGTCTCCCGCCCAGTCAGAATCAGAGAAATCTACAAGGTTGAAGTTTGCTCCTCTTGGGTACCATAAGCCAAAGTTTGGAGTATGAGCCAAATATCGAAAGATTCGCTTGACAGCCACAAAGTGACTTTCCTTAGGTGAGGCTTGAAACCGTGCACAGATTCCCACACTCAACATAATATCCGGTCTAGATGCACAAAGGTAAAGCAAGGAACCGATCATAGAGCGATATACCTTTTGATCCACCGCTTTACCATTGGGATCAATGTCAAGTTGGCATTGGAGTAGTAGCCGGCTTGACATCACTTAGATTGAACCTCTTGAGCATGTCTTGAGTATACTTGGATTGTTTGATGAAGATGCCTTCTCTTCTTTGTTTGATCTCAAACCCAAGGAAATACTTCAACTCTCCCATCATGGACATCTCAAAATGTGTGGTCATGAGTGCGGCGAACTCATCATTGAAAGCTTTGTTAGGAGAACCAAAGATAATATCATCAACATATAGTTGGCATACAAACAACTCCCCTTTGACCTTCTTAGTAAAAAGAGTGGGGTCGATTTTCCCAATTTCAAACCCACGATCTTGTAACAACTCGGTAAGATGCTCATACCACGCACGTGGGGCTTGTTTAAGGCCATAGAGTGCCTTATCGAGTTGGTACACGTGATTGGGGAGCTTAGGATCCTCAAACCCCGGGGGTTGTTTAACATACATCAACTCATTAATAGGACCATTAAGAAATGCACTTTTCACATCCATTTGTTGCAATTTAAAGTTATGATGGGAAGCATAGGCAAGCAACAAACGAATGGATTCAAGACGAGCAACGGGGGCAAAGGTTTCACCGTAGTCGATACCCTCGACTTGGGAGTAGCCTTGAGCCACCAGACGCGCCTTGTTGCGGATGACAATGCCATGAGCATCTTGCTTGTTCTTAAAGATCCATTTGGTTCCAATGACATTATGGTTCTCCTTTGGCCTTGGGACCAAACGCCACACCTTGTTGCGCTCGAAGTTATGGAGTTCTTCATGCATGGCATTGAGCCAATCAGGGTCTTCGAGCGCCTCATAAACCTTCCGAGGTTCAACACAGGAGACAAAAGCTTGATGAGCACAATAGTTTGCTAATTGTCTACGAGTGCTTACCCCCCTTTTGATGCTTCCTAGAATGTTCTCGATGTGATGTTCGTTGGAAGCAAGCCTGGAGGCAACTTTTGCAGCACGACGCTCTAATTGCTCTTCAAGAGTTAACTGAGGAGCATTGAGTTGATCATCTTGAGCGTCGTCAGAAGCTAGATCTTGATCTTGAGCTTCCTCTTGATCTTGATCTTGCTCGGAGGACAGAACTTGGCCTTGTGCATCATTTGGTGGTTCTCCACCATCTTGTGATTGATCTTGCACTTGGCCTTGTTCGTCAGGTTGAGGGCCTTCACTTTGTTCTTCGGAAGCGTGTGGGTCTTGGGTTGGTGATGGTTCCACTTGAGTGGAACATTGTCCTTCTCCTTCGGCCACAAGGGGTTCCTCAATGGGTAGGATGTATCCAACACCCATTCTTATTATGGCTTGAGGAGGAATTTCATCACCTACATCACAAGTACCACTTTGCTCCACTTGGGAGCCATTATTTTCATCAAACTCTATGTTACTCGTCTCCTAAATGAGTCCATTGGACTTGTTGAGGACACGGTAAGCATGAAAGTTTGTAGCATAACCAACAAATATGCCCTCGTGAGCTCTAGATTCAAATTTAGACAAGCGAACACCTTTCTTGAGAATGAAACACTTACACCCGAATACCCGGAAGTACTTGAGATTTGGCTTGTTACCGGTAAGTATCTCATACGGAGTTTTGTTCAAGCCTTTACGGAGATAGAGCCGATTTGATGCATGGCAAGCGGTGTTGATGGCTTTGGCCCAAAAGTTGTATGGAGATTTGAATTCCGCCATCATGGTTCTTGCCGCATCCATCAGAGTTCGGTTCCTTCTCTCCGCTACACCGTTTTGTTGAGGGGTATATGGGGCTGCATATTGATGTTTGATCCCCTCATCATTGAGAAACTCATCCAAGGTGTAGTTCTTGAACTCGGTGCCGTTGTCACTTCTGATCATCAAAATCTTTGCTTCATGTTGTCGTTGAGCTTCATTTGCAAAGTTGATGACGGTTTGTTGGGTCTCACCCTTCTTCTTGAAGAAGTATACCCAAGTGTATCTTGAGTAATCATCCACAATCACCAAGCAGTACTTTCTACCCCCAAGACTATCAAAAGATGGAGGCCCAAAGAGGTCCATGTGAAGGAGTTCTAGGGGTCTCTTTGAATAGATGATAGTCGTGGGAGGGTGAGCCGTCTCATGTAACTTTCCTTCAATGCAGGCCCTACAAGCACGATCTTTGGCAAAGCTAACATTTGTTAGTCCACGGACATGGTCCCCCTTGAGAAGACTTTGCAAAGATCTCATATTGACGTGGGCCAAACGGCGATGCCAAAGCCATCCCACATCAACTTTAGCCATTAGGCATGTCGCGACCTTAGTGGGTTGCTTCGAGAAGTTAACCACATAAAGGCCGTTCTCGACATGCCCAACATAGGCTACTTTAAGAGTCTTGCTCCACAAGAGGGCCAAAGTATCAATATCAAAGAATGCAGCAAAGCCCATGAGTGCAAGTTGGCGAACAAAAAGTAAGTTGTATGCAAGGGACTCAACAAGCATGACTTTCTCGGTCGTGAGATCATGAGAGACAACAACCTTGCCAAGCCCCAATACCTTAGAATATGAAGCATCACCCCATTCGACGTTGGTGGCCATAGATGAACCAAGATGCACGTCCACCACCAAGTCTTTGCTTCCGGCCATATGATTTGTGGCTCCGCTATCGAGCAACAATGATCCCCCACCGGAAGCAAACTCCTACAAGAGATCAATGCTTGGTTTTAGGTACCCATTTGGTAATGGGTCCTTTGAGGTTAGTAACAAGGGTCTTAGGAACCCAAATGGACCATTCAATGTACTCATAAGAAGAACCAACAAATTTAGCAAACACATGACCATCACTAGCACGACCTAAAACATATGAAGGATTAAAGTCGCCGGCCATGTTTGATGGTATGGTGGAGTTTTTCTTGACACCACCATTGTTCACCATTTTCTTCTTCTTTGATGTGCCCTCTCCTTCTTTCACAAAAGATTGTTGGAGAGGGGGTGGTTGCTTGGTCTTGTCATTCTTCTTCTTCTTGGGCTTAGGAACAAACCAAATTCCTTCCTTTGCCACAACCTCCTTTTGATTGCTCAAAAGATTGTTGAGGTTCTTCTCACCTTGTATACAAGTCACAAGGCCTTTCTCAAGTTGCTTCTTCAACTTGGCATTTTCTTCAGCAAGATGCACATGCTCGCAACACGGGTTAGTAGCATTTGCATTATCAATTAATACCATGCGAGGAAAGATAGCCTTTTCCTTGGTTAGCGAAACTTGGAGTTGATCATGAGACTCCTTGAGAGTAGCATGTATACCTTTCAAGGCCTTGTGAGCCTTGTCGAGTATGGCAAACTCTTCTTTGAGTTTAGCATGGTCAACCTCAAGTTTTGCCTTCTCGGAATTAAGCACACGAGAGACAACTAAAGCATGATCAAGATTTTTCTTTAATTTAGCATGATCATCATTGTGTGACTCCTCAAGAGCCAAACGAAGACCACGCTCTTCCTCTAGGGCGTTAGAGAGATCCGATATCTCATCGGCATAGTCTTGACTATGTCCTTCCATTTTAGTAATGGTTTCCTCGTGAGCCTCGATCATGTCATTTGCCTCACCGAGTTGTTCCAAGAGAGCAACAAAATGCTTCTTGGGTTTGCCCTTGAGATTCTTCATGAACAACTCAAATTCATTCTCTCCCTCCTTAATTCCCTCACTTTCATCAATACAATTCATTAAGGACGGAGAAGTGATAGTAGTATTGATGTTTGGGGTTACCTTGTTGGTGGCCTTGGCCATGAGACACTTGGCGGTGATGTTCTCATTAGGCGAGTCGAAGAGAGATGAGTGCGGAGTAGTAGCAATAGCAATTGTGGCCATGGTGACCATCTCATCATCATCATCATCCTCAACATATTCTTCTTGGGCCACCAACCCTTTCGGAGGAGTCTTCTTGTTGAAGTTGTTCTTGTTAGGATAGGACTTTGACTTGTCCTTCCGGATAAGCTTGCCTCCAAAGTCTTCTCTCTTCTCATAAGGGCAATCTGCAACGAAGTGACTTACATTGCCACAGTTGAAGCATGTCCTTACTTGTTGCTTGCCCTTGTTTCCACTTGAGTTGTTCCTGTTGAAGTTGTGTCTTGTGTTCTTCTTGCCCCATAATTGCCTTGAAGCAAGAGCCATGTGCTCATGATAGGCATATTTGGTGTCCTCGGGGCTACACTCATCATCATCTTCCACCTCCTCTTCTTCCACACAAGCCTTGGCCTTCAGAGCAAGATTAGGCTTCTTCGATCATTGAGCTCTCAAGACCGCATTATCGGCGGTCATATCCAAGATCCTCATGGCAACAAACTCATCCAACACTTCATTTGAGGATAAGTGGTGGAAGTCCGGTCTCTGACGAATGACAGAGGACATGCCCTTATGATAGGGCATCATGGCCTTGAGGAACTTGCGCTTGATCCAATTGTCATCCGTGTCCTTACTGCCATGATCTCGAAGAGAGACCGCAAGTATAGTTAATCTCCGATAAAGTTCACGAGGATCTTCTTCTTCGATCATGGCAAACTCATCGGCTTCATCTTGCACAACTTCATAGTTGGAGCGTTGAATACTGGTGCTTCCCTTGTACATCGTGCCAACATGCTCCCAAGCTTCCTTGGCCACAGTGAAGGGTCGAAGATGTGCAATGTCTTAAGGAGGGATGGCATCTTGAAGAATGCAAAGAGCGGACTCGTTGAATTGATGATCCGAAGTTTCTCTTGGAGTCATGTTGTCGGGATCATGCGGATAAAAACCTTGCTCAATGATTCTCCAAAGATTAGTAGAACAATAATTTATGTGACGTTTGAAACGAAACACCCAAGTAGCAAAATCAGAATTTTTGATAAACTTGGGAGGAGGCCCAACGGAATTTAAATGTGGTGTGGGAACGGGTCCTCCATAGTGAGTAGGAGGAGCGGAGTGGGCAAAGATCCCACTCCCATTCTTAGTAACAGGGGCTTGTTCACTACTAGCTTCTCCCTTGTCGGGATTAGCCTCCGACACGTTGGTAGCGGGACGAACCACTTCCAACGGTGCGGTGGATAATTTAAGCCCCTCAAGCAAATCTTCAAACATGCCTTTGACCTCGCTCGCTAGTGACTCTTTCAATGTGGTCAAGGCCACATTGAACTCCTCACGAGAGACCGAGGCTCCCCCATCTGACGTAGGCAAGGACGGAGTTCCCCCGGAATGATCCTCCGACTCGACTACGTTGTCACCCATACTCTTTGGATGGTAAAGTCCCTAAAAAGAGACGAGGTTCTGATACCAATTGAAAGGATCGATATGGTTGACTAGAGGGGGGGGGGGGTGAATAGGCAACTAATAATTTTTAGCTTTTCTTAACCACTTTAAATTAAGCGTCAAAGTAAGTTGTCTAGATGAGCTACTAAGATGACAACTAATAGAAAGTAAAGATGACAACTTCACAAGCAAGCTATAGGAGTTAAACAAGTAATGCTTGCACAAGTAAAGGTAAGAAATAACCACAAGAGGAACTGGTGGAGACGAGGATGTGTTGCCGAAGTTCCTTCCCTTTGAGGGGAAGTACGTCTCCGTTCGAGCGGTCACTACTAGGAAAAGGCCTACCAATGGCGCACCTAATTTGGCCATTAATGGCGCATTAGTGGTGCACCATAAGTGCCACGCCATTAGTATATTTTACTAATGGCGCACCTCTGGTGCGCCATTAGTATCTGGTATACTAATGGCGCACCACAGATACGCCATTAGTGTGCACAGTAGTGCGCCATTAGTATGCCTCCCAGGGGGCCATGTATACCCAGATGCTTTGGCATACTAATGGCGCACGCCAGCAAGATGCGCCATTAGTAACTTCGGCATAGTTATGGCGCACTGTCTAATGATGCGCCATTAGTATCCTTTGGCATACTAATGGCGCACTGTGATGTGATGCGCCATTAGTATGAATATTAGGTTTTTTTTATTTTTTTATTTTCTGTTTTTTGCACAGGTTACAAAATGTATAATTGGAATATAGACAGCACACATCAACAACAGATTCATCGAATACAATAGAAGATTAGTCTCTGAATACAATTCATCATATTAGTCTCCGAATACAATTCATCATATTAGTCTTCGAATTGAAAAGACCGAACAAAGATAGAACATTATATTACAAGTCTCGAGACCGCAAGTAGCGAGTTTGTCTTCACATTACAAGTCGATATCGATCATCTAAACTACCATCACATAGAAGAGAGCTGCGGTCATCACGGTGAGCATCATCACGATGAAACTCGTCTTCATCCGGTTCCTCCAACGCTCCCTCCCCTCTCCTGCTAGATAGCGGGCGTATCTAGATTTCGCATCGGCCCTAGTGGTGTACCCTTTGTAACTGTTACCGCTGAATCGGTGAACCTGTCTCCGACACTCCTCCCAGTCGTCGTAGACTCCTGGAACCTTACCCTTGTACACGACATACGACGGCATCGCTATGCACTAGCCAAAGAAGAAAACACAAGACGGTAATTATGATGTGCTAAGGTTGTTTGCCAAGCATGGAAGAAAACAACAACAAAAGTATAATACATATTATCGAGAATGGACAAGAAGGAAAGAGATCTAGGTTAGATGCTTTACCGAGAGCTCCTCTCGGAAAAGGTGGCCATTACCGAGAGTATTATCCTGCCTACACCTAAGGGGTAAATTACAGGCATTTACCATTTGTTTTCCATGCTTCCGAGAACCAAAATTACCATCACAGTTGCCCCATAAACAAGCATGTTTGTGCTTCATCCTACATACAACTCACATAAAAAACTTCTCATTTTCACATGCTACCAACACGTCCGGCTCAGGCTTCAATGTACACAACTATATGCTTCACTGCTCTAACCACAAGCATATGTCTATTGCAGGACACTTACGACCATTGCGCGCTAACCACAACCATTGCTGGAAGTTCTGTTTCCCCTTGGTCGTGCGCGTGCACGTGTGTGTGGATATTTTCCAAAAAAGGCCCCTAGTATAAAAGGAGGGGAATGGGCACCGGCCGCATCGCCCACCCCATTTCCCCCAAATCGCCTCCCACTCCCTCCTCTCTCCTCTGCCTCGTCGTCTCCCTCACCGGCCACCCCACCTGCTCGCTCACCACCACCGCCTCCCTCTCTCCTCCTGCTTGCTTCTGGCTCGGATGGAGCAAGGCCGTGGCGAAGCTGCCATGATAGAAGGAGGTGCTACATCCCCACGCGCTGGATCGGTCACTGTGGCGGCGGGTGTGGAGGAGAAGAAGGTGGCCGTGGCGGCCTCCGCCGTGCCGGAGCTTGGCGTGACGGCGTCCAGCGGCCCATCTCATGGACCTACGGAGGCCGGCGGCGAGCACGTGGACCTGCAGGTAATCCTTGCCAGCAGTCCCCTCCGTTTCTAGTTACGCCCATTAAGCAGTAGATTTAGATGTTTGATTGATTGATTTATAGTGAAAGGTTAAGTTTGGTGTGATTGCATCATCCAGTAGATCTACTAGTTAGGGTTTTTGAGTTAGATGTTTAGTTGGGGGTTTTTGGTATTGGATTCAATTATAGCCACTGATATGTGGAATCTATGATTGAATTAATCATCCAGTGGATGTAGTGTGGTTAGGTTTTTTTTGTATTGGATTAATTTATAGGCAGTTATATGTTGAATCTGTGATTGAATCTGTTTGGGGAACGTAGCATAATTCAAAAATTTTCTACGTCTTCACCAAGATCCAAGTATGGAGACATCTAGCAACGAGCAACTAAGAGTGCATCTACATACCGTTATGAAGATTGCGTGCGGAAGCTTTCAACGAAGCAAGGATGAAGTAGTCGTACTCTTCACGTTCTTCGTCACCGATGATCTAGCGCCGAATGGACGGCACCTCCGCGTTCAACACACGTACGGTGCAGCAACGTCACCTCCTTCTTGATCCAGCAAGGGGGGAGGAGAAGTCGTCAGAGATCCGGCAGCACGATGGCGTGATGACGGATGCAGTGGAGATCGCAGCAGGGCTTCGCCGGGCTGCCCTGCAAAGGAGTTGGGAGCTGTGACGGGAGGGGGAGAGGCGCCAGGGCTGAGGTGCGGCTGCCCTCCCCCCCCCACATATATGTAGGGGGCCAGGGGTGGCGCCAGCCCCTTGCAGATCCAATCTGCAAGGGGGGGCAGCGGCCAGGGAGGAGTCCCCCTCCCCAAAGGCAAGTGGTGGCCCCCCCTCCCCTTAGTGTTTTATCCCTATGCGCATGGGGAGGTGGGGGCCCCTTGTGGTGCGCCAGCCCAGGGGGCTGCACACATCCCCTTGCGGCCTGGGGGCCCCACCGGGAGGGGTGGCCCCACCCGGTGGACCCTCGGGGCCCCTCCGGTGGTCCCGGGACGCTCCCGGTGACCCCCGGAGATCACCCGTTGGCCGAAACTGGACTTCCCATATATCAATATTTACCTCCGGACCATTCCGGAACTCCTCGTGACGTCCGGGATCTCATCCGGGACTCCGAACAACTTTCGGGTTTTCCACGTGCATTAATCTCTACGACCCTAGCGTTACCGAACCTTAAGTGTGTAGACCCTACGGGTTCGGGAGACACGTAGACATGACCGAGACCACTCTCCGGTCAATAACCAACAGCGGGATCTGGATACCCATGTTGGTTCCCACGTGTTCCTCGATGATCTTCATCGGATGAACCACTGTGTCAAGGATTCACTCAATCCCGTATGTTATTCCCTTTGTCCATCGGTACGGTACTTACCCGAGATTCGATCATCGGTATTCCCAATACCTTGTTCAATCTCGTTATGGCAAGTCTCTTTACTCGATCCGTAATCCATCATCCCGTGACTAACAACTTAGTCACATCGAGCTCATTATGATGACGTCTTACCGAGTGGGCCCAGAGGTACCTCTCCGTCATACGGAGTGACAACATCCCAGTCTCGGTTCGTACCAACTCAACAGACACTTTCGGAGATACCCGATGCGTACCTTTATAGCCACCCAGTTACGTTGTGACGGTTGGCACACCCAAAGCACTCCTACGGTATCCGGGAGTTGTACAACCTCATGGTCTAAGGAATAAATACTTGACACCGAAAAGCTTATGCATTACGAACTATACGATCTCGTGTTATGCTCAAGTTTGGGTCTTGTCCATCACATCATTCTCCTAATGATGTGATCTCGTTATCACTGACATCTCATGTCCATGGTCAGGAAACCGTGACCATCTGTTGATCAACGAGCTGGTTACTAGAGGCCTACCAGGGACTCATTGTGGTCTGTGTATTCACACATGTATCGCTGTTTCCGTACAATACAATTCAAGCATGAATAACAGACAATTATCATGAACAAGGAGATATAATAATAATGCTTTTATTATTGCCTCTAGGGCATATCTCCAACAGTCTCCCACTTGCATTAGAGTCAATAATCTAGTTACATTGTGATGAATCGAACACCCATAGAGTTCTGGTGTTGATCATGTTTTGCTCGTGAAAGAGGTTTAGTCAACGGGTCTGCAACATTCATATCCGTATGTACTTTACAAATATCTATATCTCCATCCTGAACATAATTCCGGATGGAGTTGAAACGGCGCTTGATGTGCTTGGTCTTCTTGTGAAACCTGGGCTCCTTGGTAATAGTAATAGCACCAGTGTTGTCACAGAAGAGAGTCATCGGGCTTGACGCGCTTGGAATGACTCCTAGGTCGGTGATGAACTCCTTCATCCAGACTCCTTCCTGCGCTGCTTCAGAAGCAGCTATGTACTCCGCTTCACATGTAGATGCTGCCACCACGCTTTGCTTGCAACTGCACCAGCTGACTGCCCCTCCATTCAAAATATACACGTATCCGGTTTGTGACTTAGAGTCATCCAGATCTGTGTCGAAGCTAGCATCGACGTAACCCTTTACGACGAGCTCTTCGTCACCTCCATAAACGAGAAACATATCCTTAGTCCTTTTCAGGTACTTCAGGATGTTCTTGACCGCTGTCCAGTGTTCCGTACCGGGATCACTTTGGTACCTCCCTACCAAACTTATGGCAAGGTTCACATCAGGTCTGGTACACAGCATGGCATACATGATAGAACCTATTGCCGAGGCATAGGGAATGACACTCATCTTTTCTCTATCTTCTGCCGTGGTCGGCGACTGAGTCTTACTCAATCTCATACCTTGCAAAACAGGCAAGAATCCTTTCTTTGACTGATCCATATTGAACTTCTTCAATATTTTGTCAAGGTATGTACATTGCGAAAGACCAATGAGGCGTCTTGATCTATCTCTATAGATTTTGATGCCTAATATGTAAGCAGCTTCTCCAAGGTCCTTCATTGAAAAACTTTTATTCAAGTAGGCCTTTACATTTTCCAAGAATTCTATATCATTTCCCATTAGCAATATGTCATCCACATATAATATGAGAAATGCTACAGAGCTCCCACTCACTTTCTTGTAAATACAGGCTTCTCCATAAGTCTGTATAAAGCCAAACGCTTTGATCACCTCATCAAAGCGAATATTCCAACTCCGAGATGCTTGCACCAGCCCGTAAATCGAGCGCTGGAGCTTGCATACCTTGTTAGCGTTCTCTGGATCGACAAAACCTTCCGGTTGCATCATATACAATTCTTCCTTGAGGAAGCCATTAAGGAATGCTGTTTTGACGTCCATTTGCCATATCTCATAATCATAGAATGCGGCAATAGCTAACATGATTCTGATTGACTTCAGCATCGCTACGGGAGAGAAAGTCTCGTCGTAGTCAATCCCTTGAACTTGTCGATAACCCTTAGCGACAAGCCGAGCCTTATAGATGGTCACATTACCATCCGCGTCTGTCTTCTTCTTAAATATCCATTTGTTTTCTATGGCGTGCCTGTCATCAGGCTAGTCCACCAAAGTCCATACTTTGTTTTCATACATGGATTCTATCTCGGATTTCATGGCTCCTAGCCATTTATTGGAATCTGGGCCCGCCATCGCTTCTTCATAGTTCGAAGGTTCACCGTTGTCTAACAACATGATTTCCAGTACAGGGTTGCCGTACCACTCTGGTGCGGAACGTGCCCTTGTGGACCTTCGAAGTTCAGTAGTAACTTGATCTGTTTCTTCATGATCATTATCATTATCTTCCTCCCTTGTCGGTGCAGGCACCTCAGGAACAGTTTCCTGCGTTGCGCTACTTTCCGGTACAGGAGTGGTGACTATCACCTCATCAAGTTCTACTTTCCTCCCACTTACTTCTTTCGAGAGAAACTCTTTCTCCAGAAAGTATCCATTCTTGGCAACAAAGACTTTGCCTTCGGATCTGTGGTAGAAGGTGTACCCAATAGTTTCCTTTGGATATCCTATGAAGACGCATTTTTCCGATTTGGGTTCGAGCTTTTCAGGTTGAAGTTTCTTGACATAAGCATCGCAACCCCAAACTTTTAGAAACGACAGCTTCGGTTTCTTGCCAAACCAAAGTTCATACGGAGTCGTCTCAACGGATTTTGACGGAGCCCTATTTAAAGTGAATGCGGCAGTCTCTAAAGCATAACCCCAAAAAGATAGCGGTAAATCGGTGAGGGACATCATAGATCGCACCATGTCCAACAGAGTACGATTTCGACGTTCGGACACACCGTTACGTTGAGGTGTTCCGGGCGGTGTCAATTGTGAAACAATTCCACAGCTCCTAAGGTGTGTGCCAAATTCATGACTTAAATATCCACCCCCACGATCCGATCGCAAGAACTTTATTTTTCTGTCACGTTGATTCTCAACCGCATTCTGAAATTCCTTGAACTTTTCAAAGGTCTCAGACTTGTGTTTCATCAAATAGATATACCCATATCTACTCAAGTCATTGTTGGAAATATGCCCTAGAGGCAATAATAAAAGAGTTATTATTATATTTCCTTGTTCATGATAATCGTTTATTATCCATGCTATAATTGTATTGATTGGAAACTCAAATACATGTGTGGATAAATAGACAGACTTTGTGTCCCTAGTGAGCCTCTACAGGACTAGCTCGTTGATCAAAGATGACCGCGGTTTCCAGGTCATAGACATGAGTTGTCATTTGATAACGGGATCACATCATTAGGAGAATGATGTGATGGACGAGACCCAAACGTTAAACATAGCTTTTGATCGTGTCAGTTATCGCTATAGTTTTCTGCATGTCAAGTATAAGTTCCTATGACCATGAGATCATGTAACTCACTGACACCGTAGGAGTGCTTTGTGTGTGCCAAACGTCGCAACGTAACTGGGTGACTATAAAGGTACTCTACAGGTATCTCTGAGGGTATCCGTTGAGTTGACATGGATCGAGACTGGGATTTGTCACTCCGTGTGACGGAGAGGTATCTCCGGGCCCACTCGGTAATACGTCATCTCAATGAGCTCAAAGTGACTAAGTAGTTGGTCACGGGATTATGTATTACGGTAACGAGTAAAGAGACTTGCCGGTAACGAGATTGAACTAGGTATAGAGATACCGACGATCGAATCTCGGGCAAGTAACATACCGACGAGACAAAGGGAACTGTATACGGGATTGCCTGAATCCTTGACATCGTGGTTCATCCGATGAGATCATCGAGAAACATGTGGGAACCAATATGGGTATCCAGATCCCGCTATTGGTTATTGACCTGGGAGTGTCTCGGTCATGTCTACATGGTTTCCGAACCCGCAGGGTCTACACACTTAACGTTCGGTGACGCTAGGGTTGTTAGTGAGAAAAGTGTATGGTTACCGAAGGTTGTTCGGAGTCCCGGATGAGATCCCGGACATGACGAGGGTCTCCGGAATGGTCCGGAGACGAAGATTGATATATAGGATGATAGGTTTCGGAGTCCGGAAGTGTTCCGGGGAGCATCGGGAAATCGGCGGAGTACCGGAAAGGGTTTCGGGGGTCCCGGAAGTGTTTCTGGGCCTAATGGGCCACAAGGGGGGACACCACAGCCCTCAGGGGGCTGTGCGCCCCCCCCTGGGCCCTCTCCTTGTGCGCCAAGGGAGGTGGGACCCCCTAGGGTGGCCGCACCCCCTTAGCCTTGGGGGGCAAGGCACCTAGGGGGGGAAACCCTAGGGCCAGCCTTGGCCGCCGCCCCCTCCCCTTGCCCTGGCCGCCGGCCCCCTAGGGGAAACCCTAGGGCGCCCCTCACCTCTCCACCCCCCCTATATATAGTGAGGCAAAGGAAGGGCAGCAAACACAAGTTCGTGCCTCGGTGCTGCCCTCCCTCTCCCATAACATCTTCTTCTCCCGCGGTGCTTAGGCGAAGCCCTGCCGGAGTTCTTCTCCACCATCACCACCACGCCGTCGTGCTGCCGGTTCTCCATCAACCTCTCCTCCACCCCTTGCTGGATCAAGAAGGAGGAGACGTCCCCGAGCCGTACGTGTGAAGAACGCGGAGGCACCGTTGCTTCGGTGCTTGGATCTTCAGCGATCTGAATCGCGGCGAGTACGACTCCATCAACCGCGTTCTTAACGCTTCCGCTTAGCGATCTACAAGGGTATGTGGATCCTACTCTCCCCTCGTAGTTGCATCTACTAGATTGATCTTGGTGAACGTAGAGAAAATTTTTTGTTTTCCATGCAACGTTCCCCAACAGTGGTATCAGAGCTAGGATCTTGCGTAGATGCTTTCTCGAGTAGAGCACAAAAGGGTTTGTGGCGTTGATGTTTAAATTGCTGCCCTCCTTAGTCTTTCTTGATTCAGCGGTATTATGGGATGAAGCGGCCCGGACCAACTTTACATGTCCACGTACATGAGACCGGTTCCATCGACAGACATGTGACTTTTGTTGCATAAGATGGCTGGCGGGTGTCTGTCTCTCCTATCTTAGTTGAATCGGAATAGAACAAGGCGGTCCTTGTAGAAGGTTAAATAGCAACTTGAATATCACCGTTGTGGTTTTGCGTAGGTAAGAAGCGTTCTTGCTAGTTACCCATAGCAGCCACGTAAAACATGCAACAACAAATTAGAGGACGTCTAACTTGTTTTTGCAGGGTATGTATGTGATATGATATGGCCAATGACATGATGAAATATATTTGATGTATGAGATGATCATGTTGTAATAGTTAATATCGACTTGCATGTCGATGCATACGGCAACCGGCAGGAGCCATAGGGTTGTCTTTAATTTTTGTATGACCTGCGTGTCAATCATTAAGCGCTTTGTAATGCTTTACTTTATCGCTAAACGGTAGCAATAGTAGTAAGAGCATGGTGGGCGCCGACAACCCCGATGGCGACACGATGATGGAGATCATGATGATGGGGATCATGGTGTGGCGCCGGTGACGATGGAGATCATGCCGGTGCTTTGGAGATGGAGATCAAAAGCACGAGTTGATGGCCATATCATGTCACTTATGATTTGCATGTGATGTTAATCCTTTTATGC
>LR738714.1:607397111-607426506 GCA_902687465.1 Secale cereale | reverse complement strand
TGGCTGAAACCGGGACTAATGCCCCCCTTTAGTCCCGGTTGCTGCCACCAACCGGGACTAAAGGTCCCTTTTCAGCAGCCGAAAGGGCGGGAAGGTGGGGCCTTTAGTCCCGGTTGGTGGCAGCAACCGGGGCTAAAGGGGGGCTTTAGTCCCGGTTTCAGCCACCAACCGGGACTAATGCCACCCTTTAGTCCCGGTTGGTGCCACCAACCGGGACCAAAGGCCCTGTGCTGGCGCGGGTGCGGTGGGATGTTTAGTCCCACCTCGCTAGCTGAGGGAGCTCGAGGGTGGTTTATAAGGGCTGCTGCTCCCTCCATCTCGAGCTCCTCTCAAATGCAGGCTTCTGGGCCTAACTCTGCGCGCTGCCCTGTGAGCTTGCTGGGCCTTATATTACAGGTGTATCCTGTGCTATAGGCCTTGCAGGCTCACTGGGCAGCGCCCAATTTTTTTTTCCTTTTTTGCTTTATTTATTTCTAAGTTGTTTTTTGCTGTATTTAGAGTTGCTTTATTTATTTTATTTTCTTTGTTTATTTCTAAGTTGTTTTTTGCTGTATTTAGAGTTGCTTTATTTATTTTACTTCCTTTATTTATTTTCTTTGTTGCTTTATTTATTTTATTTTGTTTATACTTAATTACAACAAAATACTTATTGTTGCTATTTATTACTAAGTTGTTTTTTGCTGTATTTAGAGTTGCTTTATTTATTTTATTTTCTTTGTTTATTTCTAAGTTGTTTTTTGCTGTATTTAGAGTTGCTTTATTTATTTTACTTTCTTTATTTATTTTCTTTGTTGCTTTATTTATTTTATTTTGTTTATACTTACAACAAAATACTTATTGTTGCTATTTATTTTTCAAGTTTGTTTTGTTTTGTTTTGTTTTGTTAGTGCAAGTAGTATTGAAATTTGAATAGTACAAACGGACAATGGTATCATACTCGTTTGTTACAAAGTTGGCATGGTATCATCATAATAGTTGCGGAAATAACTCTTCACTTTTTCTTCGCTTGTGTCATTTGCTTATTGCGCCGTAACCATGGATAATCTTCATCGTTTATCAGGATGCTTGGGTCAGCCTTGACTTTGAAGGGAGGAATTTCATGAAACTTTTCATAATCTTCAGACATGTCTGTCTTGCCCTCCACTCCCAGGATGTCACTTTTTCCTGAAAGAACTATGTGGCGCTTTGGCTCATCGTATGATGTATTCGCTTCCTTATCTTTTCTTTTTCTCGGTCTGGTAGACATGTCCTTCACATAGATAACATGTGCCACATCATTGGCTAGGACGTACGGTTCGTCATTGTATCCAAGATTTTTCAGATCCACTGTTGTCATTCCGTACTGTGGGTCTACCTGTACCCCGCCTCCTGACAGATTGACCCATTTACACTTAAACAAAGGGACCTTAAAATCATGTCCGTAGTCAAGTTCCCATATGTCCACTATGTAACCATAATATGTGTCCTTTCCCCTCTCGGTTGTTGCATCAAAGTGGACACCGCTGTTTTGGTTGGTGCTCTTTTGATCTTGGACAATCGTGTAAAATGTATTTCCATTTATCTCGTATCCTTTGTAAATCAATACAGTCGAAGATGGTCCCCTGGACAACAAGTACAACTCATCACAAACAGTGTTGTCACCTCTGAGACGTGTTTCCAACCAACTGCTGAAAGTCCTGATGTGTTCACGTGTAATCCAGTCGTCGCACTGCTCCGGGTGTTTGGAGCGCAGACTGTTCTTGTGTTCATCGACATACGGGGTCACCAATGTAGAGTTCTGTAGAACTGTGTAGTGTGCTTGAGACCAAGAATAACCGTCCCTGCATATTATTGAGTCCCTTCCAAGCGTGCCTTTTCCAGTCAGTCTGCCCTCGTACCGCGATTTAGGGAGACCTATCTTATTAAGGCCAGGAATGAAGTCAACACAAAACCCGATGACATCCTCTGTTTGATGGCCCATGGAGATGCTTCCTTCTGGTCTGGCGCGGTTACGGACATATTTCTTTAGGACTCCCATGAACCTCTCAAAGGGGAACATATTGTGTAGAAATACAGGCCCCAGAATGACAATCTCGTCGACTAGATGAACTAGGACGTGTGTCATGATATTGAAGAAGGATGGTGGGAACACAAGCTCGAAACTAACAAGACATTGCGCCACATCACTCCTTAGCCTTGGTACGATTTCTGGATCGATCACCTTCTGAGAGATTGAATTGAGGAATGCACATAGTTTCACAATGGCTAATCGGACGTTTTCTGGTAGAAGCCCCCTCAATGCAACCGGAAGCAGTTGCGTCATAATCACATGGCAGTCATGAGACTTTAGGTTCTGGAACTTTTTCTCTGCCATATTTATTATTCCCTTTATATTCGACGAGAAGCCAGTCGGGACCTTCATACTGAGAAGGCATTCAAAGAAGATTTCTTTCTCTTCCTTCGTAAGAGCATAGCTGGCAGGACCTTCATACTGCTTTGGAGGGATGCCGTCTTTTTCGTGCAAACGTTGCAGGTCCTCCCGTGCCTCAGCTGTATCTTTTGTCTTTCCATACACGCCCAAGAAGCCTAGCAGGTTCACGCAAAGGTTCTTCGTCACGTGCATCACGTCGATTGAAGAGCGGACCTCTAGGTCTTTCCAGTAGGGTAGGTCCCAAAATATAGATTTCTTCTTCCACATGGGTGCGTGTCCCTCATCGTCATTCGGAACAGCTAGTGCGCCGGGGCCCTTTCCGAAGATTACGTGTAAATCATTTACCATAGCAAGTACGTGATCACCGGTACGCATGGCGGGCTTCTTCCGGTGATCTGCCTCGCCTTTGAAATGCTTGCCTTTCTTTCGACATTGATGGTTGGTCGGAAGAAATCGACGATGGCCCAGGTACACATTCTTCCTGCACTTGTCCAGGTATATACTTTCAGTGTCATCTAAACAGTGCGTGCATGCGTGGTATCCTTTGTTTGTCTGTCCTGAAAGGTTACTGAGAGCGGGCCAATCGTTGATGGTCATGAACAGCAACGCCTTTAGGTCAAATTCCTCCTGTTTGTGCTCATCCCACGCACGTACACCGTTTCCATTCCACAGCTGTAAAAGTTCTTTAACTAATGGCCTTAGGTACACATCAATGTCGTTGCCGGGTTGCTTAGGGCCTTGGATGAGAACTGGCATCATAATGAACTTCCGCTTCATGCACATCCAAGGAGGAAGGTTATACATACATAGAGTCACGGGCCAGGTGCTGTGATTGCTGCTCTGCTCCCCGAAAGGATTAATGCCATCCGCGCTTAGAGCAAACCATACGTTCCTTGCGTCCTTTGCAAACTCCTCCCAGTACTTTCTCTCGATTTTTCTCCATTGCGACCCGTCAGCGGGTGCTCTCAACTTCCCGTCTTTCTTACGGTCCTCACTGTGCCATCGCATCAACTTGGCATGCTCTCTGTTTCTAAACAAACGTTTCAACCATGGTATTATAGGAGCATACCACATCACCTTCGCAGGAACCCTCTTCCTGGCGGGCTCGCCATCAACATCACCAGGGTCATCTCGTCTGATCTTATACCGCAACGCACCGCATACCGGGCATGCGTTCAGATCGTTGTATGCACCGCGGTAGAGGATGCAGTCATTAGGGCATGCATGTATCTTCTGCACCTCCAATCGTAGAGGGCATACGACCTTCTTTGCTGCGTATGTACTGTCGGGCAATTCGTTATCCTTCGGAAGCTTCTTCTTCAATATTTTCAGTAGCTTCTCAAATCCTTTGTCAGCCACAGCATTCTCTGCCTTCCACTGCAGCAATTCCAGTACGGTACCGAGCTTTGTGTTGCCATCTTCGCAATTGGGGTACAACCCTTTTTTGTGATCCTCTAACATGCGATCGAACTTCAGCTTCTCCTTTTGACTTTCGCATTGTGTCCTTGCATCGACAATGACCCGGCGAAGATCATCATTTGGTTCCTCTTGATCTTCAGCAGCTTCACCCGTTGCAGCATCATTGGGCACATCGTCTGGTCCCTCTTGATCTTCACCAGCTCCCCCCATTGCAGCATCACCGTATTCAGGGGGCACATAGTTGTCATCGTACTCTTCTTCTTCGCCGTCTTCCATCATAACCCCTATTTCTCCGTGCCTCGTCCAAACATTATAGTGTGGCATGAAACCCTTGTAAAGCAGGTGGGAGTGAAGGATTTTTCGGTTAGAGTAAGACATCGTATTCACACATTGAGTGCATGGACAACACATAAAACCATTCTGCTTGTTTGCCTCTGCCGCATTTAGAAACTCACGCACGCCCTTAATGTACTCGGAGGTGTGTCTGTCACCGTACATCCATTGGCGGTTCATCTGCGTGCATTTATATATAATTAATAGTGTCAAAAACCATTACAGAACATCATAAATAGATAATTAAGTGACCAAATGGATAAAAGTTCATCATCACATTAAAACCAAAGTACATACATATATAGTTCTCATCTAACAACATATATAGCTCTCCATACACATCGAAACTATGTAAAACATTTCAACGCGATAAGCAAATGCTATCATAATCGCAACCAAGGTAACAATTGATCCAACGGCATAATGATACCAAGCCTCGGTATTAATGGCATATTTTCTAATCTTTTTAATCTTCAACCGCATTGCATCCATCTTGATCTTGTGATCATCGACGACATCCGCAACATGCAACTCCAATATCATCTTCTCGTCCACAATTTTTTTTTATTTTTTCCTTCAAGAATTTGTTTTCTTCTTCAACTAAATTTAACCTCTCGACAATAGGTTCCATCTTGATCTTGTGATCATCGATAACTTCCGCAACATGCAACTCCAATTCCATCTTCTCCTCCTCCATTTTTCCAATTTTTTCTTTAACGAAATGTTTTCCTCTTCAACTAAATTTAACCTCTCCACAAGAGGGTCGGTTGGAATTTCCGGTTCAACTACCTCCTAGACATAATAAAACATCTATGCATGTCAGGTTGGTCGGCATAACTATCGTAAGCACTAAAACAAATAGTTATAAATTAAAGATAATATACCACATCCGAATCGTAGACCGGACGAGGGCCCACGTGGGCGGATATCAAAACCATCGCACTATATAATAACAAGCAATAATAAACGTAAGAAAATTAGACAAATATCTATCTAAAGCAATAATAAAAGTAAGAAAAGCATGGACATAACAAGAGGCTCACCACGGTGGTGCCGGTGACGAGATCGGCGGGGGCGATCGACGGCGACGAAGACGGGGACGGGACGTGACGGACCGCTAAACCTAGACAAATCTCGGAGAAAATAGAGCTTCGAGAGGAGAAAAGCTTAACTAGTGTGGCTCGGGCATTCCACCGAACATGTTGTGTGCATAGGAGGTGAGCTATAGCAACACTAACCCCTCTCCCCCTCGGCCAGAAAAAAAAACAGAGCAGTGAGCTCTGCTCTTGAGTGAGGGGGTTTATATAGGCAACTCACTGGTCCCGGTTGGTGCTAAAAACCGGGGCTAAAGGGGTGCCTTTGGTCCCGGTTCATAAAACAAACCGGGACTAATAGTGGTCGGCCAGGAGCAAGAGCCATTGGTCCCGATTTTTAGCTCCAACCGGGACCAATAGGTCCAGACGAACCGGGACCAATGGCCCACGTGGCCCGGCCGGCCCCCTGTGCTAACGAACCGGGTCCAGTACCCCCATTGGTCCCGGTTCTAGATTGAACCGGGGCTAATGGGCTGGACCAATGCCCTATTTTCTACTAGTGGTTATATGTAGTTAGTAGTATAATTGAATTAATTACTTATATTGCAGAATGAGGAAGCTGTTGGCAACAAGAGGAAGCTGGACATTGCTGGGTTCAACGAACGGTCTGATTCTCACGACGACGACGAGGTAACCCCAAGCTGTTTTTTGGCCCTGTTTGGATGCATAGGTTAGAGCTAGTTTGGGGTGCTCGCCATGGATCTCGTCAAGGTCTACTACATCTAGCGTACCAGTTCAATGTCGTAGCTGCTACTATGTGTTTTGGTAATAATCATGTTCTGTGTTTCCATTTATCTAGGACTGGGAGCATCGACCAGGCACAATTTGCTTGATGTTATTATGTTATTATGTGAACTTCTGCCTGCATCTTTGGTGAACTTCTGCCTTATGTTATTATGTGTGATGTTCTAATGCCCCTATTGCTTCTTTTGAATCATTCTTTTCAAGACATAATATATGTTCTCTAGCGCATGTCCAAATTTGGGATTTATTTGTACATCCTACTAGTATGTGTTAATCATTTGCTGGGATGGCATCTGCTTCGATCATAGGATAGTTATCTAGATTGAGTAATGTTGATATGCATCTTACGTGTGGGACAAATGATCAAATCAAATTGCAGTTTTAGCGCATGTCAAATTTGAGACCTGTGATTTGAGTTCAGTTTGGTTAGATTCACCTGTGGTCTATTCCTGTTTAATTAATTCCTGGACGTTCGTGGCTAGCTATTTGATGTTTGTTAATTAAAATTCCAGTAGATGGCAGTTATCTGATGTTTGTTTGTTCATTAAATTCCAGTAAATGGCAATTATCTGATGTTTGTTAATTACATTACTCTAAATGGGAAGTATGTATTTATGCAAATCATTTGTATGTGCAGTACAACTCTGGAGATGAGGTGGAAGAGTGGAACCACAAGTCCTTCATTGAGAAGGAAGCCAACAAGATTAGAGAGAAGGGGAAGGCGGCGTACTACAAGTGGGGCAAGTTCAGGTGCCCATACTGCACCACTAAGCCAATTCCCGAGGATGGGATGTATGAGCACCTTATGTCGCATGCACGCGGTTTAAAGGTGAGTGGGAGGGACCTGAAGATCAGGGCAGAGCATGCAGCCCTCCCGAAGGTTATGAGTCCCATGTAGTCACCCTCTGTGAAGTTGATGATGTTTAACTTTTGCGCTAGCTAGTATGGTTGTGAACTGTGAAGTGTTTGTGAACTGTTAAGTAGAATGGCAGGTTCTTAAGTACTATGGCAGACTTAATTAAACCCCATCTAGTATGTCTCCGGCATCCATATGTTTAATTTTCCTAGTATGTCTCTGAAGTATATCAACTATCTAGATGCCGGCAGACTCTTAAGTACCCCATATGTCCTATTTTTAGAAAAGTCATGCTAAAATTCATGGAAAATTTCAGAATGACCTTTGCTGAAAATAGGACATATGGAGTACCCGAATTTGTCGAAACGGAAGTTAATCGACATTCCAGCAACATTGTCCATCAACTTTTCACTGAATGAATGTGTATTGTGACGATAAATGGAACAACCATAGATATTATTATTTTCAGTGCAATGTCCTAAATTTCAAAACGAGGATTATCTACCCGTCCTTAACCTACTAACTTGGTTCTCCAAAGTACTTAACAGTTAAAGATAATGTCCAAATTAGACTGCCAAACCACCAAGACTTGAACAAGTATGAGCATCAAATCGAAGTTGCAAAAGTGCACCATTCAGGCACGAGCAGATTTGACATGAACAATCACAAGAAAATAAAACTATATGCATCATACATGTACTAGCTAATAAAATTGAGATGGAGCTCACCAACGACTTGCAGCCGACGAGGTCGAGGAGGACACGAGGTGATGCTGGAGAGGCGGTGACGAACCAACCGCTGCCGGAGCCTGAGATGGGAGGCCGTACGAACACACTGCAGCGCGGATCTTAACACTCCATGAGCTCCGATCTAGTCGGCTTCAAACTGGACCATTGGCGATTCGGCGGCACAGCGGGCACAGTGGGCACGAGCCAGCGGGCACAGCGGGCACAACTGGAACATCACCTCCGGTATGCGTACTCACCCAGTTTGCAGCCGACACAAGCTTGGAGGAGGATCGAGGTGGAGAGAATGAAGGGAAAGTGAGTGGGTAGGTGTGGCTGTCCAAAATATCTAGCTGTCCTACTTTACTAATGGCGCACCAGTCATCAATGCGCCATTAGTAACCAACGTTACTAATGGCGCATTGATGGCTGGTGCGCCATTAGTAGTTTTGCAACAAAAAGAATAAAAAATATAATAAAAAAGAACATTAATGGCGCACTTTACTGCTGGTGCGCCATTACTAGTTACAACTAGTAATGGCGCACTTTGTCTGGATGCGCCATTAGTATGTTTGGACAGGCGCACTAGTTAAAAAAAACGTTTTGATACTAATGGCGCACCCTGGGCCAAGTGCGCCATTAGTAGTTTGAACTCTAATGGCATATGAGAGGTTGGTGCGCCATTATTATATACTAATGGCGCACTGCTTGTCTGGTGCGCCATTAGTATCAATTCCATCTATAGCCCTTTTCCTAGTAGTGGGTGTGGAGGCACAATGCTCCCCAAGAAGCCACTAGGGCCACCGTATTCTCCTCACGCCCTCACACGATGCAAGGTGCCGTGATTCCACTAGTGGTGCCCTTGAAGGCGGCAACCAAACCTTTACAAACAAGGTTGGGGCTATCTCCACAACTTGGAGGCTCCCAACGAAACCACGAAGCTTCACCACAATGGAATATGGCTTCGAGGTGACCTCAACCGTCTAGGGTGCTCAAACACCCAAGAGTAACAAGATCCGCAAGAGATTAGTGGGGGGAATCAAATATCCCTTGGTGGAAGTGTAGATCGATGCCTTCTCAAGCAATCCCGAGCAAATCAACAGGTTTGATTGGTTAGGGAGAGAGATCGGACGGAAATGGAGCTTTGGAGCAACAATGGAGTATGTGGGGGAAGAGGTAAGTCTTTTTGGGGAAGAAGACCCACTATATATAGTGGGAGAGCAAATCCAACCGCTATGCACGTTTTCTGCCCGCAGAGAGCGGTAGTACCGCACGTAAGTTGCGGTACTACCGCTTGCTGAGCGGTACTACCGCTCTGGGGGCGGTACTACCGCTAGGCAGAAACAAGCGAGTCGATGACAACCACGGATGAAATAAATTACATCCGTGGCTACATCCGCAGAAATACGGTAGTAGCAAAACACGACACGGTACTATCACTTGGAGCAAGCGGTACTACCGCATAGGATGCGGAAGTAAAAAATTACTTCCGCACCTACTTCCACACTTGGTACAGTGCCGGGCCAGATATACGGTACTACCGTTCTGGAGCCGCAGTACTACCGCTGGTGCGGTACTACCGTGTCTTCAGGCGGTACTACCGTGTGGCTGTGCGGTACTACCGCTTATGGAGCGGTACTACCGCTCGCCAGGCATATGTTTTAGTTAAGAAGTCTGAAGGAAATATGCCCTAGAGGCAATAATAAAGTTGTTATTTATATTTCCTTATATCATGATAAATGTTTATTATTCATGCTAGAATTGTATTAACCGGAAACTTAGTACATGTGTGGATACATAGACAAAACAATATGTCCCTAGTATGCCTCTACTAGACTAGCTCATTGATGAAAGATGGTTATGTTTCCTAGCCATAGACATGAGTTGTCATTTGATCAATGGGGTCACATCATTAGGAGAATGATGTGATGGACAAGACCCATCCGTTAGCATAGCACTATGATCGTTTAGTTTTACTGCTATTGCTTTCTTCATGACTTATACATGTTCCTATGACTATGAGATTATGCAACTCCCGAATACCGTAGGAACACCTTGTGTGCTATCAAACGTCACAACGTAACTGGGTGATCATAAAGATGCTCTACAGGTGTCTCCGAAAGTATTCGTGGTGTTGGCATAGATCAAGATTAGGATTTGTCACTCCGAGTGTCGGAGAGGTATCTCTGGGCCCTCTTGGTAACACACATCACAATAAGCCTTGCAAGCAAAAGACTAATAAGTTAGTCATGATATGATGTGTTACGGAACGAGTAAAGAGACTTGCCGGTAATGAGATTGAACTAGGTATGGAGATACCCACGATCAAATCTCGGGCAAGTAACATACCGATGACAAAAGGAATAACGTATGTTGTTATGCGGTTTGACCGATAAAGATCTTCGTAGAATATGTAGGAGCCAATATGAACATCCAGGTTCCGCTATTGGTTATTGACCGGAGATGAGTCTCGGTCATGTCTACATAGTTCTCGAACCCGTAGGGTCCGCACGCTTAACGTTTGATGACGATCGGTATTATGAGTTTATGAGTATTGATGTACCGAAGGTAGTTCGGAGTCCCGGATGAGATCACGGACATGACGAGGAGTCTCGGAATGCCCGAGACATAAAGATTGATATATTGGACGACTATATTCGGACACCGGAAGTGTTCCGAAAAAGTTTCGGATTTAACTGGATTGCCGGAGGGGGTTACCGGAACCCCCTACGAGGGGGGATGGTCCATAGTGGGCCTTGAGGAAAGGAGAGAGGCAGCCCATAGAGGCTGGCCGGCGCCCCACCTAGGGATCCTAGTTGGACTAGGATTGGGGGGGCGCCACCTCTCCCTCTTTTCCTTTCCCTCTCTTCCTTCTTGGTGGACTCCTACTAGGAATAGGATTGCAATCATATTCCTAGTAGGATTGCCCTAGCCGCACCATAGGAGGCCGGCCGGCCCTCCTCCCTTGCTCCTTTATATACGGGGGCTGGGGGCACCCAAAGACACACTAGTTGAATTATTTTAGCCGTGTGCGGTGCCCCCATCCACAGAAACACACCTCGGTCATACCGTTGCAGTGCTTAGGCGAAGCCCTGCGCCGGTGAATACATCATATCCGTCACCACGCCGTCGTGCTGACGAAACTCTCCCGTGAAGCTCAACTGGATCAAGAGCTCGTGGGACGTCATCGAGCTGAACGTGTGCTGAACGCGGTGGTGCCGTACGTTCGGTGCTTGATCGGTTGGATCGCGAAGAAGTTCGACAACATCAACCGCGTCACTTGACGCTTCCGCTCCCGGTCTACGAGGGTACGTAGACACACTCTCCCCTCTCGTTGTTATGCATCTAGTAGATAGATCTTGCGTGATCGTAGGAAAATTTTAAAATACTACGTTCCCCAACAGTGGCATCAGAGCCAGGTCTATGCGTAGATGATATGCACGAGTAGAACACATTGAGTTGTGGGCGATACTAGTCATACTGCTTACCAGCATGTCATACTTTGCTTCGGCGGTATTGTGAGATGAAGCGGCCCGGACCGACATTACGCGTACACTTACGCGAGACTGGTTTCACCATTACGAGCACTCGTTGCTTAAAGGTGACTGGCGGGTGTCTGTCTCTCTCACTTTAGCTGAATCAATTGTGGCTACGCCCGGTCCTTGTGAAGGTTAAAACAGCACATACTTGACGAAACATCGTTGTGGTTTTGTATGCGTAGGTAAGAACGGTTCTTGCTAAGCCCGTAGCAGCCACGTAAAACTTGCAACAACAAAGTAGAGGACGTCTAACTTGTTTTTGCAGGGCATGTTGTGATGTGATATGGTCAAGACATGATGAGTTATACGGTTTTGTATGAGATGATCATGTTTTGTAATGTTATCGGCAACTGGCAGGAGCCATATGGTTGTCGCTTTATTGTATGAAATGCAATCGCCATGTAATTGCTTTACTTTATCACTAAGCGATAGCGATAGTCGTAAAAGCAATAGTTGGCGAGACGACAACGATGCTACGATGGAGATCAAGGTGTCGCGCCGGTGACGAAGGTGATCATGACGGTGCTTTGAAGATGGAGATCAAAAGCACAAGATGATGATGGCCATATCATGTCACATATTTTGATTGCATGTGATGTTTATCTTATTATGCTTCTTATTTTGCTTAGAACGACGGTAGCATTATAAGATGATCCCTTACTAAATTTCAAGGTATAAGTGTTCTCCCTGAGTATGCACCGTTGCGAAAGTTCGTCGTGCCGAGACACCACGTGATGATCGGGTGTGATAAGCTATACGTTCAAATACAACGGGTGTAAGCCAGTTTTGCACACGCAGAATACTCGGGTTAAACTTGACGAGCCTAGCATATGCAGATATGGCCTCGGAACACTGGAGACCGAAAGGTCGAGCGTGAATCATATAGTAGATATGATCAACATAAGATGTTCACCATTGAAAACTACTCCATCTCACGTGATGATCGGACATGGTTTAGTTGATTTGGATCACGTGATCATTTAGATGACCGGAGGGATGTCTATCTAAGTGGGAGTTCTTAAGTAATATGATTAATTGAACTTTAATTTATCATGAACTTAGTCCTGGTAGTATTAGCATATCTATGTTGTAGATCAATAGCTCGCGATGTTGCTCCACGTTTATTCTTATATGTTCCTAGAGAAAACCAAGTTGAAAGATGTTAGTAGCAATGATGCGGAATTGTTCCGTGATCTGAGGATTATCCTCATTGCTGCACAGAAGAATTATGTCCTTGATGCACCGCTAGGTGACAGACCTATTGCAGGAGCAGATGTAGACGTTATGAACGTTTTGACAAAAGCTCGATATGATGACTACTTGATAGTTTAGTGCACCATACTTTAAGGCTTATAACCGGGACTTCAAAAACGTTTTAAATGCCACGGAGCATATGAGATGTTCCAAGAGTTGAAATTAGTATTTCATACTCATGCCCGTGTCGAGAGGTATAAGACCTCTGACAGTACTTTGCCTACAAGATGGAGGAGAATAGCTCAACCAGTGAGCATGTGCTCAGATTGTCTAGGGAGTACAATTGCTTGAATCAAGTGGGAGTTAATCTTCCAGATAAGATAGTAATTGACAAAGTTCTCTAGACACTATCACCAAGTTAGTAGAACTTCGTGATGAACTATAATATGCAAGGGATGACGAAAGTAATTCCCGAGCTCTTCACGATGCTGAAATCGGCGAAGGTAGAAATCAAGAAAGAGCATCAAGTGTTTTTTTTTGAGGAAATGACAGTAGGAGAGGCTCCTACTGTATGTATATATATAAACAATACAGTGGTGTTACAACTGTGTTACATATGGTATTGCAACTGCATGTGTACCTCAGCCCCTGTCCCTTTACCTCCAAGAGGGGGGGGGGGTGGGGTGAGGTGTCAGGCAAGTTGACCGAGAGGATTGCTAAGGGGTCAGAGAAGTAGGTGTGTAAAGAGCTAGTTTATAGAGTTACAATAGGCAATTACAGAGGCCTTTTGAGATTCTTTTACCCTGTGTTGGAGTAGGCTAAAGTCCTCCTTGAAACGTGTCAACCAGGACGTGGTACTGGGGTTGATTCTTCTGAAGTGTTTGTTGTTGCGTTCTTTCCATAGGCTCCACGCTGCTATAAGGAAGATTTCCATGAAGAAGGGTCTAGAGTCGTCCCTATTAGTCTGATCAAGCAAGTCAAGTCTGGATTGTGACGTGGGCCAATGGATATCAACTTTTTCCCAGCACTCTCTACTGAATGGGCACGTGAAGATCATGTGGTTAACCGTTTCTTCGGTGTTATGACCGCAAAGGAGGCAATCAAGAACATCTCCAATGTCGTAGTGTCTTCTCTTGAGCATGTTCCTTGTATTAAGCCGGTCGATCAACAAGAGCCAGCCAAAAACCTTTATTCTCATTGTGCATTTGGATCGCCACAGAAGTTGGAAGGTTGGGTGCTTTGGGGTGTGTCTGAAGCAGAATTTGTAATAGTCAGCAGCTTTAAAGTCAGCTGCTCCCCAGGTGTAGTACCAAACATCTGTGGTAGAGGTGGAAGGGCTCATATGGGTGGATAAGCATTGCACGTCTTGAACTTCTTCGAGAGCTTCTGGTGAGAGTGGTAAGTGGAAGGTATCATGCAGTGTCGTGTTCTCCAAGAATTTGCTGATAGATATGTCTTCATCTTTGGCAAAGGAGAAGGCTCGAGGGTGTGAGTTTTCTAGTGTGTCTGGTAGCCAAAGGTCTTTCCACAAGAGGGCAGATGAACCATCAACCACTTGAACGCAGGATATCCCACGATAGAGAGGTGTGAGTTTGAGTATATCACGCCACCAGAAGGATCCCATTAAGTCAAGAGCATGAGGGATTTTGTCCTGGTAGTAGGAGTCCCAAATAAGGTGTACCCATGGTACATCATGCTTGTTGTAAAACTTATGGAGAAACTTCAGGAGTAGTGCTTCATTTTGGAGTTTGATATTTAGCACTCCCAAACCGCCGTGTTTCTTAGGCTTGCAAACTAAGTCCCATGCGGCCAGGGAATTGCATTTCTCCCCATGTTCTGTCATCTTGTTCCAGAGACACTTACGTCTGATTTTATCCAGCATTTCCAGGATTTGGGAGTTGATTTTGAGTGTGCACATGGCATATATCAGGACGGAGGTGACAGTTGCATTTAACCAAGATAGCCTTCCACCGTATGACATCATGGAGATAGTGGCAGTGAGTCTTCGTTCCGTTTTACATACAAGGGGCATTAGATCCTGCACCGTGGGTTTTGTCGTGCCCATGGGTAGTCCAAGGTACGTAAAAGGCATAGTGCCAATTGAACAGCCAAAGATGCCCGCCAGTTCCGCAGTGGAGTTGTCATCAACATTTATGGGGATGAGGGTAGACTTGTTAAAGTTGATCTTGAGACCGATGGAGGTTGCGTAATCCGATAGAATGTTTTTGATCGTTGTTGCTTGTGCGGGGCATGCGGGGAGGACAAGTAATGTGTCATCAGCGTATTGGATAATTGGATAATCTGTTTGGCCAGGGCAATGAAAGGGGAGGCGAATGCGACCTTGTCTGAAGGCTTGATTAATGGCAGCTTGCAGGAGATCGGCCGCGATGACGAAAAGGAGGGGCGAGAGTGGATCACCTTGGCGCACCCCGCTTTTGCAGTGAAACTGTCTGCCTTGCACCCCATTAAGAAGTATTGAGGAACGTCCAGATGAGAAAATGCATTGTATCCAGTTAATCCATCGTTCATTAAAGCCCATGTGATGCATGATGTTAATCATCGGATCGTGCCCAATAGTATCGAAAGCTTTAGCAAAGTCTAGCTTCAGAAGAATGATTTTTTCCTTGGAGGCTTGACATTGGTGAATATACTGAAAGGCCCAAGCAAGGCAGTCTTGGATGGTTCTTCCTTTGAGAAAACCATATTGGTTACGATGAACAAGGCTGAGAATTACCTTTTGGAGTCGATCAGCCAACAGTTTGGTGAGTAGTTTCAGGCAACAGTTGAGCAGTGTTATAGGTCTGAAATCATTGACGGTTGTAGGTGACTGAACTTTAGGAATCAGGGTAATAAGGCCATCGTTAATGCTAGTGAGATCAAGATTTCCTGCATGGAATTGGGAGCAGAGAGCGTAAAAATCATGCTTGATCACGGGCCAACAACTTTTGAGGAAAGTTCCACTGAATCCATCAGGTCCAGGAGCCCTATCGGCCGGCATAGTTTTAATCACATCATCAATTTCTTTGTGAGAGAAGGGTTTTGTGAGGTGGTCCAAGTTGTTGGAGCGTTGTATAAGAGCGGGGAGATCAAATTTCATATCAGCAGGGGAGGTAGTACCAAGACGATTTTTGTAGGCATTGAAGAGCAGGGCCTCTTTGCTGACATGGTCATCAACTTGAATACCATTCTCATCAGTTAAACAAGCAATATTGTTATGCCGATACCTTTCTGTTGCGACGGCTTGAAAAAATTTGGTGTTTTCATCGCCAAATTTAACCCAACTGATGGTGCATCGTTTTTTCCAGTAAAGTTTCTGGTATTGGAGTAAACGTAGCGTGTGCCTTTTGAGTATGGCCCGAAAGTTGAATTCGGGTGTAGATGGTTAACCAGACCACTTGTTTCAAGTAAAGGGCAAAGGGATAGAAGGGGAACTTCAAGAAGAATGACAAGCAAGTTGTCACTCTCGTGAAGAAACCCAAAGCTAAACTCAAGCCTGAAACTAAGTGCTTCTACTGCAAAGGAAATGGTCACTAGAAGTGGAACTGCCCTAGATATTTGGCGGATAAGAAGGATGGCAAAGTGAACAAAGGTATATTTGATATACAGATTATTGATGTGTATTTTACTAGTGTTCATAGCAACCCCTCATTATTTGATATTGGTTCAGTTGCTAAAGAGTAGTAACTCGAAATGGGAGTTGCATAATGAACATAAACTAGTTAAAGGAGGAAGTGACGATGTGTATTGGAAGTAGTTCCAAGATTGATATGATCATTATCACACACTCCCTATATTTTCGGGATTAGTGTTGAACCTAAATAAGTGTTATTTGGTGTTTGTGTTGAGCATGAATATGATTTGATCATGTTTATTGCAATACGGTTATTCATGTAAGTTAGAGAATAATTGTTGTTCTGTTTACATGAATAAAACCTTCTATGGTCATACACCCAATGAAAATGGTTTGTTGGATCTCGATCATGTGATACACATATTCATAAAATTGAAGCCAAAAGATGCAAGGTTAATAATGATAGTGCAACTTATTTGTGGCACTGCCGTTTAGGTCATATTGGTGTAAAGCGCATGAAGAAACTCCATAGTGATGGACTTTTGGAATCACTTGATTATGAATCACTTGGTGCTTGCGAACCATGCCTCATGGGCAAGATGACTAAAACTCCGTTCTACGGAACCATGGAGCGAGCAACATTGTTGTTGGAAATCATACATACTGATGTATGCGGACCAATGAGTGTTGAAGCTTGCGGCAGGTATCGTTATTTTCTGACCTTCACTGATGATTTGAGCAGATATGGGTATATCTACTTAATGAAGCACAAGTCTGAAACATTTGAAAAGTTCAAAGAATTTCAGAGTGAAGTGGAGAATCATCGTAACAAGAAAATAAGAGTTTCCATGATATGATCGTAGAGGTAAAATATTTGAGTTAGCGAGTTTGGCCTACAATAAAAACAATGTGAAATAGTTTCACTACTCACGCCACCTGGAACACCACAGTGTAATGGTGTGTCCGAACATCATAACCGTACTTTATTAGATATGGTGCGATCGATGATGTCTCTTACCGATCTACCACTATCGCTTTTGGGGTTATGCATTAGAGACAGCTACATTCACGTTAAATAGGGCACCATCTAAATCCGTGGAGATGACACCGTATGAACTGTGGTTTGACGAGAAACCTAAGCTGTCATTTCTTTAAGTTTGGGACTGCGATGCTTATGTGGAAAAGTTTCAACATGATAAGCTCGAACCCAAATCGGAGAAGTAAATCTTCATAGGATACCCAAAAAGAAACTGTTGGGTACACCTTCTATCACAGATCCTAAGGCAAGGTCTTTGTTGCTAAGAGGGGATCCTTTCTAGAGAAGGAGTTTCTCTCGAAAGAAGTGAGTGGGAGGAAAGTAGAACTTGATGAGGTAATCGTACCTTCTCCCGAATTGGAAAGTGGAACAACGCAGAAACTAGTTCCAGTGATTCCTACACCAATTAGTGAGGAAGCTAATGATGATGATCATGAAACTTCGGATCAAGTTACTGCTGAACTTCGTAGATCAACCAGAGTACGTTCCGCACCAGAGTGGTACGACAACCCGGTTCTGGAAGTCATGTTACTGGACCATGATGAACCTACGAACTATTAGGAAGCGATGATGAGCCCAGATTCCGCGAAATGGCTTGAGGCCATAAATCTGAGATGGGATCCATGTATGAGAACAAAGTATGGACTTTGGTTGACTTGCCCGATGATCGGCAAGCCATCGAAAATAAATGGATTTTTAAGAGGAAGACTGACGCTGACGGTAATGTTACTGTTTACAAAGCTCGACTTGTTGTGAAAGAGTTTCGACAAGTTCAAAGGAGTTGACTACGATGAGACTTTCTCACCCGTAGCGATGCTTAAGTCTGTCCGAATCATGTTAGTAATTGCCGCATTTTATGAAATCTGGCAAATGGATAACAAAACTGCATTCTTTAATGGATTTATTAAAGAAGACTTGTATATGATGCAACCAGAAGGTTTTGTCAATCCTAAAGGTGCTAACAAAATGTGCAAGCTCTAGCGATCCATCTATGGACTGGTGCAAGCATCTCGGAGTTGGAATATACGCTTTGATAAGTTGATCAAAGCATATAGATTTATACAGACTTGCAGTGAAGCCTGTATTTACAAGAAGTGAGTGGGAGCACTACAACCTTTCTGATAAGTATATGTGAATGACATATTGTCGATCGGAAATGATGTTGAATTTTCTGGAAAGCATAAAGGAGTGTTTGAAAGGAGTTTTTCAAAGAAAGACCTTGGTGAAGCTGCTTACATATTGGGCATTAAGATCTATAGAGATAGATCAAGACGCTTGATAAGACTTTCGATGAGTACATACCTTGATAAGATTTTGAAGTAGTTCAAAATGGATCAGTCAAAGAAGGAGTTCTTGCCTGACTTGTAAGGTGTGAAGTTGAGTAAGACTCAAAGCCAGACCACGGCAGAAAAATATAGAGAGAATGAAAGTCATTCCCTATGCCTCAGCCATAGGTTCTATAAAGTATGCCATGCTGTGTACAAAACACGTTGTGTACCTTGCCATGAGTTTGACAGGGAGGTACAATAGTGATCCAGTAGTAGATCACTGTACATCGGTCAAAATTATCCTAAGTAATTGGATGACTAAGGAAATATTTCTCGATTATGGAGGTGATAAAGAGTTCGTCGTAAAGGGTTACGCCGATGCAAGCTTTGACACTAAATCCAGATGACTCTCAGTATCAATCTGGATGCGTATTGAAAGTGGGAGCAATTAGCTAGAGTAGCTCCATACAGAGCATTGTAGACATAGAAATTTGCGAAATACATACGGATCTGAATGTGACAGACCCGTTGACTAAACTTCTCTCACAAGCAAAACATGATCACACCTTATTACTCTTGGGTATTAATCACATAGCGATGTGAACTAGATTATTAACTCTAGTAAACCCTTTGGGTGTTGGTCACATGGTGATGTGAACTATGGGTGTTATTCACATAACGATGTGAACTATCGGTATTAAATCACATGGCGATGTGAGCTAGATTATTGACTCTAGTGCAAATGGGAGACTGAAGGAAATATGCCCTAGAGGCAATAATAAAGTTGTTATTTATATTTCCTTATATCATGATAAATGTTTATTATTCATGCTAGAATTGTATTAACCGGAAACTTAGTACATGTGTGGATACATAGACAAAACAGTATGTCCCTAGTATGCCTCTACTAGACTAGCTCATTGATCAAAGATGGTTATGTTTCCTAGCCATAGACATGAGTTGTCATTTGCTCAACGGGGTCACATCATTAGGAGAATGATGTGATGGACAAGACCCATCCGTTAGCATAGCACTATGATCGTTTAGTTTTACTGCTATTGCTTTCTTCATGACTTATACATGTTCCTATGACTATGAGATTATGCAACTCCCGAATACCGTAGGAACACCTTGTGTGCTATCAAACGTCACAACGTAACTGGGTGATCATAAAGATGCTCTACAGGTGTCTCCGAAAGTATTCGTGGTGTTGGCATAGATCAAGATTAGGATTTGTCACTCCGAGTGTCGGAGAGGTATCTCTGGGCCCTCTCGGTAACACACATCACAATAAGCCTTGCAAGCAAAAGACTAATAAGTTAGTCATGAGATGATGTGTTACGGAACGAGTAAAGAGACTTGCCGGTAACGAGATTGAACTAGGTATGGAGATACCGACGATCGAATCTCGGGCAAGTAACATACCGATGACAAAAGGAACAACGTATGTTGTTATGCGGTTTGACCGATAAAGATCTTCGTAGAATATGTAGGAGCCAATATGAACATCCAGGTTCCGCTATTGGTTATTGACCGGAGATGAGTCTCGGTCATGTCTACATAGTTCTCGAACCCGTAGGGTCCGCACGCTTAACGTTTGATGACGATCGGTATTATGAGTTTATGAGTATTGATGTACCGAAGGTAGTTCGGAGTCCCGGATGAGATCACGGACATGATGAGGAGTCTCGGAATGTCTGAGACATAAAGATTGATATATTGGACGACTATATTCGGACACCGGAAGTGTTCCGGAAAAGTTTCGGATTTAACTGGATTGCCGGAGGGGGTTACCGGAAGCCCCTACGAGAGGGGATGGTCCATAGTGGGCCTTGAGGAAAGGAGAGAGGCAGCCCATAGAGGCTGGCCGGCGCCCCACCTAGGGATCCTAGTTGGACTAGGATTGGGGGGGCGCCACCTCTCCCTCTTTTCCTTTCCCTCTCTTCCTTCTTGGTGGACTCCTACTAGGAATAGGATTGCAATCCTATTCCTAGTAGGATTGCCCTAGCCGCACCATAGGAGGCCGGCCGGCCCTCCTCCCTTGCTCCTTTATATACGGGGGCTGGGGGCACCCATAGACACACTAGTTGAATTGTTTTAGCCGTGTGCGGTGCCCCCCTCCACAGAAACACACCTCGGTCATACCGTTGCAGTGCTTAGGCGAAGCCCTGCGCCAGTGAATACATCATATCCGTCACCACGCCGTCGTGCTGACGAAACTCTCCCGTGAAGCTCAACTGGATCAAGAGCTCGTGGGACGTCATCGAGCTGAATGTGTGCTGAACGCGGAGGTGCCGTACGTTCGGTGCTTGATCGGTTGGATCGCGAAGAAGTTCGACAACATCAACCGCGTCACTTGACGCTTCCGCTCCCGGTCTACGAGGGTATGTAGACACACTCTCCCCTCTCGTTGCTATGCATCTAGTAGATAGATCTTGCGTGATCGTAGGAAAATTTTAAAATACTACATTCCCCAACAAAGTCATGGTTTGCATATACGATAAAAAACGGTTGGAACTCCAGAGAAGCAAGGGAAAGGTGGTGTGAGAGTAAGATGTGTACGTGTTGATTCCACCCAACCCTTTCCGAAACGGACCCCCTCTTAATAGTACGGCTTTCCTATTACTCAAAGCCACCGACAGGGAGCAAAAAGGAAACACCGTCTTCCATCAAATCTGAGGGGCAAGCAATCGTCTTGTGCCTAAGTGAGATATACCTGTAGGAGCTTAGAGCACACGATTAGTCCGCAAATGCATTGTCATCAATCACCAAAACTACTTAGGGAAAAATATGCCCTTACACTCGAGCTTCGTCTGCCAAGGCCGGGCCGCCGGAGCTTTACTTCGCGTGCGCCCTAGCTGTGCTCCCGTGTGACCCCCTGGCCGTCTAGTGCTCGCCCAGGCCGTGGCCTAGCATGCCATCGCCCATCCGGGCCGCGTTCTCCTCGCCGGTCGCTTGCCCCACTGGCCCGCAGCCGCTTCATTGTTGTCGGCCATGGCCGCGCCCGCCTGCTGCTGCTCTTGCGGTGCTGCAGCGTCGCCTCACCTGCCAGCACCACTGCCGCACGCAGCCGCCTCCATCCATCGTGGATCCCCACCGTTAGCCGCCGCCGCTCCTAGACGTGGCCGCCGAGCCACGCCGGCCGCTCCCGCATCTGGGCCAAGCCCGCAGCCCCCTCGGTCGTGCCACCGCTACCTGCTCAGCTCGCCACTCCCGCGACGCACCTGCGCATCTCGGTGCCTCCCAGCTCCACGGCCATCCACAGGGCGTCGACGCCCTCCAGCGCGAGCGCGCAGTCCGGCCAGAGAGGCCGACACCCCCCCTTTTTAAATAATTCAATTTAACCACTAAACCCCCCCCCTCTATTACTCACTTACAATGGGGCCCCATGCCCTTTTTTGTTTAATGAAAATGTTCTGTTTAGAATAAGTCCATGACAGTGGGGCCCGTCTGTCATATTTGACTAGTCAACATTCAACGACTAGGACTGTTGACTGTGGTCAACTGGCCCCATTGGACCCACCTGTAAGCCACTAGTACATAGTGATGGGTACAATTCAGTGTACCCATAGCTTTTACTATTTAATTTTCCAAATAACTAATAATTCCAGAATATTGTTAAAACTTTGAAAATTAATATAAAATAAACCGTAACTCGTATGAAAAAGTTTTATATATGAAAGTTGCTCAGAACGACGAGACGAATTCGAATACGCGGTCCGTTCGTCCGCCACACATCTCTATCATACCGAACATGGAACAATCCCCTCCGGTTCGCCTGTCCGAAACTGCCTAACACCGGGAATGCTTTCCCAGATGTTATCCCTCTTCGCCAGTATCGTGTAGAACCACGTTATAGCACACTATCACTGCGTGTTGACTTGTAGTGCTTCTTTGTTGCATCTGTATGCTTTGTATTTATTGTTTCTTCCCCCTCTTCTCTCCGGTAGGCCGCGAGACTGATGCTACCTCGGTGATCGATTGCATCGACGACGACCCCTCCTTCTCATCTGAGCAACCAGGCAAGCCAACCCCCTTTGATCATTCCAATATCATCCATTCCCTTCTCTCTTATGCTTGCACTAGAACTGCTACTGTTTTTGTATGATCCTATTCTGATGCATAGCCTGTTGTTGATACCTGCTTTCATACCTTACATGTTTATACTAAACAGCTTAGTATAGGCTGGTTAGAGATCCATCAGAGACCCCCCCCCCCACACACACACACTTTATCCCGACTGCCCCGCTGGAGTATCAGAAGACCCGATCAACGGGATCGAAGACCAGGCCCCGGCACCGCACATCACCTCCCCTTAGTTGCTCGACAATACTGGGTTACCATCGAGTACCGAGGGTGACACCTCATCAGCACTTCTGATGTGAACCTTGTAGGTTTGTTCATTGGGTGTGGTCATCGAGGGTGATTCCTCTTTCTCCACTCCCGATAACGACACTATCGCGCAACTCCTGAAGAGTGGACCTCGAGGGTGACTCCTCTTTCATTCACATTGATGATAAACATCAGGTGGAATTCCATCGAGGGTGATTTCCTCAGGTTTCCCTTTGGTGTTAGACACACGGTTACTATGGTTACTATGACTTTACACTAAGCCATGTTACTAAAGACGGGTCGGCCCTGAAGGGTACCCACGCAAGCTTAATTGCGAGTGACGTGTAGTCGGGTTGATCTTAAGGGTGCCCGCGAGATAATTACGAGGCATGGCCGGGCATTCTTAGCCATTGCCGAAAGTCCTCGAGACGGGGCGATGGGGTCACATGATCGGGAGTCTCTGCTCGTTACCGTGCGTTCCCAAGACACTAAACGGTTTGGATATTTGATCCGAGAGGCTTCTGGCCTGATAGCACTAACCATCACGTGGGCATAGTATGGGCGTTCTGCGTCGTATGCATCAGCCGAAGCTTAACCGACGTCATGCGACTGAGCGGCGCGCACCGGGTTGGACCGCATAAGCACCTGCCTTTTTAAGGAGGTAGCCCAGGTGTTCTCACTGGCCGCGTACGCAACGTGCAGGAGTTCCCGAGGAGATGGCCCATGACCCCTGGGGGCATAGGTTTAGTTCGGCATGCATGACCTCTCTATTAATCCTAGGTCGGGTTGCGACGTATTGTTTGGCCGAGGCCAGGCATGACCTGATGGTGTGTCCGACCGGAGTTAAGCGAGTGTGGTGGGTAAGTTGGTGCACCCCTGCAGGGAAGAAAACATCTATTGATAGCCTGTCCTATGGTAACGGACACTTGGAGTTGTATCCTGATCGCTACAACTAGAACTGGATGCTGAGGCATGAATTGGATATGTTGCTTTGGGAGTCGAGAAAGGATCCCGGAGTGTTGAAACAACAACTTAAATATGACTTATGTTATACTACTCTACTCTCCCCTATTGCTGCAAGATGGTGGTTTCCAGAAGATGCTAGTCTTCGATAGGACTAGCTTCTCCCCCTCTTATTCTGGCCTTCTGCAGCTTAGTCCACATATACTACCCTTTTCATTGATACCGATGCATATGTAGTGTAGATCCTTGCTTGCGGGTACTTTGGATGAGTACTCACGGTTGCTTTGCTCCCCCTTTTCCCCCTTCTTCCTTCTTTCAGGTTGTTGCAACCAGATGATGGAGTCCAGGAGTCATATGCCACCTTTGACGACTGCTACTACCCCGAGGGTGCCTACTACGTGAAGGCCGCCGATGACCAGGAGTAGTTAGGAGGTCCCAGGCAGGAGGCCTTGCCTTTTCGATCGTTGATGTTTTGTGCTAGCCTTCCTAAGGCATACTTGTTTAACTTATGTCTGTACTCAGATATTGTTGTTTCCGCTGACTATGTTGTATTCGAGCTTATGTATTCGAGCCGTCGAGGCACCTGGCTTGTAATATAAAGCTTGTTTTATTTTTATTTGTGTCTAGAGTTGTGTTGTGATATCTTCAAGTGAGTCCCTGATCTTGGTCATGCACATTTGCGTGCATGATTATTGTACGGTCAAATCGGGGGCGTCACAAGTTGGTATCAGAGCCGACTGCGTGTATGTATCCCCCTTTCCAACTCCTTGGTCGAAGTTGAGTCTAGTCATTGAATTTTTTACTAACATGGATGTGTGGCTTACGGGCCCACGTCTCCATTGGGTGGTATAGGATCTTTTATTTCTCGTCTATGCTCTGGGACTCTGATCTCTCTTCTATTCGGGTTAAATGATTTTGCTAAAATTTGACTTTAGGTTCTCGAAAATACTTTCGCGCGGAGGGCCCCTCACTCCAGATGATCGCTTGCCGCAGCAGAAGATTCTGAAGATACTCTCCGATGTTCTCTCGGGACTTTGTGCCTATTGCTTTTGCAACTCCCTACCATCGAAATATCCCTATGGATAAATACTTACACCTGTCGCTCTTACTTTTATTCCTAGTTGATCTTGTTAATTACATGATACCCCGAGATTCTCTCTATTGTTTCGAGAATACTTTGTACCTACTACCTTGTAGTTCCTTTCCACCTGAATACCCCTACAGATAATTCCTTGCACTTAGTAAGTATCCGCTCATTCTCCGTTGATCATGTATTTCAGAAAAGTCTTTGCAATACCATACGATCTTCCGAAAATCCTGAGCAGCCTATTGCTCTTGAAATTCTTACCTGCTTGCATTATGGTTAATTCCATATGACTAGTAGTCTTTGTTAACATCCCTTGTCTTAGCCATTTAGAGCCTATTGATTCTATGTATGCGTATGTACGCAGTCATCAGGTTATCCTTTTGAAATCATCTTTTCGGCTGAGACGTCATTCTGCACATGAGATGGTTCTCGGCAATTCAAACCTTTATTGATTGTCCAACTAAGTGTTTTCAATTTATCCATCCTTGATCAGAGCGTCTGCTTCTCATCCTTCGTTTTGGAAACCATAATTTCTTTCTATTTAAGCATCAGACTAATCAGGTGATTCTTGAATCTGACGCCTCTTCATTCTTTCTTCCTCTGAGTGAGTATCGATACTCACATCAGCTACGTTGTGGATCACCCGATCCGTTGTTGGATTGTTATCCGACATGATCCTTCATATTCAAACACCTTGTGAGTTCTGCCATTATATATATATATATATATATATATATATATATATATATATATATATATATATATATATATATATATATATATATATATATATATATATATATATATTACCTCGGGTAAATTATAGCATCTGCTTTCTCAACCATGCTTTGCTTTCGAGCTGTATTTTTCCTGAAGTTTGCGTAGTATGTGCCTAAGATGCCCCGATGGGTTGAATCTATGTCTTCCCTAATCTATGTAAATCAGGGAAATCCTATGTGTCTTACTCTATCGGTGTTACGCCGGATAAAATTTCAACGCTACAACTTCTTTGAAAAGCAAGAAGTGAATGGAAAGTTGTGCATTACAGAAGTTGGAGTCGACCTTGAACTTCGTGTTCATGCCCATGGACACGATGTAGATCCTATCATGAAAGCTTCTCTTAAAATTAATTATCTCCTTGGTATAAGTTCATCTTATTTCTGGGATTTGGTCCTTTGCAACCGTGGTTCCGGCCATGATTATTCTCCTTTGATTCCATTTCGTGAACAAGTTAAAGTACTTACCTTCTACAGATCGATAATCTCGGCAACCTCTATTTTGATCTTCCTTCGAGTATTACCCTCCGGTATCTCGAGGATATCAAAGAACTGTGTTGCTTCGTATGAGTATTCATCTAGTGTTGCTTCTCACCGAATTCAGATTTCCCCCAGGTCCGGACTTATTGGTCACTCGAGACCACCAATAAGTGAAATGATTACACACTCTGATTTGATAACTCTAAGTAATTTTCGTTGCTTACAAGTTTAATAATCCTTCAAGCGATTCGTATCCCGACCAGCTATATCATTATTGTGCTAAATTTTAACTGTGCTACCGGATCCTTCTTCTCGGAGCACAATTTCGGCAATGAGCTAAGCTTACGCCGATCTTCCTCGGCATATCATTTCGCCTTGAACACCTAGCTTGATTTCAAGTTTGTATTGTACTAGTGGTTTCCATAGCCTTTCGGTCATCATTCATTTGACTTGATGTCATTGCCGATCGATTACATCCTAATGAAATCTCTCGACAAATGTGTCGTGGTCATCATCCACAATGATTTGTCTTCTTCCAAGTTGTGGATCGAATTCATGATGGGAAATACCACCCTTTCCCCTCGATGATTTGTATTAACATCGACAACATTCTTGCATTCCCTCCAACACAAACTTGTTCTTGTTTTGTGATATACCTTGAGTTCCTTGTTATCTGACTTATGATATGCTCTACCTTGGAGTACTACCATCTTTCATGTCAAGAATGTCGTGAGAATTTCACCACCTCTTAAGAATTCTTGATACAGGTGATACTTCTTGCCACATCCGTTCATTCCTTGGTCCCTGTGTTGTTTCTAACCGGAAACCCAATAATTGAAGTATGACGTGCGAATTCAAAACTTCTAGCAACCCTATTGCTTTGAAGTGAATGGTTGATAGTCTCATTCTCGGTCTTTTGGTTATTCAATCACCGTTATAACATTGATCGTGGTACTTAGTCAATTTTCCAAGTGCACGTTCCATTCAATGTTTACTTATGTATGTTATCCTCTAACATACTGCGGTATAACCAATGTTATCATCTTGTTCACTTGAATGTAGAAATCCATGCTTATGGAAATCTCGATGAATTGTTGTTGAGCCCGTCGGCCACATCCTCATCTTTTCCTTGCTGAAAATGTAAGACTTATTCTATAAGTCATTCATGATGGATCCTTTGTGTATTCAAAGTCTGATATTTACCCAATGATCATGTCGGTGCTATCTCGAAGCATGTCTGTGTTACTCCGAAGATCCACAAGAACATGGTAAGTGCAATGCTAAATGTTCTTGATCAACTATCCAATATCGTTGTGTGGGTACATATCGTAATTCTTCTAACCCCTTTAATCTATATGGTCATGACTTTGATCTCCTGACACGTATATCATGCACTGCTTAATCAGGGGGATGATTTACTCCTATTCATTGTGTTAAACTCATTTTCCTTTCCATTTATTTATTTAACCTTTCTTTGACCTACATATAATCTAAGCAGTAATAATTTTCTCCTTATGTAAACACCTTGGTGTATAACTCTGTCAGTAAGACCCTGTTACAAATGTTGATAACATTCCGGTAACCACCGATGGACGAGAACTTTGCCTATTGGTCCGCCTCATTTCAACGAGCAGGAAAATGGTTCTCTTCGTCCCTCGCTCTTGGAACCGATGTTGTTGCCAACATAACTACGATGCTATCCTCTCACATACCTTGCTTACATGATCAGGCAAGACGTCACCGTCCTTCCTACTTTCAACCCACATGGTGGGCCCATAACCCATAGTTCCACAGGATCGAAACCTGACTCACCTGTACAACCTAGTTTCCGAAATATTCTTTGCACTATGCTTCATATGTAATTCACGAGCTAACTTCCTTACCATGTTTCATTCAGGTATCAGAGGCTGCATTATAATCATTGCTCTGAACCCCTTCATCACCTGTTTTAGGCATCAGCTGGATGCCTACTCGGTTGAAACCTGTTGAACCTCCTTATAGCACTCTCGATAAGTTTCCTGGTGCTCTTAAAATCTCCTTCCTTGAGATAACTACCGGATGCCGATCTTTTCAGACATCCATCCTTATAGCTTCCCCCTTATTCTGCGCCTTAAATCTCGGGACGAGATTTCTTGTCGTGGAGGAGATTTGTAACACCCCGAGAATCATGCTATAGTAACTCCATGCTAATGATGCCAAGTCATCATCATTATGCCCTAGGAAAACAATTAAGAAATATTTCAATCCCAAATTCAAATTTAGATTGAAAGTCAAATTTCAGTTTCTTCAAGCTGTCCAACAAAAATGTTCGATGGGTTGAAAATATTCATTAGATATTTGTCATGCATTAGCAAACATTCTTTATAGATGTTTAATATGCCGCTAGCAAATAAAACAGTACCCAAACAGCCCCATAAATCCATTTTTCATTTATATAAAATTTAAATGAAATCTTCTTGCCTTCAAATTTTTTATGGCAGTAGCATATTTGGTAACATTAATTTAGGTGTTGTTCGCGTATTTTACAAAAACTGAGATAAATAGATAGTAAAATAGCAGAGCAAATGTGCATAAGCTAAGCAAAAGATAAAACAAAAACAAAACAAAAGAGAAGGGCCCCTCCCCTCCCCTTGGGCCACTTGGCCCAGATGGCCTACTGTCCCAGCAGCCCACCTCCTAGCCCACCTAAAGCCTTTCCCCTACCTCCCGCTACATGAGGCAGAGGACGTGCGTGGCGCACATCCACGACGGCCATGGCCATGGATGGCCACCACGTGTCCCCCCTCGTCCTATACAACATGCCCATCGCAAACCCTAACCCCTGGTCGTCCATTCCCCCCATCTTGCCCTCGTCGCCCCTCCTAATCTGCTTGAATTCGAGCTCAGAGCTCGATGCGGTGACCGAGCTCTTCGTCGTCATTGCCGTGGCCACTATCGACGCCGTCGCTCGGGAGCACGTCCAGAAGGTCCTCCATGTTCACCCTCGTTCGTTTCGGGCATCGATTCAAGCCGGGGCACCACGAAGCTCGCCATCGCCGGTCTTCTCCGCATTCATCCGCCGCCATCTCATCATCGATTTGCACTGCTCCGACCACCCCGGCCTCGCCGTTTGCTCCGCCAACCCCGTGGTGAGCATCTCCTTCGGATTCCCCCCTTTTCTCGCTCGTTACATCACAGTTTAGCCGCCGTCCTCGAGCTTCGTCTGCCAAGGCCGGACCGCCAGAGCTTTACTCCGCGCGCGCCCTAGCTGTGCTCCCCTGTGACCCCCTGGCCGTCTAGTGCTCGCCCCGGCCGTGGCCTAGCGCGCCATCGCCCGTCTGGGCTGCGCTCTCCTCGCCGGCCGCTCGCCCCGCTGGCCCGCAGCCGCTTCATTGCTGCCGACCGTGGCCGCGCTCGCCTGCTGCTGCTCTTGCGGTGCTGCTGCGTCGCCTCACCTGCCAGCACCACTGCCGCATGCAGCCGCCTCCATCCACCGGGGATCCCCGCCGTTAGTCGCCGCCGCTCCTAGCCATGGTCGCCGAGCCATGCCGGCCGCTCCCGCATCTGGGCCAAGCGCGCAGCCCCCCCC
>LR738714.1:607354768-607397021 GCA_902687465.1 Secale cereale | reverse complement strand
CCCCGGCCGTGCCGCCGCTACCTGCTCCGCTCGCCGCTCCCGCGACGCGCCTGCGCGCCTGCGCGTCTCCACGCCTCCCAGCCCCCCCGGCCATCCACATGGTGCCGACTCCCTCCAGCGCGAGCGCGCAGTCCGGCCAGAGAGGCCGACTGGCCCTCTGGATATGAGGCCGACACCCCCTTTTTTTATTAATTCTATTTAACCACTAACCCACCCCTCTAATACTCACTTAATGTGGGGCCCCATGCCCTTTTTAATGAAAATGTTCTGTTTAGAATAAGTCCATGACAGTGGGGCCCGTCTGTCATATTTGACCAGTCAACAGTCAACGACTAGGACTGTTGACTGTGGTCAAGTGGCCCCACTGGACCCACCTGTAAGCCACTAGTACATAGTGATGGGTACAATTCAGTGTACCCATAGCTTTTACTATTTAATTTTCGAAATAACTAATAATTCCAGAATATTGTTATAACTTTGAAAATTAATATAAAATAAACCGTAACTCGGTTGAAAAAGTTTTATATATGAAAGTTGCTCAGAACGACGAGGCGAATTCGAATATGCGGTCCGTTCGTCCGCCACACATCTCTATCATACCAAACATGGAACAATCACCCTCCGATTCGCCTGTCCGAAAATGCCAAACACCGGGAATGCTTTCCCGGATGTTATCCCTCTTCGCCAGTATTGTGCAGAACCACGTTAGAGCACCCTATCACTGCGTGTTGACTTGTAGTGCTTCATTGTTGCATCTGTATGCTTTGTATTTTTTGTTTCTTCCCCCTCTTCTCTCCGGTAGACCGCAAGACTGATGCTACCTCGATGATCGACTGCATCGATGACGACCCCTCCTTCTAGTCTGAGAAACCAGGCAAGCCAACCCCCTTTCATCATTCCGATATCGCCCATTCCCTTCTCTCTTAAGCTTGCATTAGAACTGCTACTATTTTTCTATGATCCTATTCTGATGCATAGCCTGTTGTTGATACCTGCTTTCATACCTTACATTTTATAATAAACTGCTTAGTATAGGCTGGTTAGAGATCCATCAGAGACCCCCCACTTTATCTCGACTACCCCGCTGGAGTATTGGAGGAGCCGATCAACGGGATCGAAGACTAGGCCCCGACACCGCACATCACTTTCCCTTAGTTGCTCGACAATACTGGGTTACCATCGAGTGTCGAGGGTGACACCTCATCAGCACTTCTGATGTGAACCTTGTAGGTTAGTTCATCGATAGGGTGTGGTCATCGAGGGTGATTCCTCTTTCTCCACTCCTGATAACGACACTGTCGCGCAACTCCTCAAGAGTGGACCTCGAGGGTGACTCCTCTTTCGTTCACCTTGACGATAAACATTAGGTGGAATTCCATCGAGGGTGATTTCCTCAGGTTTCCCTTTGGTGTTAGACACACGGTTACTATGGTTACTATGACTTTACACTGAACCATGTTACTAAAGACGGGTCGGCCCTGAAGGGTACCCACGCGAGCTTAATTGCGAGTGATGTATAGTCAGGTTGACCTGGAGGGTGCCCGCGAGCATTCTTAGCTCTTGTCGTAAGTCCTCGAGACGGGGCGATGGGGTCACATGATTGTGAGTCTTTGCTCGTTACCGCGCGTTCCCAAGACACTAAATGGTTTGGATATTTGATCCGAGGGGCCTCTGGCCTGATAGCACTAACCATCACGTGGGCATAGTATGGGCGTTCTGCGTTGTATGCATCAGCCGAAGCTTAACTGACGTCATGCGACTGAGAGGTGCGCACCGATTTGGACCGCGTAAGCACCTGCCTTTTTAACTTGGTAGCCCAGGTCTGCTCACCGACCGCGTACGCAACGTGCAGGAGTTCCCGGGAGATGGCCCATGACCCCTGGGGGCATAGGTTTAGTCCGGCGTGCATGACCTCTCTATTAAGCCTAGGTTGGTTGTGGCGTATTGTTTGGCCGAGGCCGGGTATTACCCGATGGTGTGTCCGGCTGGAGTTAAGTGAGCGTGGTGGGGAAGTTGGTGCACCCCCGCAAGGAAGAAAACATCTATCGATAGCCTGTCCTACGGTAACAGACACTTGGAGTTGTATCCCGATCGGTACAACTAGAACTGGATGTTGAGGCATGAATTGTACATGTTGCTTCGGGAGTCGAGAATGGATCCCGGAGCGTTGAAACAACAACATAAATATGACTTATTTTATACTACTCTACTCTCCCCTGTTGCTGTAAGATGGTGGTTTCTAGAAGATTCTAGTCTTCGATAGGACTAGCTTCTCCCCCTTTTATTCTTGCCTTCTGCAGCTTAGTCCACAGATACTACCCTTTTCATTGATACCGATGCATATGTAGTGTAGATCCTTGCTTGCGAGTACTTTGGATGAGTACTCACGGTTGCTTTGCTCCCCCTTTCCCCCCTTCTTCCTTCTTTCTGGTTCTTGCAACCAGATGATGGAGTCTAGGAGTCAGATGCCACCTTTTACGACTGCTACTACCCCGAGGGTGCCTACTACATGAAGGCCGAGGACGACCAGGAATAGTTAGGAGGTCCTAGGCAGGAGGCCTTGTGTCAGGGATATAACTACTAGATATAAACCGCCCAGGGAGGGGCCGGTTTATGCCTATAAAGATTACTCCTAATGAAGCCCACCGAGACATGGAGCATGGCGCTTTTATTATTCAAGACCAGAGATCCAGGGCCCAAGTGGCATTAGGGCCCATAAAGTGTAAACCGCCATACGACGTGTAAACTTGTGTTGTAAGATAGGAAAGATAGAGACCGAGCCGGGCACGTTTATGAGCCGGCCTCGGGATTCTGTAAACCGGACCAGGCGTCATCTTGTGTATATAAAGGGACGACCCGACGATGGTTCAAGGACAGAGAACAACAACTCGAGACACAGGCAAAGCGGATTCGCTCCCTGGTCATCGAAACCCTAGCAATATTACACCAAACTAGACGTAGGCTTTTACCTTCATCGAAGGGGCCGAACTAGTATAAAAATCCCTTACGTCCTTGTCCACTTTAACCCCTTTAAGCTAACCTGTAGAGATGGCTCCACGACTAAGTCCTTTTGCTAGGACATCTGCCGAGATAAAACCACGATAGTTGGCGCCCACCGTGGGGCTATCGCACGATGGTTTCGAGTTCTTGAAGGGCAGCTTTGAAGGGCTCAAGGGCTATGCAGTGGGACGGATGACAATGAGTCGTCGGGGCAAGATCTACATCGATGATGCAGGCTGGGGTCCCGAGGCCGCTTCAATCGAGTACGGGTACCAAGTTCCCTTTGGTGGCATCCACGTCTTCATTGGCAAGATCGGCGAACCGGGCCCTGAGCCGGACATCTGCTCCAACATCATCGAGTCGGCTCAGCGTGCGAGACCTGCCGGGATTCGGCCTGTCGTGAAGCATGTCTTCGTGGGAGCGGTTCACCTTGCACAAGCTGAGGATGGATCAGAATCCAGCGGCGAGACAGTCGTTTATTTCGGCGATGAATTATTGCTACCTCTTGAGCTTGCTTGTATTCCCTCGAAGAGGAAAGAGAGATGCAGCACAGTAGCGTAAGTATTTCCCTCAGTTTTTGAGAACCAAGGTATCAATCCAGTAGGAGACCACGCGCGAGTCCCTCGCACCTGCACAAACAAATAAGAACTTCGTAGCCAACGCGATAAGGGGTTGTCAATCCCTTTACGGTCACTTACGAAAGTGAGATCTGATAGAGATGATAGTTTATATTTTTGGTATGTTTAGTTTAATAAAACAGTAAATAAAAGCGGTAAAACTAAAGTAGATGTAAATTATATGTTGAGAATAGACCCGGGGGCCATAGTTTTCTCTAGTGGCTTCTCTCATGATAGCGATACTCTACGGCGGGTAAACAAATTACGTTTGAGCAATTGATAGAAAAGCGAATAATTATGAGACTATATAGGCATGATCATTGTATATAGGCATCACGTCTGAGACAAGTAGACCGAAACAATTCTGCATCTACTACTATTACTCCACACATCGACCGCTATCCAGCATGCATCTAGTGTATTGAGTTCATAAGAACAGAGTAACGCCTTAAGCAAGATGACATGATGTAGAGGGATAAACACAAGCAATATGATATAAACTCCATCATTTTATCCTTGATGGCAACAATACAATACGTGCCTTTATGCCCCTACTGTCACTGGGAAAGGACACCGCAAGATTGAACCCAAAGCCAAGCACTTCTCCCATTGCAAGAACTATAGATCTAGTAGGCCAAACCAAACCAATAATTCGAAGAGACTTGCAAGGATATTATGAGCACACATAAAAAGTTCAGAGAAGAACCAAATATCTTTCGTAGATAACCTTGATCATAAACTCACAATTCATCGGATGTCGACAAACACACCGTAAAAATAGATTACATCGAATAGATCTCCTCGAAGACCGAGGAGAACTTTGTATTGAGATCCAGAGAGAGAAGAAGCCATCTAGATACAAGCTAAGGACCCCGAAGGTCTGTGGTAAACTACTCACAACTCATGGTGAGGGCGATGATGATGATGATGAAGGCCTCCGTGATGGATGCCCCTCCGGTGGAGCTCCGGAACAGGCTCCAAGATGGGATCTCCACGGGAACAGAAGGTACGGCGGTGGAATTAGGGTTTTCTCTCTGTCCACGGAGTTTCTGGGGTACATAGACTTATATAAGAAGAAGGAGGGCACCGGGGGACGCTCGAGGGGGCCACGAGGCAGGGGGCTCGCCCTGGGAAGGGGGGCGCGCCCCCCACCCTCGTGGGCCAGCCCTCTGTCCCCTGGCGTGGTTCTCAAGTTCATCGTGCGTGATTTCCTCCTAAAATATCTCTCGCGAAAGTTTCATTCCGTTTGGACTCCGTTTGATATTCTTTTTCTGCAAAACCGCGAAATAGGCAAAAAACGGCAATCTGGACTGGACCCTTGGGTTAGTAGGTTAGTCCCAAAAATGATATAAAAGTGAATGGTAAAGCCCATTAAACATCCAAGACTTCATAAATAATAGCATGGAACAATCAAAAATTATAGATACGTTGGAGACGTATCAAGCATCCCCAAGCTTAGTTCTTGCTCGTCCTCGAGTAGGTAAATGATAAAGAAAGAATTTTTGATGTGGAATGCTAACCAATATAGTTTTTCAATGTAATTCTCTTAATTGTGGCATGAATGTTCAGATCTGAAGGATTCAAGATAAAAGTCTATATTGACATAAGAAACAATAATACTTCAAGCATACTAACAAAGCAATCATGTCTTCTCAAAATACTATGGCTAAAGAAAGTTATCCCTACAAAATCATATAGTGTTGGCTATGCTCCCTCATTATCACACAAAAATATTCATATCATGCACAACCCCGATTTAAGCCAAGCATTTGTTTTCATACTCCATCTTTTCAAACCTTTCAACTTTCACGCAATACATGAGCGTGAGCCATGGACATAGCACTATGGGTGGAATAGAGGTGGTTGTGGAGAAGACAAAAAGGAGGGAGATAGTCTCACATCGACTAGGCGTATCAATGGGCTATGGAGATGCCCATCAATAGATATCAATGTGAGTGAGTAGGGATTGCCATGCAACGGATGCACTAGAGCTAAGTATGAATGAAAGCTCAACAAAAGAAACTAGTGGGTGTGCATCCAACTTGCTTGCTCACGAAGACCTAGGGCATTTGAGGATGCCCATCGTTGGAATATACAAGCCAAGTTCTATAATGAAAATTCCCACTAGCATATAAAAGTGACTAAGCATGAGACTCTCAACAATGAAGAACATGGTGCTACTTTGAAGCACAAGTGTGGAAAAAGATAGTAGCAATTGTCCCTTTTTCTTTTCTTTTTTTTCTTCCCCCTTTTTTTGGGCCTTTCATTTTCTTTTTTCTTTGGCCTTTTTTTGCGGAGGGGCTTTATAGATTTAGCATTTCCTCCCATGGGACAATGCTCTAATAATGATGATCATCACACTTTCATTACAACTCGATACTACAACAACAAAGTATAACTCTATGAATGCCTCCGGCGATGTACCGATATGTGCAATGAAACAAGAGTGACATGTATAAAAAATTATACATGGTGGCCTTGCCACAAATACGATGTCAACTACATGATCATGCATGGCAATATGATGCATGTCATATGAATGGAACGGTGGAAAGTTGCATGGCAATATATCTCGGAATGGCTATGGAAATGCCATGATAGGTAGGTATGGTGGCTGTTTTGAGGAACAATATGGTGGTTGTTTTGAGGAAGGATATATAGTGGGTTTATGGCACCGGCGAAAATTGCGCGGTACAAGAGCGGCTAGCAATGGTGGAAGGGTGAGAGTGCGTATAATCCATGGACTCAACATTAGTCATAAGAACTCATATACTTATTGCAAAAATCTACGACATGCTCCTAGGGGGGAGGTTGGTAGGAGTTAACCAACGCGCGCCCCCGACCTCCACACAAAGGTTGGCCCTCTACAAATACCTAATGCTCTAACTTAGTCACACAATGGTTCACCATACGTGCATGCTACGGGAAGCACTAACCTTAACACAAGTATTTCTCAATTTCATAATAACTCCACTAGCATGAATCTAATATCACTATCCTCATATCTCAAAACAATTATCAAGCATCCAACATCTCCTTCTATTCAATGCACTTAGTGTGATTTTTTTACTACATTGACATTGGATGTCTATCATGTGAAGACTAGTTTCTTTAGCCTAAACACATTACCATGCTGTTTTGATAGACTCTCAAAACTATATAAGTGAAGAATGAGAGTTCAACAATTTCTACAAAATATTACCACCACCGTGCTCTAAAGGATATAAGTGAAGCACTAGAGCAAAACTATTCAACTCAAAAGATATAAGTGAAGCACGTAGAGTGTTCTAACAATTTCTAGGCCATATTTTACTCCCTCAAATAGGTGTGTCCAGCAAGGATGATTGTGGAAAACTAACAAGCAAAGACTCAAATTATACAAGACGCTCCAAGCAAAACACATATCATGTTGCGAATAAAAATATAGCTCCAAGTATAGGTACCGATGGATGAAGACAAAAGAGGGGATGCCTTCCCGGGGCATCCCCAAGCTTAGGCTTTTGATTATCTTGAATTTACTTGGGGTGCCATGGGCATCCCCAAGCTTAGGCCTTTGCTACTCCTTGTTCCATAGTCCATCAAAGCAATACTCAAAACATGAAAACTTCACAACACAAAACTTAGACAAAAATTATCGTGAGCTCCATTAGTATAAGAAAGCAAACCACTACTCAAAGGTACAACAATGAATTCATTCTTTGTTTATATTGGTGTTAAACCTACTGTACTCCAACTTTTCTATGGTTCATATCCTCCAATACTACTCATAGATGCATCGGAATAAGCAAACAACACACGAAAAAAAGAATTTGTCAAAGACAGAACAGTCTGTAGTAATCTGTAGGTTTCGCCTACCTCTGGAACTCCAAGAAATTCAAACTAAATTGGTAAATTTGCGGAATTTGTCTACCAATCATCTGCAAAAAGAATTAACTAAAAAGCATGCTCCGGTAAAATCCCACGACTACTTTACCGAGTGCTAACGATTTTGTTTTTCACAGCAAGATCACATAAACTTCACACAAGTCTTCCCAAAGGTTCTACTTGGCACAAACACTAAACAAAACATGTAACCACATCTAATCAGAGGCTAGATGCAATATTTATTCCCTAACAGCAACAAAAACAGAAAACATAAAATTGGGTTGCCTCCCAACAAGCGCTATCAATTTATGCCCCTAGCTAGGCACGATACAAGATGGGTCTAGGGATAGCCATAGTGGTACGATATGTCGCGAAAGCTCATCTCATATTCCCTACGTTCAGCAGCAAGCTTCCTTTGTGGCAAGCAAAAGTAATCAAAGGGTCTAAATTTAATGGGACAAAAGTCCCCTACATCAATCTCGGGAGGAACATGTTCCTCCTTTGGCCCTTTGTAGTGGATGACCAATTCATCATTATAGGCATTCTTTTGGCAGAAGGTCATAAGCCTTCGTTCAAGGGAGAAGCCTAACCCATTATTTTGAACAGCAAAGTCATCGTTTATCTCAGAAATTCTATCAATCTAGATCTCAACAGGAACCTTTTTCTAAGGTTTTCATTAAAAGCAACATGATCAGGAGATCGCAACCGCATAAGGCCTTCTTGATTGAACAAGATAGCCTCTATAGGAGGTCGACCGGCATCTACTCCGTAATGAGCAAAGATTTCTCTGGCCTCTTTCATGATATATCTAAATTCATGAGCCAAAAAGATAGTAGCTGCACGCTTAACGGAAGAATGCTCAGTATTGGAGAACTCCAAAAATATCATCTGAATACATGGATGCATATGGATAAATTGCCTTTCAATTTCTACTATGAGCATAGATACAGCATCCGCAAGGCTACTAGTTATGTGAAGAATAGAGCCACCCATAGTGGGCAAAGCACCGGCACAAGTAAAGAAGTCTTGAAGAACCCCTTTTCCAATGATATTACCACTACCAACCCAGAACTTCTTAATATGTAAAGTGGTGGCTTCATCCGGGGGGTCAACATGGACGTTGCCCTCGACATTGCTACCCTTCTCGATAAAATTGTCCCCCATCTCAGACATGAGGGCAAGCAAGCAAGCGAACGAAAAACACACGGTAGAAGAAGGGAAAATAAAACGGCAAGGGTGAAGTGGGGGAGAGGAAAACGAGAGGCAAATAAATGTAATGCGAAGGATAAGGGTTTGTGATAGGTACTTGGTATATGACTTTTGCGTAAGCCTCCCCGGCAACGGCGCCATAAATTCTTCTTGCTACCTCTTGAGCTTGCGTTGTATTCCCTCGAAGAGGAAAGGGAGATGCAGCACAGTAGCGTAAGTATTTCCCTCAGTTTTTGAGAACCAAGGTATCAATCCAGTAGGAGACCATGCGCGAGTCCCTCGCACCTGCACAAACAAATAAGAACTTCGCAGCCAACGCGATAAGGGGTTGTCAATCCCTTTACGGTCACTTACGAAAGTGAATTGATAGAGATGATAGTTTATATTTTTGGTATTTTTAGTTTAATAAAACAGCATATACAAGCGATAAAAGTAAAGTAGATGTAAATTGATATGTTGAGAATAGACCCCGGGGCCATAGTTTTCTCTAGTGGCTTCTCTCATGATAGCGATATTCTACGGCGGGTAAACAAATTACTGTCGAGCAATTGATAGAAAAGCGAATAATTATGAGACTAACTAGGCATGATCATTGTATATAGGCATCATGTCCGAGAGAAGTAGACCCAAACGATTCTGCATCTACTATTATTACTCCACACATCGACCACTATCCAGCATGCATCTAGTGTACTGAGTTCATAAGAACAGAGTAACGCCTTAAGCAAGATGCCATGATGTAGAGGGATAAACTCAAGCAATATGATATAAACCCCATCTTTTTATCCTTGATGGCAACAATACAATACGTGCCTTGCTGCCCCTACTGTCACTGGGAAAGGACACCACAAGATTGAACCCAAAACCAAGCATTTCTCCCATTGCAAGAACTATAGATCTAGTAGGCCAAACCAAACCAATAATTCAAAGAGACTTGCAAGGATATTATGAGCACACATAAAATGTTCAGAGAAGATCCAAATATCTTTCGTAGATAACCTTGATCATAAACTCACAATTCATCGGATCTTGACAAACACACCGCAAAAAGAGATTACATCGAATAGATCTCCTCGAAGACCGAGGAGAAATTTGTATTGAGATCTATATAGAGAGAAGAAGCCATCTAGATACTAGCTAAGGACCCGAAGGTCTGTGGTAAACTACTCACAACTCATGGTGAGGGCGATGATGATGATGAAGAAGGCCTCGGTGATGGATCCCCCTCCGGTGGAGCTCCGGAACATGCTCCAAGATGGGATTTGCTACCTCTTGAGCTTGCGTTGTATTCCCTCGAAGAGGAAAGGGAGATGCAGCACAGTAGCGTAAGTATTTCCCTCAGTTTTTGAGAACCAAGGTATCAATCCAGTAGGAGACCATGCGCTAGTCCCTCGCACCTGCACAAACAAATAAGAACTTCGCAGCCAACGTGATAAGGGGTTGTCAATCCCTTTACGGTCACTTACGAGAATGAGATCTGATAGAGATGATATTTTATATTTTTGGTATTTTTGGTTTAATAAAACAACAAATAAAACCGGTAAAAGTAAAGTATATGTAGATTGATATGTTGAGAATAGACCTGGGGGCCATAGTTTTCTCTAGTGGCTTCTCTCATGATAGCGGTATTCTACGGCGGGTAAACAAATTACTGTCGAGCAATTGATAGAAAAGTGAATAATTATGAGACTATCTAGGCATGATCATTGTATATAGGAATCACGTCCGAGACAAGTAGACCGAAACGATTCTGCATCTACTACTATTACTCCAAACATCGACCGCTATCCAGCATGCATCTAGTGTATTGAGTTCATACGAACAGAGTAACGCCTTAAGCAAGATGACATGATGTAGAAGGATAAACTCAAGCAATATGATGTAAACCCCATATTTTTTATCCTCGATGGCAACAATACAATACGTGCCTTGCTGCCCCTACTGTCACTGGGAAAGGACACTGCAAGATTTAACCCAAAGCCAACCACTTCTCCCATTGCAAGAACTATATATCTAGTAGGCCAAACCAAACCGATAATTCGAAGAGACTTGCAAGGATATTATGAGCACACATAAAAAGTTTAGAGAAGAACCAAATATCTTTCATAGATAACCTTGATCATAAACTCACAATTCATAGGATCTCAACAAACACACCGCAAAAAGAAATTTCAACGAATAGATCTCCTCGAAGACCGAGGAGAACTTTGTATTGAGATCCAGAGGAAGAGAAGAAGCCATCTAGATACTAGCTATGGACCCGAAGGTCTGTGGTAAACTACTCACAACTCGTGGTGAGGGCAATGATGATGATGATGAAGGCCTCCGTGATGGATCCCCCTTCGGTGGAGCTCCAGAACAGGCTCCAGGATGGGATCTCCATGGGAACAGAAGCTACGGCGATGGAATTAGGGTTTTCTCTCTGCGTATGGAGTTTCTGGGGTACGTGGATATATATAGGAAGAAGGAGGGCACCGGGGGCCACACGAGGGGGCCTCGAGGCAGGAGGGCGTGCCATGGGAAGGGGGGCGCGCCCCCACCCTTGAGGGCAGCCCCTCTGTCCCCTGACTTGGTCTTGAAGCTTCCTGTGCGTGATTTTCTCCACAAATATCTCTCGCGAAGGTTTCATTCCGTTTGGACTCCGTTTGATATTCCTTTTCTGCAAAACCCTGAAATAGGCAAAAAAAACAGCAATCTGGATTGGGCCTTTGGGTTAGGAGGTTAGTCCCAAAAATGATATAAAAGTGAATGATAAAGCCCATTAAACATCCAAGACTTCATAAATAATAGCATGGAACAATCAAAAATTATAGATACGTTGGAGACGTATCAAGCATCCCCAAGCTTAATTCATGTTCGTCCTCGAGTAGGTAAATGATAAAGAAAGAATTTTTGATGTGGAATGCTAACCAATATAGTTTTTCAATGTAATTCTCTTAATTGTGGCATGAATCTTCAGATCTGAAAGATTCAAGATAAAAGTCTATATTGACATAAGAAATCACAATACTTCAAGCAATACTAACAAAGCAATCATGTCTTCTCAAAATACTATGGCTAAAGAAAGTTATCCCTACAAAATCATATAGTGTTGGCTATGCTCCCTTATTATCACACAAAAATATTCATATCATGCACAACCCCGATTTCAGCCAAGCATTTGTTTTCATACTCTATCTTTTCAAACCTTTCAACTTTCACGCAATACATGAGCATGAGCCATGAATATAGCACTCTGGGTGGAATAGAGATGGTTGGGGAGAAGACAAAAAGGAGGGAGATAGTCTCACATCGACTAGGCGTATCAACGGGCTATGGAGATGCCCATCAATAGATATCAATGTGAGTGAGTAGGGATTGCCATGCAACAGATGCACTAGAGCTAAATATGAATGAAAGCTCAACAAAAGAAACTAGTGGGTGTGCGTCCAACTTGCTTGCTCACGAAGACCTAGGGTATTTGAGGAAGCCCATCGTTGGAATATACAAGCCAAGTTCTATAATGAAAATTCCCACTAGTATATGAAAGTGACTAAGCATGAGACTCTCTATAATGAAAAACATGGTGCTACATTGAAGCACAAGTGTGGAAAAAGATAGTAGAAATTGTCCCTTTTTCTTTTTTTTTCTTTTTTTTGGGGACTTTCTTTTTTCTTTGGCCTTTCCCTGTTTTTTTTGCGGAGGGGCTTTATAGATGTAGCCTTTCCTCCCATGGGACAATGCTCTAATAATGATGATCATCACACTTTCATTACAACACAAAATTTCAACTCGATACTACAACAACAAAGTATGACTCTATATGAATGCCTCCGGCGGCCGGTATGTGCAATGAAACAAGAGTGACATGTATGAAAAGCTATGCATGGTAGCCTTGCCACAAATACGATGTCAACTACATGATCATGCAATGGCAATATGACAATATGATGCGTGTCATATAAACGGAACGGTGGAAAGTTGCATGGCAATATATCTCGGAATGGCTATGGAAATGCCATGATAGGTAGGTATGGTGGCTGTTTTGAGGAACAATATGGTGGCTGTTTTGAGGAAGGATATATAGTGGGTTTCTGGCACCGGCGAAAGTTGCACGGTACAAGAAAGGCTAGCAATGGTGGAAGGGTGAGAGTGCGTATAATCCATGGACTCAGCATTAGTCATAAGAACTCATATACTTATTGCAAAAATTTACGAGTCATCAAAACAAAGCAATCAATGCATGCTCCTAGGGGGGAGGTTGGTAGGAGTTAACCATCGCGCGCCCCGACCTCCACACACAGGTTGGCACTCTACAAATACCTCATGCTCTAACTTAGTCACACAACGGTTCACCATACGTGCATGCTACGGGAATCACTAACCTTAACACAAGTATTTCTCAATTTCATAATAACTCGACTAGCATGACTCTAATATCACTATCCTCATGTGTCAAAACAAATATCAAGCATCCAACATCTCATTCTATTCAATGCACTTGGTGTGATTTTTTTTTACTGCATTGACATTGGATGTTTATCATGTGAAGACTACTTTCTTTAGCCTAAATACTTTAACATGCTGTTTTGATAGACTCTCAAATAGATATAAGTGAAGCATGAGAGTTCAACAATTTCTACAAAATATTACCACCACCATGCTCTAAAAGATATAAGTGAAGCACTAGAGCACAAACTATTCAACTCAAAGGATATAAGTGAGGCACTTAGAGTGTTCTAATAATTTCTAGGCCATATTTAACTCTCTCAAATAGGTGTGTCCAGCAAGGATGATTGTGGCAAACTAGCAAGCAAAGACTCAAATTATACAAGACGCTCCAAGCAAAACACATAACATGTTGCGTATAAAAATATAGCTCCAAGTATAGTTACCGATGGATGAAGACGAAAGAGGGGATGCCTTCCCGGGGCATCCCCAAGCTTAGGCTTTTGATTATCTTGAATTTACTTGTGGTGCCATGGGCATCCCTAAGCTTAGGCATTTGCTACTCCTTGTTCCATAGTCCATCAAAGCAATACTCAAAACTTAAAAACTTTACAACACAAAACTTAGACAAAAATTCTCGTGAGCTCCGTTAGTATGAGAAAGAAAACCACTACTCAAAGGTACAACAATGAATTCATTCTTTGTTTATATTGGTTTTAAACCTACTGTACTCCAAGTTCTCTAGGGTTCATATCCTCCAATATTACTCATAGATGCATCGGAATAAGCGAACAACACACGAAAAACAGAATCTGTCAAAGACAGAACAGTCTGTAGTAATCTGCAGGGTTCGCCTACTTCTTGAACTCTAAAAAATTCAAACTAAATTGGTAAATTTGTGAAATTTGTCTAACAATCAGCAGCAAAAAGAATCAACTAAAAAGCACGCTCCAGTAAAATCCCATGACTACTTTAGCGAGCGCTAACGATTCTGTTTTCACAGCAAGATCATATAAACTTCACACAAGTCTTCACAAACGTTCTACTTGGCACAAACACTAAACAAAACATGAAACCATATCTAATCAGAGGCTAGATGAAATATTTATTCCCTAACAGCAACATAAGCAAAAAACATAAAATTGGGTTGCCTCCCAACAAGCGCTATCGTTATAGCCATTAAGATAGACTTGAGAATTCAATGATGCTCACATGAAAGACAAGGATTGAAGCACAAAGAGAGCATCAAAAGACATGTGACAAACACATCTAAGTCTAATATACTTCCTATGCATAGGCATCTTATAGGAAAAAAAATTACCAAGACAAGCAAGATCTAGCATATGCAAGGAAGGAGAAAGAAACAATAGCAATCTCAACATAACGAGAGGTAATTTAGTAACATGAACATTTCTACAACCATATTTCCCTCTCTGATAATAATTGCATGTAGGATCATGATCAAATTCAACAAAATAGCTATCACATAACATATTCTCAACACGATCCACATGCATGCAAAGTTGACACTCTTCCAAAATAGTGGAACTAACATTAACTAAAATCATGACCTCTCCAAACCCACTTTTATCAAAAATTTCATAAGATTGAACATTCTCCAAATATGTGGGATCTAAAGTTGACACTCTTCCAAACCCACTTGCAATATTATTGCAAACATTATCAATCTCATATTCATCATGGGGATTGAATAAATTTTCAAGATCATAAGAAGAATCACCCCAATCATGATCATTGGAACAAATAGTAGTCATAGAGAAACTAGCATCCCCAAGCTTAGGGTTTTGCATATCATTAGCACAATTGACATCAAGAGAATTTATAGTAACATCATTGCAATCATGCTTTTCATCGAAGGAACTATCAAGTATGGGTGCAATAGCAACGATCTCATGTTTAACATAGGGAACTATAGCAAATTCTTTTTCATAAATATTGGCATCATGTCCACAAGAATAGCAAGCATCATGTTCACCAAGGGATATTTCAATCAAATCATCGGAATCATAGTTATCTATATATTCATGCATATCATTATTTTCCTTCAAAGCAGTGGTCATTCCTTCAATAAATTCTTTGATACTGGCATTATCATCATAGTTTTCATAGCAATATTTAAGTATGTCAAAATTTTCAGATTCATAGAGAGTAATATCATACTTTTCAATCAAAGAAACAACTTCATAAGCACCCTTAAAAGCAACGAATTCTTCAATTCGTTCGATATCATAGTAACTATAAACACCCTTTGCATAAGAAGATAAGATTTCATTATCATTAAACTCACATAGGTAGGGGAGGTGTTTTTCAGGGTTCTTAGAACAACAAGTAAAATCACGGATTTCACAAAGATTCCCATCATAACACAGCAATATATTTATCTAATCCCATAAGAGTATCCCCTTTTCAGACAAACGGTGACGCATAAAATGAGCAGGCTCATCTAAAGATTTCCCATCAACTAGGCTAGTTGGGGTTTCAGCACGAGCGCATAAGGATCGAAGATGATCCAAGTAGAACACTTTAAGGTGATCCATAACAATAGATTTTTAGCAAGCAAAGATGCAAGCACATAGAAGGCACATGGAGACACAAGCAAACAAGAAGCAAGCGAATGGTAAACACACAGCGGAAGAAGGGCAAATAAAACGGCAAGGGTGAAGTGGGGGAGAGGAAAACGAGAGGCAAAAAATGTAATGCGAAGGATAAGGGTTTGTGATAGGTACTTGGCATATGACTTTTGCGTAAGCCTCCCCGGCAACGGCACCAGAAATTCTTCTTGCTACCTCTTGAGCTTGCGTTGTATTCCCTCGAAAAGGAAAGGGAGATGCAGCACAGTAGCGTAAGTATTTCCCTCAGTTTTTGAGAACTAAGGTATCAATCCAGTAGGAGACCACGCGCCAGTCCCTCGCACCTACAAAAACAAATACGAACTTCGCAGCCAACGCGATAAAGGGTTGTCAATCCCTTTACGGTCACTTATGAGAGTGAGATCTGATAGTTTATATTTTTGGTATTTTTGGTTTAATAAAACAACAAATAAAAGCGGTAAAAATAAAGTAGATGTAGATTGATATGTTGAGAATAGACCCGGGGGGCATAGTTTTCTCTAGTGGCTTCTCTCATGATAGCGGTATTCTACGACGGGTAAACAAATTACTGTCGAGCAATTGATAGAAAAGCGAATAACTACGAGACTATCTAGGCATGATCATTGTATATAGGCATCACGTCCGAGACAAGTAGACCGAAACGATTCTGCATCTACTACTATTACTCCCCACATCGACCGCTATCCAGCATGCCTCTAGTGTATTGAGTTCATACGAATAGAGTAACGCCTTAAGCAAGATGACATGATGTAGAGTGATAAACTCAATCAATATGATGTAAACCCCATCTTTTTATCCTCGATGGCAACAATACAATATGTGCCTTGCTGCCCCTACTGTCACTGGGAAAGGACACCGCAAGATTGAACCCAAAGCCAAGCACTTCTCCCATTGCAAGAACTATAGATCTAGTAGGCCAAACCAAACCGATAATTCGAAGAGACTTGCAAGGATATTATGAGCACACATAAAAAGTTCAGAGAAGAACAAAATATCTTTCGTAGATAACCTTGATCATAAACTCACAATTCATCGGATCTCGACAAACACACCGCAAAAAGAGATTACATCGAATAGATCTCCTCGAAGACCGAGGAGAACTTTGTATTGAGATCCAGAGAGAGAGAAGAAGCCATCTAGATACTAGCTATGGACCCGAAGGTTTGTGGTAAACTACTCACAACTCATGGTGAGGGCGATGATGATGATGATGATGATGAAGGCCTCCGTGATGGATCCCCCTCCGGTAGAGCTCCGGAACAGGCTCCAAGATGGGATCTCCACGGGAACAGAAGCTATGGCATTGGAATTAGGGTTTTCTCTCTGCGTATGGAGTTTCTGGGGTACGTGGATATATATAGGAAGAAGGAGGGCACCAGGGGCCACACGAGGGGACATCGAGGCAGGGGGCGCGCCCTGGGAAGGGGGGCGCGCCCTCACCCTCGAGGGCAGCCCCTCTGTCCCCTGACTTGGTCCTGAAGCTTCCTGTGCGTGATTTTCTCCAAAAATATCTCTCGCGAAGGTTTCATTCCGTTTGGACTCCATTTGATATTCATTTTCAGCAAAACCTTGAATTAGGCAAAAAACAGCAATCTGGACTGGGCCTTTGGGTTAGTAGGTTAGTCCCAAAAATGATATAAAAGTGAATGATAAAGCCCATTAAACATCCAAGACTTCATAAATAATAGCATGGAACAATCAAAAATTATAGATACGTTGGAGACATATCAGGATCTTCACGGGAACAGAAGGTACGGTGGTGGAATTAGGGTTTTCTCTCTGCCCACGGAGTTTCTGGGGGTACGTAGACTTATATAGGAAGAAGGAGGGCATCGGGGGACGCTCGAGGGGGCCACGAGGAAGGGGGCACGCCCTGGGAAGGGGGACGCGCCCCCACCCTCGTGGGCCAGTCCTCTATCCCCTGACGTGGTTCTCAAGTTCATCGTGCGTGATTTCCTCCAAAAATATCTCTCGCGAAGGTTTCATCCAGTTTGGACTCCGTTTGATATTCTTTTTTTGCAAAACCCTGAAATAGGCAAAAAACAGCAATCTGGACTGGGCCCTTGGGTTAGTAGGTTAGTCCCAAAAATGATAAAAGTGAATGATAAAGCCCATTAAACATCCAAGACTTCATAAATAATAGCATGGAACAATAAAAAAAATTGATATGTTGGAGACGTATCAATCATCCACTAGAGAAACCGAGTCTTTATATCTGTTGCAGGATGGCCGGTCTGGGGGCTGTTCCGATGGTGATAGTATTCCGGACGCCCTTGATCCGCCAAGCCGGGTTGCTGTCTTCATGACCGGATCGCAATCTGTGCAACAATCTTCAACTGCGGCGGCGTTAACGTCTGACGCGGCGGCAGCAGCGGCAGCTGGGGCGGGAGGCCCGGTTCAACTGCCGGCTCAAGTTTTTACCGCCTTAGTTGATACTTTGACAGCGCTGCTAACTACGTAGGTCGGCCAGGTCGAGAAGGTACAACACGATGCGGAAGTTGATAAAGTGAGGGGCCAAATAGATCAAGCTAAGTTGGACCTGGCGGCTGAGAATACTAGGATGATCGCAAGGCAGGCCGAGCTAGATGCGCAGGCCTATCGGCTCCTGTTGGATCAGACGACACCAAACGACGTAATGAGGAGAAGGCGCCAGTCTCGCCTTCCGCCGGTTTACGAAGCGAGGAACCTCTTCAGTACGCCAGGAGCGGGAACCAGCAACCAGCCGGGGGTAAACCGGGGAGAGGTGCCTGGCACAGGGGCATCGGTCCAGCCACAGGCCGCGGATCCAACCCGTCAGGTCGTTCCGTCATAGCATGCGCCAACGCCTCCTGGTCACTACTCCAACCCTTTGGATAAGATAGTTGCCACCGCTTCACGGTTGGTAGCCCTTCCCATTGAAGGAGGATCCCCTATAGCAGTGGAGTCGCGGCGAGCTAGGGAGTTCCTGGAGACGGCTTTAACTCAGCAGCAAGCTTATTCTCACAGCCGCGAGAGGATTCATTCCACCCCCCGCCCAAGCCGGCGCTACAACAGGCACCTGGAAGAACCGAACGTGTCGAGTACCGCGCGGAATCGTAACCCGCCTCGGAGGGATAACCCGGCGGGAGGAGGTGTAAACGCGCAAGATGTGGTGGATCAGGGCAGACAGCGCCGAGAGGCCGAATTAGCAGCACAGTATGAAGCCCGTCAGCCTATGCCGGTTAGTCCATCTACCACGGTCGAGCCAGGGGTTACTTCCAGTTCCTTGGGAGTGCCGTGTCTCACGCCCGCTTTACGCAATGTACGACTACCTAAGGACTTCAAAGTACCGCGCAAGGTGCCCAACTATACCGCGGACCTATCCCCCAAAGCCTAGGTTGAAAGCTACGAGATGGCAATGGAGATGCTGGATGTGGATGATGCAGCGTGCGCGAAGTACTTCACCATGATGCTGGAGGGCACGACCCACACCTGGTTAAAAAGTTTACCGCAGAACTCCATCGGATCATGGGCCAAGTTACGACGCCGGTTTATCAATAACTTCAAGGATACATGCAAGCAGCCCATGTCCATTGTAGACTTGGCCACCTGCGTTCAAGGGGGAAACAAAACAACAAGTCATTGGGTACGCCGGTGTCAGAGATCCTGCATTCCTCAGACCGCATCAATCCGGACACGGCACTGGTGACATTGGAGGGCAATTGCCGGTTTGAGCCTCTGAAGCTGAAGCTGGGACGGCTCAAGCGTCACTGCAATGACATGGGAACACTATATGGGGGCCCTGGTGAAGTATGCAGATTCGGATAGTGCCAAGTACCCAGAGTCTGACGATGAGAAGTTAGGAAAAGGGAAAAAGAATGGTAAGGCGCCACAGTCTAATCCGGCGAATCAGGGATACAGCGGTAAGCGTAAAGCGGATAGCAGTTCATATTTTGTAGCTAACACCAATGTATAGGAGGATGGCCAGCATCGTAAAGGTAGACTGCCCCCACGGGGCGGAGGGCAAAACATCAATCTGGAATGCTAGATGAATGTGCCTTGCCCCAGGCACGACACGAAGGAAAAGCCAGCCACACACCTCTGGCAGGACTGCTTTATTATGAGGGAGTTCAGAAACCAGTTCCAATATGATCACGACTCGTCCGGTGGTTCAGGCCCTGGTTTTCACGGGCCGGGTTATCAAGGTGGTGGTTCCGGTCCAGGATTCCAAGGTAACCAGGGCGGCCACAGCAACCAGAACGGGCACAGCCAGCAGAACAACCAGGGTGGTTATAATAATTAGAGCAATCATCAGTAACAATAATAATCAGGATATCAGAGCAACCCGAAGCAGCTGAGTAGTGGGAAATATCACATCTTCACCACAAGCTTATGTAAGCGTGATCAGAAGGTTTACAAGAGGGCGGTGCATTCTGTTGAACCGGCGGTGCCTTGTTATTTATGCTGGTCGGAGCAGCCCATTGTGTGGAGTCGAGAAGATCATCCATCCCGGGTTGATAATCCGGGTCAGCTGGCTCTGGTGGTGGCACCTCGGGTTGGGGGTTATAAGTTCACCAAGGTACTCATGGACGGAGGAAGCAACATCAATATCTTGTATTATGAGACCTTTCGTCGCATGGGGTTGACACACAAGAAGCTCAGACAGTCCAACATTGTTTTTCGCGGCGTGGTACTTGGTAAATCGGCGTATCCGGTTGGTAAGATAGACCTGGAGGTCACCTTTGGAGATGAGCATGAATCAAGGTCGGAAACTTTGACCTTTGAAGTGGTAAATATCAAGAGCCCGTATCACGCCTTGTTCGGGCGGCTAGTTTATGCTAAATTCATGGCAAGGCTGTCAGGCCCAAGATGCGATTCTATCCCGATCACGTGATTGGGGCACAACCGCATTTCGGGCGCTTAGCAAGATGGATATCATTACATCATGCCATTACATACATACATGGGGGATACAACAATACATACAAGTCACAAGAATACAACAACAATAATACAAGGCATCCGACTACGGACGCAAACATGAAAAGCACAAAGGCATCCATCTGCTATCCCAGGCTGCCGACCTGGAACCTAACCCAAGACTGAAGAAGAAGAAGAAGAAGAAGAAGAAGAAAGAACTCCAACACAGCGATCAACGCTCTCACGTCAAGACATCGGAAACCTGCACCTGCAACTGTTGTTGTAGTATCTATGAGCCACGAGGACTCAACAATCCCATAACCATGGGTAACAAGACTATCAAAGCTTAATAGGTAGGAAGAGATAAAGTGGTGAGGTTGTAGCAGCGGCTAAGCAAAAGTATGGTGGCTAACTTACGAGTACAAGAATAAGATCAGCATCTACGCAAACGATCGCGAACTAATAGTGATCGCTAAAGATCCTGAACTACCTACGAGTCAAACATAACCCCACCGTGTTCTCTTCTCAAAGTGAAAAGAGACAGTCACGGTTACGCACACAGTTGTGTGTTTTACTTCGGATCCTCTGACAAGTTTTCTACAACCGGACATTAACAAATTCCAATCTGCCACATAACCGCGGGCACGGCTTTCGAAAGATCATAACCCTGCAGGGGTGTCCCAACTTAGCCCATCACAAGCTCTAACGATCAGCTGAAGTAATAATAATTATTACCCCTTATCTTAGGGAAATCCGATCAGGCTCGGTATCCCGGTGCACAAGACATTTCGACAATGGTAAAACAAGTCCAGCAAGACGTCCCGGCGTGCCGACACCCTGATAGTAGCCGCGCGTATCTCGTCTCAGGACACGACCGGATGGGACATCCTACGGGAGCCAATCCTCGAGTTTCCCCGTGGTGGCCCCGCAGTCCACCCGTTTGGGACCAACACCATCAGCACTGGCCCCCCTGCTATGTAGAAAGAATACTCGGGGACGCGAACCCCTACGCAAATTTAATTATTTAATTAAGTTGTTATTATGAGGCAAATTAAAACCAATGTTGGGCCTTGCTGGAGGAGTTTTATTCAAAGACGAAGTGTCAAGGGGTCCCCATATACCCAACCGTGTAAGGAACGCAAAATCAAGGAACATAATGCCGGTTTATCGGCGCCTAACGTGGCATGAGTGGAAAAATACACCGAGCAAAAGGCCAAGCCTTCCACCCATGCCCAGTATATAGGTGTGTTAATATAATAATAGATATTGTGATAATCCAACAACAAGTTCCCGCCTGGAACGAACTTCATCTTCACCTGCAACTAACAACGCTATAAGAGGGGCTGAGCAAGCGGTTAACATAGCCAAACAATGGTTTTGCTAGGAAGGTTTCAAAGGTTAGAGGTTTCATGGAAACAAGGAGAGGCTGACATAAATGATGGGTAGTGCGACATATAACGATAGCATCGAGACAACTAAGCGTGGCAATGATAGTAAAGGTATCCAAGGGTATGGTCATCTTGCCTGAGATCCCGCAAGGAAGAAGAATGGATCCATGAAGACGACGAAGAAGAAGCCTTGAAGAAGAACCACGGGTAGACGAACGAATCCTCACGAACGCAACGGAACAAGCACTAACGAGAAGAAGCAAGCAATACGATAAACACACCACACGAGACATGACAATATGCTCAACCAAGTATGATGCAAGACAGTTCTATATAGGAAGAAAAACATGGCAAGGTAGGAAGCACAGAAAAACAACACAAGTCTATATGATGCAATACATGGCAAGGTATGATGCAAGACAAGTCTATACAGGAAGCAATACATGGCAAGGTAGGAAGCACAGGAAAAAAACACAAGGACATGACAATATGCTCAAGCAAGTATGATGCAAGACAAGTCTATATATGATGCAATACATGGCAAGGTAGGAAGCACAGAAAAATAACACAAGTCAACAAGTTTAAATGAAGCCGAAAACTACATATAATAAAACCGGTAAGCCCTCATGTGCAGAATTTGAAATTAGTCCAGAACTGAACAAACCTTATGTTCAAGTTGTTAAACAGCAAGTTAACATGCACCAAGATGATCTACACGAAATTCTAGTCAAGTTTCATATAAAGTTTGTTTAATTCGGAGCTACGGCCTAGAAGATATGAGCAAAACAAAACAAGCATGGCAACGGTGCAAAATTGCACCCCAAACATCAAGCAAACATACTCCAAACATGAAAACAATATGATATTATGATTCTACATGCAAAATCACACAAGTTTCATATAAAGCACACCCAAAACGGAGCAACGGACTAAAAGATACACCCGAAACAAGAAACAATGCAAAGCTGAAATTAACAGCCACATAGCAACTTTGGAGCAAGAAATATATACTCTACAACACTCAAACATGGTGACAAAAAGCATGTGCATGAAGTAGACATATCCTACAGCAAACAACTCCATTGGAGCAACTCCATAGGAGGCATGGATCAATAGCAACAAGCTACAACATTTTGATCATGACACTAAAAACCTGACAGTAATATTTTATAGCAACTTGGGAGCAAGAATTAAATAAGCTACAGCAACCCAAATGAGCAAGTGAGGACATGTATGGTTAGACAACAACATATACAACAAGGAATGATCAATGGCCACCCCAAAACTAACATGGATTTGCCTAGGGCATCAAGCAAACATAGCATCAGGATAAGACAGATTCCAGACTTAATGAAATTTCACGAAGTGTTAAAACAGCAATATTAGCATGGCATGTTTGCGAGCATGTTTAAGTCAACACAAGGCATATCATGGAAAGTTAAGTGCACCACCACAAAGACCATATTATTGTGCTTCTAAAACATCTAGGCATGTGGCAAGAGGACAAACACATCAATAACAAAGAGCAAATGAAATCAGCATCTCATAACAAGTTACAAAACCTAACATCCACATGCACTTTTGCAACAGGTATAAACATGGCAATAAGGACCCAAACAAGCATGCTACAGCAATCATCATGTAGTACACTTCACAAGGAACATTTTGACATATCATATGCATCATTTGGATAAACATGCACCAAGTTATCATATCTCAAACATGGCAACAAAATAACAAGTAGTAGCAGTTTATAACAAGTAGCACTCTTGCAACAGAGATTAGAGAATCTAGATGAACTCAAACAAGCATGGCACAATGGAACAAAGTGTAGAGCATATCACCACGATCATTTTTGACATATCATACACTCAATTTGGATAAGTACACACAAAGTTGCAAGCACTCAAAGTATGCATCAGACAACAAGTTTATCAGGGACTTAGCCCTTTTTACAGAGGAAAAACTGAGCGACAAATAGTTAAAACGCGCACAGGGCGAAACTTAGAGGGGCGGCTCACCCAAGGGCTCGGCCCAGAAGGAAGGAGAGGCTGAGGCAGGCTGGACCGGGGGAACCTGGGCCGGCGCGGGGGTGCGGCCCACGACGCGGAGCGGGGCGCTGCTGGACCGGTCGGTCCACTCGGTGCACGAGGCCGAGGCGCTGGGCCGGTGGACAGGGGAGCCGGGCCGGCGGCTGGCAGGGCCCACGTGGCCCACGAGGCCGGCGGTCAGGGATTCTGGCCGGAAGGGACGTCCTCCTCCCGGCTCCTCACGACCGGAGGACATGGCGGCGGCGCGAGCTGTGGACCTCTGGTGGAGGCCGAGGGGACGGGGCCCGACCAGATCCGGGGGGATCTGGCCTGGCCGGACCCATTCCGGCCCTAGGGAAGGGCTCGAGGCGGCGGCATCCATGGCTGGCGGCGGCGCTGGTGCTCGGTTGGAAGAACGGCGAGGGAGCGAGCGGGAGCTGGGCGGGGCGAGGCCTGGGAGCGCGTGGGGTCGGATCCAGCGAGGCCGGTCGCGGTGCTCCGGCGAGGGCGGCCTGGGCCTCCATTGGCCGGCACGTAAGGGCCCCACAGGAACTCGGGAGGAGCTCGAGGTCTCGGGCGGGAAGCTCGGGGATGAGGGAGATGCTGCGGGGCGGCGGCGCTTCGGGCCCGGTTCGGCCCACGGGCGGGCCGCGGCTGGGCCCTGAGGGCTGGCGGCGGTGGAAGGCTGAGGGGGCGACGTGGAGATGCCAAGCGGCACTCCCTGAGTGGCCGGAACCAGCCCAGGTGGCGGCGGGGCGAATGGAGACGCGCCACGTGGCGGCGGTGGGCTGGCCAGGCCCGGATTTTTGAGGGGAGGCTGATGGCTGGAGGTTAGGGAAGGGTTAGGGATGCCAAATTTGGCATGGGGGGGGTCTATAAATAGACATGGGGACTAGGGTTTGGGGGTTTGGAGGGGTTTTTGAGCCCTTCGATCGCGATCCGACGGATCCGATCGCGAGGTGAGGTAGGATGGGCCTAGGGGAGGTTAGTGGGCTGTGTAGAAGAGGTTTCGGGCTACGAGGGGAGAAGGGAAAAGAGGCCCGTGGGGTTTTCGGAGACCGAAAACGTCCGACGTTTTAACCGGCGACTAGTGCCGCTATATAAATCCGTAGGGCTATCAAACGAGCTCCGAATGCGATGAAATTTGGCAGGCGGCCTGTCTATACTATAATAAGACCACACGCCAAGTTTCAACCCATTCCGAGAACTTTTTCGGCCACTCATAAAATAAATATTCAGAGGCACCGCGGGCGCGTGCAAGTGTGTCTGGGCTCAGAATGGACAATGGAAAGGACGAGGGGACTCGAGCTGATGCAAGTTCTGAAAACATGCTGATGCAACACACATGATGACATGGCAAGATGCACACGCAAGCAGATGACATGGCAACGACGACGAATAACTGGCTGACACCTGGCGCACCAGTCTCGGGGTGTCACAAAGGCCCTGTTATGTTTATCTGCAGCTCAAGATGCCAGGTTTACAAGGGAACCATCACGGTCCATGGGAGCCGGAAGATTGCTTTGGAATGCGAGGAAGTGGACGCATCCTATGCTGAAGCGGTTTGTGCAACCAAGGAATTGAAATTTTACAAAGATAATGTTGATCCGGCGGACATGTCTCCGTTGAAAAAGCCAACTACAGAGCATGATCCGGCCTTGAAGTTCAAATCAGTTGATGAGACCAAGCAGGTTGACTTTGTTCCTGGCGATTCATCCAAGCAGTTTACCATCAGTGCTAACCTGGATCCAAAATAGGAAGGCGTGCTCATCGAGTTCATCCGTGAGAATCGGGACATCTTTGCATGGAAACCTTCTAACATGCCAGGTGTACCGAGGCCACTCGCTGAGCACACTCTTAATGTTGATCCCAAGTTTAAACCGGTTAAACAGTTTCTCCGCCGCTTCAATGAAGAGAGACGCAAGGCTATTGGTGAAGAGGTGGCCAGGCTCCTGGGGGCAGGTTTTATAGTGGAAGTGTTTCATCCTGAGTGGTTGGCTAATCCAGTGTTGGTGCTTAAAAAGAATGGCACTTGGCGAATGTGTGTTGATTACACAGATCTAAACAAGGCTTGCCCAGCTGATCCTTTTGCCCTCCCCCGTATTGATCAAATCATTGATGCTACGGCGGGTTGTGAGCTCTTAAGTTTTTTGGATGCATATTCCGGTTATCATCAGATCAAGATGGCAGTTAAGGACCAGGAGAAAACAACCTTCATAACTCCCTTTGGAGCCTTCTGCTATGTATCCATGCCTTTTGGGCTCAAGAGTGCCCAGGCGACCTATCAGCGTTCCGTGTAGAATTTTCTTCATAAATAGATTGGGCAGAACATTCATGCATATGTGGATGACATTGTGGTAAAATCCAGGAAAGAAGAGACATTGATAACTGACTTCAAGGAAACTTTTGATAATCTTCGGATTTATAAAATGATGCTTAATCCGGCCAAGTGCGTTTTTGGTGTACCAGCAGGCAAGCTCCTGGGGTTCTTAGTGTCAAACAGGGGAACTGAAGCTAATCCAGAGAAGATCAAGGCTATCACATCTTTGGCTAAACCGGTGTGTATCAATGATGTCCAACGCTTGGCAGGCCACATTGCAGCACTAAGCTGGTTTATCAGTCGTTTGGGAGAGAAGGCCATCCCACTTTATCAGATGATGAAAAAGACAGACCGCTTTGTCTGGAGTGATGTTACTGATGCTGCGTTCGAGGACTTAAAGAAGCAGTTGGCAGAGCCGCCCATCCTGGCTGCACCAGTTGATAATGAGCCACTGTTGTTATATGTGGCTGCTAATGCACGAGCAGTAAGAGCTGCCATTGTGGTGGAGAGCAAGGAGGCAGGAAAGGAATATCCGGTTCAACTACCGGTTCACTATATCAGCGAGGTGCTCATTGAGTCAAAGCAGAGATACCCGCATTGGCAGAAATTGGTATATGGCGCCTTCAGGGCAAACCGAAAGCTTAAGCAGTATTTTCAGGGCCATCCAATCACTATGGTCAGTTCTGCCCCTCTGGGAGACATAATCCAAAACAGAGAAGCAACTGACCGGGTTACCAAGTGGGCCATTGAACTTAGTCCTCACGAGCTAAAATATGGGCCTCACACTGCAATCAAATCTCAGGCACTAGTGGACTTCATCAACGATTGGACGGAGTTGCAAGCACCGGAGGAAAAACCGGATCACACGTACTGGACTATTCACTTTGATGGATCCAGGCAATTGGAGGGCTCGGGGGCTGGAGTCGTATTAACTTCCCCACGAGGTGATAGGTTCTGTTATGTCCTCCGTTTAATGTTCCCTTGTACTAACAATGCAGCTGAGTATGAAGCTCTCCTCCATGGTCTGCGAATGGCTAAGGAGATGAATTTAAGCCGGGTTAAATGTTTCGGTGATTCGGACCTGGTGGCGCAACAAGTATCTGGTACTTGGGACTCCAAGGACCCACTTATGGCAGCGTATCATCGAGAGGTGGACGCTGTTGCTGGACACTTCAAGGGTTATCAAGTGGACCACGTGGACCGGCGAAAGAATGAAGCGGCCGATGTATTAAGCCATCCGGGTTCTCAGCGTAAACCAGTTCCACCTAATGTCTTCCTAGACGTATTGCATAATCCATCGGTGAGATTACCTTCAGAGGAGGATTTGGCTGTTCCTGATCCGGAGGCTCAATTGGTGGCGGCGCTTCATGCTATTCCGGATTGGATAGTCCCATATCTAGCGTACATGAACCGAGGTGAGTTACCAGAGGATGAAGTCTTGGCTAGACAGATAGTCCGGTGGTCCAAATCAATGACTATTGTCAATGGAGAACTGCATCATTGCAGCGTATCCGGGGCGTTTCAACATCGTGTATCACCGGATGAAGGCTGTGAGATTCTTCGAGAGATTCACGAAGGAGATTGTGGTCACCACGCCGGTTCAAAATCTTTGGTGGCTAAATCTTTTCGTCATGGGTTCTATTGGCTGATGGCTCATGATGATGCAGAGGACTTGGTCAAAAATTGTGATGCTTGCCAGAAATTATCATGGCTTGCTCATATACCGGCTCAAGAATTGAGGATGATTCCAAGTGGGTCGAGGCAGAGCCAGTCAGCAAGTGTGATGCAGCGACAGCGGTTCAATTCATCAAGAAGGTGATTTTCCGGTTTGGCTTTCCACATAGTATCATAACTGATAATGGTACCAATTTATCCAAGGGGGCTATGGAGGAATTTTGTCAACAAGAGCACATCCGGCTTGACGTATCTTCAGTGGCTCACCCCCAGTCCAATGGTCGGGCTGAGAGAGCTAATCAAGAGATCTTGAGAGGCATCAAGCCTCGGCTCATGGTCCCTTTGCAGAGGACGCCGGGTTGTTGGGTGGAGGAATTACCCTCTGTGTTATGGAGCATCAACACCACACCTAACAGTTCTACGGGTTACACGCCTTTCTTCATGGTATATGGAGCTGAGGCGGTCCTCCCTAGTGACATCCGTCATGATTCGCCTCGCGTGGCGGCTTACGTTGAAGCCAATAACGAGAAGGCACGACAAGACGCGTTAGACTGGCTGGATGAGGAACATGACATGGTAGCAGCTCGATCGGCGATTTATCAGCAGGATCTGCATCGATACCACAGTCGCCGAGTTAAAACCAGAACGTTTCAAGAAGGCGATCTAGTGCTCCGGCTCATCCAAGACCAGACAGACATGCACAAACTATCCCCGCCTTGGAAAGGACCCTTTGTGGTCAGCAATAATCTACACAATGGATCATACTACCTCGTCGACGTTCAAGAACACAAGGACTCACGCACCGCAGAGGAGGAGACCCGACGGCCGTGGAACATCCCTCATCTTCGGCCTTACTACACCTGAGCCATAGGCTCCGTTTTATGTACATATATTCGCAATGTATATATTATGATCAATATAATAAACCGGCATCCTCGTTAAAGCGGGGTATCTGCTACTTTTTTTCTTAAGAGTTTGTCACATGGGGGCTTCTGTGTGTAAAAACAGAGTTCCTATGGCCCTCTTAGACCGACTATCAAGCCAATATCATCATAAGAGCACATCTCTGGTTAATTCGGTAATCCGGCTATCAAGCCCACGTGATGGTAAGGGGCAAAAGAGAGTTTGATGCATAGCACAACTCAAACATAGGCACCCGATGAGCACAGCTCACAATGTTACTTGGGGCTCCTGTCGCACAGTGGCAAAGAGTTTTTAAGACCCTTGTAATAGGCTATCAAGCCATGGCTTGGAAGCCTGGTGTATACACCTAAAACCCCGGGTTAACCTGCCTGCATCAAGTAAGTCACTCCGCCCAGGTAAACCTGGTATGACCCGTCGAACGATTGACAAGTCAATCTTATAACAGACCCTGAACTTGTCAACGTTAAAATGACGATTGGTTAAGGATTGAGGACCATCTTAACAGGCTTTGTGAAATGGTTAAACTCAGTGGCCTGGCAGCCCATGAAAAGCCTCGAATTTGGAGCCTGGCAGCTCGTAAAAAGCCTCGACTACAAGGTTTTATTTGCTTTGTTTGCTGAATTTTTATTTCTCAAAGAGATTGTTGATCCGATATCTACTGATTTGGCGGAGTGGTTGATTATAAGTTGCCTCCATAATAAACCAGCGTTCACAGAACCTGGTCTGGTTTGATTACAAATCACCAGTACTATTTACAGCTAAATCGGTGTTTATCACAACCCGGTACGGTTTTCATCATGAACCGGCAAAATATTGCAGGAGTCATCAATACTCACCAATTGGGATCATCGCCCTTACTGCAACACATTTGTTAAGCCAATGACACAAATTTCTATCCCAGGTATGATATATGTTTCATATTTTTAATACAGTTCAGGTTATAAACCTAGATCATGTATTTGGGCATTATGACCCGTCCGGCAATAAACCGCGAGGACCCTTTAAATTTTGTCTTATGCAGAAACAGGTGGAACAAAACTGTTAAAACATCATAAGCAGAAAAATTATGAAGTTGCCAGGTTGAGCAATGTTATGCGAATGGAATACGCATGAGGACATAACCAAATGTTTCTGCTACCCTATTACAAGGCGTTTTACAGCCCAAAAAATATATGTTTCTTGCTAGAGTACTGCGACATGATAAAAGTTAAACCGGCACCGGTTCATGACTCTGCATTGGCCCGGCTAGATGGTTGTGGATAATCCTGCGTCGTCTCCTCGTCGTTCTCATCCAGCAGCTGGAAGTCAGTGGTTGCCCAATTGATCTTTGTTAGAGCTTGGAAAATAGCTTCATCGCTTATGAGTTCAGACGGTTCAACATCAGGGGTGTAGGTATGCTTACGGACAAGCGGGATGAGATCTTCCACTTCATAGACCGGAGTACTAACCCGACGATTATCAGCATCGTAACCCGCCTGATAGCGGGATAAATCAGCTTCATCAGCTAATTTGCTGGCCAAGGGCCGCATTTCTCTGGTTAAAGCCCGCAAGTCTGCATCTGTGAACTCTGATCCGTCCTCCATCATGATTGGATAACCGTTCATCACATCGGCCGGATCAAGATCATGTACCCAAGCCTTCACCCAAGTTAATGCCATTAAAGCGCCCGCCCGGGCAGCTGATTTCTTAAGCTCTCCAAACCGGGCGGGTAGCACTAATAACTTCTCCAAAGTCTCCTTGATCAACTTGGGAGCCGGTTTGTTATGGGAAGCAGTGCAAACAATTCTTCGAGCGCCGATATACGGCTGCGCTATAAGAGTATATGCGGCCTTCAATTTCTTTCGCATGTCAGTGCCAAGATGAGCAGTACGTTTTCCTGCATCAATGGATCTAGAGTTAAAGCGGAAGAGTGCAGAATTATCATATTCAGAACTATGTTAAGAATACTTACCAAAGACAGCAGTAGTCATGGAGTTTATCTGCCGCTTTAAGCCGGACAGTTCTTCTGACACTGGATTGAGAGCGATCTCTGCATCAACTGCCCTTTTCTCCAAAGCGGCTCTTTCTGCATCCCAATCCGCCCGTTCCTTCTGGAAGTCTTTCTTCAATTTCTCCAGGCTTGCTAAAGCGAGAGTCAGTTCATCCTTGGTTTTGGAAGCGGCGGATTGCTAGAATTTCAAGTTATCTTGAAGCTCAGCCATTTGAGAGTCTTTCTGATTTAGGTCAGCCCGCAAAGAGAAGCATACATTATATATTGGTAAAGCATTTTTTAAAGTCCCAAGCAAATAACAGGTTATACACTTGGCACTTGGGGGCTAATGCATATTTGAAGTTAACAGGCATTTTTCATAAAAGTCCCAAGCACATAACAAGTTATACACTTGGCACTTGGGGGCTAATGCGTTGATGTTTTGTGCTAGCCTTCTTAAGGCATACTTGTTTAACTTATGTCTGTACTCAGATATTGTTGTTTCCGCTGACTCTGTTGCATTCGAGCTTATGTTTTCGAGCCCTTGAGGCCCCTGGCTTGTAATATAAAGCTTTTTTATTTTAATTTGTGTCTAGAGTTGTGTTGTGATATCTTCCAGTGAGGCACTGATCTTGGTCGTCCACATTTGCGTGCATGATTAGTGTACGGTCAAATCGGGAGCGTCACAACGTGAGCTTGACCAAAAAGTTGTCAGTAAAGACACACTACTTGATGCCTTGCCTTCAAGGCTAAGGGTTGTACTAACCATGCAGAGCCGAACACAATACATTTTTTGCGGAAGATATATTCGGAAGAAGGAACCCGCCTTGCAATGCCAAATACTATATGGAAGTCGAACTCGTCGTCATCGAAGACAGGTTCAGGGGCTACTGAGGGAGTCCTGGATCGGGGGGTCCTAATGTGGCCGGATAACTCGTGGTGGGCCAGACTGGTGGGCCGTGAAGATCATTGCTGAAGATCGTCTCTTGTATCCGGATAGGACTCCTGTATGCGTATAATGGCAGGTTTTAGGATCGGGTGTAATCTTTCCTTCCTCTGCAAGTTGGTTATGTACAAACCCTAGAGCCCTCCGGTGCATATATAAACTGGAGGGTTTAGTCCGTAGAGGCTAGACAACACCAGAATCATAGGCTAGGCTTTTAGGGTTTAGCCATTACGATCTCGAGGTAGATCAACTCTTGTAATCATATTCATCAAGATCAATCAAGCAGGAAGTAGGGTATTACCTCGATCGAGAGGGCCTGAACCTGGGTAAACATCGTGTCCCCAGTCTCCTGTTACCATCGATCCTCCGCCGCATAGTTCGGGACCCCCTACCCGAGATCCGCCGGTTTTGACACCGACAACCGGCACCCCCATATCTAGCCCAAATATGGGGCGAAGGTGGGGGCACCCGGCCACGCCCACCACATCGGACTGACGAAGGGGTCCCAGTCGAAAATGCCCTCAAACCCGACGATCCGAAGCTCGTCTCCTTCGTCAGACCGGCGGCGCCGCGTGGCGCAGCTCCGGCGGGCCGCGGTGCATTGCTAGGCTATTTAAGTCGACCGGCGACACCGAAAACCCTACCATCCGTCCACATCTTCCTCTTCCTCCTGTCCACCGCCGCCACCACTTTCCACTCCACCCGTCCGCCTAGCCATACCCCTACGCCGCCGGTTGAGGAGCGAGCTTTTTCTGATGCCGGAGCGCCGGCTCGAGCTCCTTGAGTAGATTCGGGCTAGGCACGAAGCCCGGATCACCATGGACGAGGCAAATATGTTCGCCTACATGGATGAGGTCGAGTAGGAGGAGGATGAGCCGGAGCCCTCCTACCCGGCCGTCCAGCCGGCGTTCGGCCACGTCGTCGTGGACATCTCCGACGACGAAGAGTAGCTGGGGTAGTATGTAGATGTAGTACATATGATTTCTTTTGCATGCTTTGTATGGATTTAGGGGATGAAATATCAGAGACGCAGATGCAAAGTGACTAATTTGAGACGTGCCCGGTCAGTGTCCATTGACGCATCTGTAGGCGTTTGAGGAGTCAGATTTGCCAAATCCGGCTGTAGATGCTCTAATATCCTAATTAACCACGCCCAACAATTACGTGCGGCGGGAGATACATTTTTTTAAACATCATCATATATTAATTAATTAAAATGTTATTACAACCATTCAATATAGCATAAGCCACGCAGGGTAGGAGATAACACTACTAGGAAAAGGGCTACTAATGGCGCACCGGTTTTGCCCATTAATGGCGCACTACTGGTGCGCCATTAGTAGCACGCCATTAGTATTATTTACTAATGGCGCACCTCTGGTGCGCCATTAGTATAGTCACGGTGCGCCATTAGTATGCCTCGCAAGGGGCCATCTATACCCAGGTGCTTTGGCATACTAATGGCGCACTACATAGAAGTGCGCCATTAGTAAAAAAAAATTCAATTTTTTTTTCTAATCTCAGATCATTATGGCTTAATCTGGGGTCAATTTGCTTAATCTCAAGTCAAATTGCACTCTGTTATGGTTTAATCTGGGGTCAATTTGCTTAATCTCAAGTCAAATTGCACTCTGTGGTCAAACTTCCCATAAGGTCACCCATTCTCACACTACTCCAGCCCGAGCACGCTTAACTTCGTAGTTCTATCCAACCCCAGCACCAGCTCACTTCACACGCACTTGTTGATATATCTATCATATCAATCCTATTAACCCTTCTTGATGTCTAGGAGTTTGTTAATGTTCATGAGTATGATGAAATTTTGAAAATATATTTCAAACTTCCCCGTCATATTACGTATCATATTTTTGAAAAAAAAATAATAAAATATTTTTTTCGAAAATTTTATATTTTTTTTTTCTGTTACTAGTGGCGCACCTAGCAAACGGTGCGCCATAGTAAGTTTGAAATTTTTTGAATTTTTTTGCCTGTAGATCTTAAAAGCCCCGTAACTTTTTTTCTGTTAGGTTTTTGGGGATTTTGAAAATGTTTAACGGGGTTCCCTTAGTATTTTTGAAAATAAAATAAAAAAAATAAAAACAAAATATGAAAAAATAATACTAATGGCGCACCGTGGGAGTGGTGCGCCATTAGTAAGTTGAACTACTAATGGCGCACCACTCCCACGGTGCGCCATTAGTATTTTTTGAAAATAAAATTATAAATAAATAAAAACAAAATTTGAAAAAAAAATTACTAATGGCGCACCGTGGATGTGATGCGCCATTAGTAGTTCAACTACTAATGGCGCACTATCCACTGGTGCGCCATTAGTAGTTTTGAGAAAAATATGAAAAAAAAATGTTACTAATGGCGCACCACGTCAACGGTGCGCCATTAGTATTTGGATACAAATGGCGCTACTAATGGCGCACCGCATGTCTGGTCCGCCATTAGTGTCAATTCCATCTATAGCCCTTTTCCTAGTAGTGTAAGTTAAACACCTCTTCTGCACTAGCTCTAGAAATTATCCATCCGTGGTAGATGACGACGAGCAGCCGCAGAGAAACTGCCAGATGCTCTTCTTCACGCCATTACGATCAACCATTTTCACGTGCTTCCAACCGAGATCGATCGCTGCGTCCACAAAGCTGAAAATGCTCAAAAGTTTTGCTCCTGGTACAAAAGAGAATTCCTGGCATAAGTTATCAACTTACCATCTACAAAAATAAATGTTTCAGGAGCAAAATTCTGTAGCGGAGCATATATGTTTCCTCTGTCGTTGCCACCGTCACAGCAAGGCAGGGAACATACCTGAGAATGACAACTGCTTGAAGAGCTAATCAAGCAAATCAGGTTTGTGCCTTTGATTGATGCGAATAAGCAGCATTTCCAAACGCCTCTTTATAGAAGTCACACTCTCACACTGACACAAGCAGTTAGCTGCACTTAGTTAATTAGTACCGCTACCACACATGTCGGTCTAGGAGTAGGAGTGTACCTCTACCTCAGACTTTACTAGGAAAAGAACATGGGAAACCACGAGAAAATTCAGGGGAGTCAATGTCGAGTGCTCTGCTCATAGTAGTACTCCTACTCCGGGTCACACAGCCAGAGAAACTTGGGTTGCACGTACCCGGAAAAGTACATGAACTATCACGCACACAAAATATAGCTAAGTTGGACTTACTTTGCGCTTGTCATGGAATGTTCTGTGAAAGATGCTCGCTAATTCTTGCCAAGTATATGTTGCTCGTGCTTGCTACTTTATTGTCTCCGGTACTTGACCAGTGACCAGTGTTAGAAGTGAAAACTAACTGAAAATGTCTTCTGAATGACTCGGGATGACCTGACTTTGCGTTTTTTTCCTTTTCACAATTCTGACGCTTTCGTGTGACGCTGTCAGTCAGTCAGTGTGAGCGTATGACCACGACTGCTAGTTTATAGTTTTAACATGGCTGCGAGATTCGATGCCTTCAATGTTCAATCATTCGATGTCTTCAACGGAGACTGAAATACTGAGAATGGTCCGTGTGTGTAGCTGTCCGTTGAAAGCCAGCGAAGCTACCATGACTGAAGCATGGAATGTTACGCATAGGCTTGGAACGCTTCAAGTTCAACCACTGCATGTAACGGAAATCCATGTTTGACACAAATTAAACTGGCATGGTTCACCTTTGAAGCGTCGAATTGGGAATGGATGAATAGGTGCCACGATGACCAATCTGCCAAAACACTTTTCAATTCAACTCGAAAGTTTCTTTGCCAGGTGCGACTTATGGTCACCGTCAAAAGGATAGGAATTTTATAGAAAGGGTTTTTTTGTAGTCCTTTGGTTTGTAGGGATGAATTTATATTTCTACGTAGGATAGGAACTAATCCTTTTTTTGCAGGACATTTCAAAGTAAAAAAGAAACATTAGGCTAAACCGAATGGAAAAATTATATCCTATGAATTAAATGACGTCTCTTTTCTTTATGAAAATTGTGATACACGTCATCTCATTTTCCATGATTTATCTATTCTCATAATACTCCTATCCTATGAATCAAAGGAGGCCTTAACCTATCTGCCTTGATGGGTTACACGAAGACTCAGGAAGCCGAGCTTCGCTTCTTCTGTCTCCTTTTGGTTCATTCCAAATCTCCCAGGGATTCACACGCATGACATGTAAACAAAACAAGTTTGCGAGATTTATTTCTGAATCTGATCACATGATACGCGTTTGCATGCTCCTTGCTGCAGAAGAAGCAAACCAGACACAACCACACGACTACAAACCAATTCAACCCAACAACTTAGCAATATCTAATCACATACACTTCTTAAAACTCAACATCAAGCGCATAAAACTCTCACTTATGGCGAACCAAAGACACTAGAGGAGCTGCCAGATGCTCTTTCGGTCTTAATTAGTTGTTGGTCTGAGGCGACCCACAGCCACAGAGGAGCTGCCAGATGCTCTTCTTGACGTTGTTGGGGTTGCGTTTTCCCATTCTTCTTCAACAGATCTCCGAGGGCCACAAGCTTAATTGCTCCAAGATGACGATCCTGAAAAACAAGAGTAGTAACATAGTAAGCACAAGCCACGGTTGGCCGGAAGTTCAGACAACCGTACAATCTCACCACTCTGAACCTACCTGAAAATAACAACTCTGGAATCAGTTTAGCTACACAACAAGCTCGGTAGCTCTGTGGTGCAACCGTGCAGGCATGCCGGTCTATTTATAGCAAAACTTCTGGTCGTAAGATTACTAGGAAAACTTACCGGAAATCCGCGAGAATATTCAGTGAAGAATGACTGAATGAGTCCAGAACTTGAACTTGAAATTTGGACCCCAGCAGAAACTTCAGTGACACTTACCAGGGGTCATAGCTTAATGATATCTCTAGCTTAATTAGTCGGACTCCTGCTCCTGCATCGTGTACACACATAGTCAGCATAGAACGATTCTGAGACAGTCCAAAACTGTTTTGGTGCAGCACATGCTTGTGTAAGTCCGTCGCCCCTGTGTTGCAGATTATGCCCGAGCTTCAACAACTATGTGATAGACCTGCTTCGCCTCAGCCGATGGAGCATGTGGAGGTCGTCTCGCTGGTGACCCCTGTTGAGGGGCAGGATTCGCCTAGGTCATCTGAGCAACTAGAGGCGTCTGAGTCCATCGTGTCGGTGGTATCTGTGACTGATAATGTTGAGGCGGTCAGCATGTTGGCGTCTGATCCTTTGGAGTCCAGCCAGCCGCTCGCCATTCCGGAGTGTGAAGGTTCCGTTGTTACAGTCAATCACTTGCACGGGACCATTGGGCAGGTTTCTGTGCGTGACAAGGTCAATGATATTCTCTTCCAGATAGAAATTCACAGCTTGCTCAAACGTTTGGAGACGGCTAGCCCTGGATCTGGCAAGGCGATTGTTGAGGAGGCTCTCAGGAGCATGAGAATGAAGAGTGGCGCCACAAGAAAGGCGTCCGCAGCTGCTTGATGGATGGTCGTCAGTCTCTTGTGTTGTCCTTATGGTCTGAGTTGTCAGCGCGGATTTGGTGATGCCCGTGGTCCTTGGTCGTGTTACTCTCATCGGGGGTTTCTTTGCAATGTAGCAATGTGGGGGTTGGTGATCGTTATGTGTTGGGTATGTTTGTCGGGTTGATCGCGTGTTTTAGGGGGTTGCATGCTCCGTGATTAGTCCACATGTGGTTGGTTTGTATCGGTTTTCGCCCGGTTTTCCGTTGATTAACTGGGCAACTCTCTTCTGCTTAATTAATCGATGAGGCAAATCTTTTGCCTCCGTTTCGGAAAAAAATTCCAGTTGTTAATTTCTACGTATAATTTTATTTGGAAAAGAAAGATATTTACCGCTTGGTATGAGCAGTTCGCTGTCTCAAAAAATAATCAACAATGGAAAAGAAATATATTTATTGATTGGTTGCAAAATTACTATTTAATCACGATTTCTAAGATACAAATGTAATTGACTGGTTAATTACTGAGAAATTTCCCCATAAATAACTCAAAACTTGGATGTTGATGTGTAAATTGAAAAGACGGCCCGCCGGCCGCTACCTCGTTGCCTTCCTTGGCTCCTGCCACCCTTCTGCCCGACGTGGAACCCATTCGGACCTCGTCGCCGTCGCCAAAATCAAGGTGAAACATCGCCGCCGTTGCCATAGCTGATTGGTCGAATTGCGTCAAAACTTCTTCATTTTCTGTCGGCCACCGTGTCTCACCTTGCTTGCACACCGTTGCAGGTCATTCGCACGCATCGCAGCCCACCGGTTTGGTCTAAACGACACCGGTCAGCCGGTGCACCAACCCCGCACCGCGAGTGTTCGACGAATTGCCTAGGTGAGTTTTTTTCTTCGTTTTTTTTAACTGAGTCGTTTGGATTGAACCTAGCCATTTGAATTTTAGGTGAAGAGGTTGAGGGAGTTGATCTTGGAGGACTCGTCGTCATCCGAAGAGGAAGAATGCGATGATGAATTTGAAACCGTTTCAGGCATGACTTTCAATGATGATTTTCGGCGGCCTAGAAGAGGATCATAGTTTGGCCGCATACACATGAACCGTGATACAACGGAGGTCCATGCCAAGATCATGAGAGACTACTTTGATCCAAAGCATACCTATCCGAAGATGTATTTTCGCAGGCGTCGTCGGATGCACACAAGTCTTTCTCTGACCATTGCAAAAGTCATTGAGAGGTATGATGACTGGTTCAAGCTTTGGAGAAATGCATGTGGGGAGATAAGTGCAAGCCCTGATGAAATGCATTATATATGGTTGTTCGAGTCTTGGTATATGGGTTTTCGACCGATGCAATTGATGACTATGTCCGCATTGGTGAAGACACAATCTTGAAGGCTGTTCAAAGGTTCATTAAAGCTGCGATTGTTGTCGTTGGCCCGGTGTACTTGAGAGCACCAACGAGGAAGATACCCAGAGGCTGATGACTAAGAGTGAAGCCAGAGGATGACCAGGGATGCTTGGATCACTTGGCTATATGCACTAGACCTAGAAACATTGTCCTGCAGGGTAGAAGGGTCAGTACAAAGGCCACTGCAACAATCCAATAATCATTCTTGAGGCTGTTGCATCGTAGGATCTTTGGATATGACATTCATTCTTTGGTTTGTCTAGCTCTCAGAATGACTTGAATATGCTGTGGAGATCACCACTATTTTCTCGGCTTATTACAGGAGATGCTCCTGCTTGCAACTACTCGGTGAATGGGCACAATTACTCGATGTATTACTACATTGCGGGTGGCATGTATCCACCATGGGCCATCTTGGTCAAAACAATTTCGCATCCAAAAGGTAACAAAAACATTTAATTTGCCCAATGTCAAGAAGCTGCTAGGAAAGATGTGGAGAGAGCCTTCAGTGTTCTTCTGAAAGCGATTTGCAAATTTTCGTGGCCCTACTGAGTACTAAAACTCCAAGATTCTATGGCAGATCATGACTTGTTACATCATATTGCATAACATGATCAATGAAGACGAGATAATTATGCCTAAGAACTTTCGATACATCACCAACGGGATGATACGAAGAGGATTCTGGCATTCCTTGAAGAGCATCGCAAGATCGAGAACCGACGAGTTCATGCTCAGCTCCAACAAGATCTTATTGAGCATCACTCGCAGCGTCTTAGCGATTCATAGTTGTTCTATCAGATGTTATTTGCTACATTTGGACCATTGGGTATGTTTAAATTTGAATATTTCGATTTGTAAACTTTGAATTCAGTTTGTAAACTATATTTGTGATTTGCTTGAACATTTAAATTTATGTTTAGTTTCTATATGTGTGCTAATATGTAGTTGCAATGTATACTAGAAATCTCAAGTTTAGAAAAAAAATATTACTCTCTTATATATAGGGGATCAGATAGGTCTGGCTAAAACTTAGTGGCGTAAATATACTTCACTAAGGGTGTACTCCTCTGGATCCTCCTCTATTTATTGAGGATCGGCTACAAATGAAATTTTAGTTTCGAGTAACAACTGGTTCCAATAGGACCGCAACCCATTGAGAGGGTAACTGAACACTGAAACCAGGAACAAACCGAGGCTAACACTAGTGGAAAAACGACTAGGCAAAATTTTAGTTGGTGGCGCACCATTTCCCACCAACCCCGACACTATTTTTTTGAATAGTGATGCGCTGGCATTTTTGGTACGATATTACTAAAACCATATTGGTGGCATCAGAAAATGGTTTAACACCACTTGTAGGTGGGGACCATAGTTGGTACACGACTTAATATGAATCGTCATCACTATTAGGATTAGTTGTGGCGTGTCATAGTTGCCACGTCAACATTATATGACATGAGCTCTTTTTTGGAATTACTTTTATTTGGTTTATTTATTCTTAATTGATTAAAATGTGTTTAAGTATTTATTAAATATTATAGTGATAAATCTAGGACTTATATAATTAATAATATTATTTTGTAATGTGTACATTTTTTTCTTTTTTCTTTTTAAGTGGTGACCATTTTTATATTATATTGTAGTTTATTTTTATTAAATTTGGAATATTTTAATTGGAAACGGTGATCATTTTTATATTATATTGTAGTTACTTTTATGAAAGTAAGAATATTTGAATTAGAAATGCTGACTTTAAAAAAATAGTCTTTTAGTTGTTTCTATTAAAGTAAAAATATTGTTTTTAGTTAAAATAAAGTACTAATATTTGCTACCACTTGAGCTTGCGTTGTTTTTTCCTTGAAGAGAAAATGGTGAAGGTATCAATCCAGTAGGAGACCACGCGCAAGTCCCTCGTACCTATATAAACAAATAAGAACCTTGCAACCAACGCGATAAAGGGGTTGTCAATCCCTTCTCGGCCACTTGCAAAAGTGAGATCTGATAAAGATAATAAGATAATAATTTTGGTATTTTGTTTTATAGATCGAAAGTAAAGATTGCAAAACAAAAGTAAAGTATAGATAAATAGTTTATGGAAGATTTATATGATGGAAGATAGACCCGGGGGCCATAGGTTCCACTAGTGGCTTCTCTCATGATAGCAGATTTCTACGGTGGGTGAACAAATTATTGTCGAGCAATTGATAGAAGAGCGCATAGTTATGAGAATATCTAGGCATGACCATTGTATATAGACATCACGTCTGTGATAAGTAGACCGAAACGATTCTGCATCTACTACTATTACTTCACACATCAATCGCTATCCAGCATGCATCTAGAGTATTAAGTTCATAAGAATAGAGTAACGCCTTAAGCAAGATGACATGATGTAGAGGGATAAACTCATGCAATATGATGTAAACCCCATCTTTTTATCCTCGATGGCAACAATACAATACGTGCCTTGCTGCCCCTGCTGTCACTGGGAAAGTACACAACAAGATTGAACCCAAATCTAAGCACTTCTCCCATTGCAAGAACTACCAATCTAGTAGGCCAAACCAAACTGATAATTCGAAGAGACTTGCAAATATATTGAAATCATGCATAAAAGATTTCAGGGAAGAATAAAATATTGTTCATAGATAATCTTGATCATAAACCCACAATTCATCGGATCTCGATAAACACACCGCAAAAAGAATTACATCCAATAGATCTCCAAGAAGATCGAGGAGAACTTTGTATTGAGATCCAAAGAGAGAGAAGAAGCCATATAGCTAATAACTATGGACCCGAAGGTGTGTGGTAAACTACTCACAACTTACCGGAGAGGCTATGGTGTTGATGTAGAAGCCCTCCGTGATCGATGCCCCCTCCGGTGGAGCTCCGGAACAGGCCCCAAGATGAGATCTCACGGGTACAGAAGGTTGCGGCGGTGGAATTAGGGTTTCGTGGTGCTCCCCGATGTTTTTAGAGTACGTAGGTATATATAGGAGGAAGAGGCATGTCAGGGGAGCCACGAGGGGCCCACAAGGATGGGGGCGTGCTTACCCCCCTGGGCGCGCCCCCTGCCCTCGTGGCTGCCTCGTTCCTTCCCTGGCGTGTACTCCAAGTCTTCTATGTTGTATTTGTTTCAAAAAATGACTCTCCCGAAGGTTTCATTCCATTTGGACTCCGCTTGATATTCCTTTTCTGTGAAACACTGAAATAGGCAAAAACAACAATTTGCACTAGGTCTTGGGTTAATAGGTTAGTCCCAAAAATAATATAGAAGTGTATAGTAAAGCCCATTAAACATCCAAAACATATAATATAATAGCATGGAACAATAAAAAATTATAGATACGTTGGAGACGTATCAATATTATTTTGAGTCTTTTGTAAATTTTGTGTGTGTATTAGGCCAAGTCCAAAAATGCGTTGGAGGCTATGGGTCAAAACTAAGGTGGCAACATCCCCCTTGCCCCACCTCTCTCTCTCTCTCTCTCTCTCTCTC
>LR738714.1:607323317-607354577 GCA_902687465.1 Secale cereale | reverse complement strand
CCCTCCCCCCCCCTCTCTCTCTCTCCTACTGCCCTATCTCTTGAACCATTTGATTTGATTTCATTTGATTTGCATTGCTAGGCTTTCGGTGACGGCGACAGAAACAACGGGCTGCTAGGGTTTGGTTTGGCACGACATCAAATACAATTCATTAGTGAGGTCATTCTCTCCCACCTTCTTTCTCCTTTGTAGAAAATCATCGGTGAGTTCGCCCTCTCCCGATTTGATTTGCATCGCTTGGGATTCCGTTTGGAAGTGAAGTGAGTAGGAAAACTAGTTTGACTGGGTAGGCAAAATTAGGAGTTTGAATAGATGAACGTTTTGTATGATAGTACTGGGAAATGCCATGTCTTTGTATGGCAACTAAAAAATTAGTATGAAAGTGCCGCAAGTACAAAATTAGTATGACAATTTGTATGGTAGTGCTGCAACTACAAATCAGTATGACAATTTTTATGGCAGTGTTGCGCTACAACTTTAGTATGACAATTTGTATGGCGGTGTTGCAACTACAAAATTAGTATGGTAGTGCTGCAACTACCTCATCTTATGCAAGTTTGACCAAGTTAGGTGGGTGTTTGGTTCTAGCCACACCCAAGGCAAGAATTTGGGCAACTCAAGTAAGACAAGTGTGACAAAAAATAATGTGGCCATATATATATGGCAACGATCAATCCAGACAGCTCCTACATGTTGTCATATTCTTATTGAGTGTTTAGGGTTAAACTCCAGCTCACGGGACTTTGAAAACTATTATAGTAATTACTTGTAGATCTTGCATCTAGTCTTGTGCTTCTATTCTTAATAGGATGGGATCTGAACCAAATTTATAACTTACTATTCAGATATTGTTATCTTATTATGACTGATGTTTAAAGCATAGAGTACTTATCTGGAGATAAATTATACTTGCTTATGGTCGATAACATATATATAGTATATTTTATCAACATGAATGTGGGCATTGGTGTGTCAAGCACAACAACAATAGTAGTACAGGGTACCATGATACATAAACAACAAATGTCATGTGACATGAACTTAAATTGCGACAAAAAAGAGATAATTTGCCATGATACATAAACAACAAAAGAGAGATAATATTTAGTTGATACACATGTTGATACTCTAGTTCATATATTCTCTTAATTGCATTCATCATATACTCTAGTTCTATTAATTTTCATTTGTTGTATTCTTGTCATACTTTAAAAATACTTTGCTATAGGACACAACATTATTTATTTGTCTAACAAATTTAAGTGCATTAGGTCATGGCTAATTCTGGAGGCAACACAGAGGAGGTATACGATGTAGACATGCTCAACGAAGATATGTTAATTAGAGGCTCATCGGTATACCATCAAGAGCCTGTCAGAGGTGAATGCCTCGCTGGACGCGGAGAAGCGTGAGCTGGTGAACGAGAGTGTTGAACTCTTCAAGAAGACTAATAAGCTTAGGGACAAGAGGGATAACCTCGTTGAGGAGAGGAATAAGCTGAAGCAGGAGATAGGAATCCTCAGGGCAGAAAGGAATGAGCTCAAGATGGACGTAGCTCCATTCAAAATAGATGGAGAGAGCAATAGAAAGAAGATTGGCCAGCTACAGCTAATCCTTGACCAAGAGTGGACTTAACTAGACATATGTAGTTCACTTATATATGTAGTTCTTTAACATAAGTTGATGAGATCTATTTAGTTTGTGAAGTTGACTTGAGTAGAATTATTCAGTTTGTGAAGTTGTGAAGTTGACTTCAGTAGAATTATTTAGTTAGTTAGAATATTCTTTATTAGCAAAAATCAATTTGCTGGCGTCGACCAACAAGGCACAACAGTGGTAAGATACTCTTACTGCTCACGTTGTCCACGTGGCACGCCATCAACATGTAGAATACTGCTAACGTGGGCTCCAACGCCAGCACTATTTTTTAACAATGGAGCCATTTTGGTGGCGTTGGCACCCTATGCCAGAAAGGGCAATTTTGGCACACCATAGCTAGGCTTTTCTGCACTAGTGTAAGTAATAAAATGAGAATACAATGTGACTCGTTGAGTGTTTTGTTCATCAACATGGTCCCTTGAGAATTTGTTTTCTACTGATGACCTGCTGAGTTTCTGTCATGTTTTCTTTTTTTGAAAATGAAAGGTGTCATCTCTCAGCTTCTGCATCCATGGATGTAAACAATCATCCCATTATTAAATAAGATGTTAGATGAATTGGTCAAAATATCTTACAAATAGAATACACAAAATGACTACTCCCTTTGTCTTGGTGCATAAGGCATGCACGTAGTTCTAGGTCATCAATTTAGCTAGCTAATTTGTATTATATGTAATACAAAAATATAGAAATCCATTTGCGTATGAATCCAATGATATGCTTTTGATGACATATAACATGATTTTATGTAATATAATCGAGGACTTAGAACTATGCGCACACCCTATGCACCAGGACGGAGGGAGTAACAAAGGTTGACCCATCACAAGAAGTGACCAAAAGGCACCTATAACTGACTTGTCAATCTACCGTAGCAAATGTGTAAGTGCATCTAGTGCCTTCCTTTGTTGGTTTTGGAGTATTGATGACAAACTTGGTTGAGGGACTAATATGTTTGTGAGATTCACAAGAGAACACAGGTGGAAGTCTCTATTGATTCTGTTTACCCATCAAAGACCACCCCTAAAAATGTATGAAGACACTGAAGATAATGGTGGTTCGCGAAGACATTCGTGTTAAAGATAATGCTACACGTTTCCTCAAAAAAAAGATAATGCCACAGGAAGGCAATGGAGCGCTAAGACTTAGTCTTTTGGTAGTTTCATTTTCTTCTTTATTGAGTCATAGGAACCGCCACATTGTTAAGTGGGGTTGAGGTAAACAAAGTCAAAAAACTGACGTGATGCTCAACCTAAAATACTATGTCTTCCCGTGAAGACAATGGCACCCCGTTTGGATGTAGGAAAAACAACTAGGAATTGGCAATCTGGAATTGCCAGGCCAAATTCTTATGTTTGGGGTGATACAACATTTGGGCTTGGAAAACTTGGCCCAATTCCAAGAGATCCACCAGGGCACGTCCACCCCTCGTGCAAGGTTTCCAAGTAGAGGATCTCGGAAAGGCTCGTAAATGCCCCTGCAGCCCTGACCCCGCGTACCTGTTTGCTCCTTCCTGGATGAGCTCCTCTCGCTGCGACCCCATCTCGCTCCCGACTCCCCTGAAGCAACTGGCGGCGGCGGCTGTCTGTTATCCAGCCCTCCTCTCCCTCCCCCATCTGTCCCTTCCCTCCTCTCCCTCCGATCCGTCCCCTCATCCTCTTCCATCCGTTTCTTCAGCCATGAACAACCTCATCCGGCGAGGTCCTCAAACCCGAACGACGGTGGTAGTGGAAGGACGACCGGAGTGGCGCCATCCCCTCCCGTGTACAACCCCAAAATTTACGTGGTGTCCGTAGGAGATCTCGGATTTTTGTGGTGTTCACTGTACCTCCTTGATACGTCCATTTTGCATCATGCTTTTATATCGATATTTATTGCACTATGGGCTATTACTTCACATTATGTCACAATACTTATGCCTTTTCTCTCTTATTTTACAAGGTTTACATGGAGAGGGAGAATGCCGGCAATTGGAATTCTGGGCTGGAAAAGGAGCAAATACTAGAGACCTATTATGCACAACTCAAAAAATCATGAAACTCCACAAAGTTAGTTTAGGAATATATTAAAAATATTGGGCGAAAGAAGAACCAGAGGGGGGCCACCCACCATCCACGAGGGTGGAGGGCGCGCCCCCTGCCTCGTGGGCCCCCTGGCAGGCCTCCGGTGCCCATATTTTGCTATATGAAGTCTTTTTCCCTGGAAAAAAAATAAGAAGAAAGCTTTCAGGACGAAGCGCCACCGTCTCGAGGCGGAACCAATCTAGGGCTCCGGCGGAGCTGTTCTGCTGGGGAAACATCCCTCCGGGAGGGGGAAATGGTCACAATCGTCATCACCATCAATCCTCTCATCGGGAGGGGGTCAATCTCTATCAACATCTTCACCAGCACCATCTCCTCTCAAACCCTAGTTCATCTCTTGTATCCGATCTTTGTCTTAAAACCTCAGATTGGAACCTGTGGGTTGCTAGTAGTGTTGATTACTCCTTGTAGTTGATGCTAGTTGGTTTATTCGGTGGAAGGTTACATGTTCAGATCCTATATGCACATTAATACCCCTCTGATTATGAACATCAATATGATTTGTGAGTAGTTACGTTTGTTCCTGAGGACATGGGAGAAGTCTGGTTATAAGTTGTCTTTCCTCAAGTGGTGTCATGTGAACGTCAACTACATGTCACTTCACCATTGTTTGGGCCTAGGGGAAGGAATTGGGAAGTAATAAGTAGATGATGGGTTGCTAGGGTGACAGAAGCTTAAACCCTAGTTTATGCATTGCTTCGTAAGGGGCTGATTTGGATCCATATGTTTTATGATATGGTTAGGTTTACCTTAATTCTTCTTTCGTAGTTGCAGACGCTTGCGAGAGGGGTTAATCATAGTGGGATACTTGTCCAAGGAAGGGCAGTACCCAAGCACCGGTCCACCCACATATCAAAGTATCAAAGTAACGAACGAGAATCATATGGGCGTGATGAAAACTAGCTTGACGATAATTCCCATGTGTCCTCGGGAGAGCTTTCCTTTATATAAGAGTTTGTCCGGGCTTGTCCTTTGCTACAAAAAGGATTGGGCCATCTTGCTACACCTTATTTACTTTTATTACTTGTTACTCGTTACAAATTACCTTTTCACAAAACTATCTATTACCGATAATTTCAGTTCTTGCAGAGAATACCTTACTGAAAACTGCCTATCATTTCCTTCTGCTCCTCGTTGGGTTCGACACTCTTACTTATCGAAAGGACTACGATAGATCCCCTATACTTGTGGGTCATCAAGACTCTTTTCTGGCGGCGTTGCCTGGGAGTGAAGCGCCTTTGGTAGGTGAAATTTGGTAAGGAAAATTTATATAGTGTGCTGAAATTTACTGTCACTTGTTACTATGGAAAATAATCCTTTGAGGGGCTTGTTCGGGGTATCTTCACCCTGACCAGTAGAGCAAAGAGTTGCTCCTCAACCTACTGAACCTACTGAAAATGTTTGGTTTGAAATTCCTCCGTGTACGATAGAGAAACTGCTAGCTAATCCTTTTACCGGAGAAGGAACATTACATCCCGGTATGCACCTAATCTATGTGGATGAAGTTTGTGGATTATTTATGCTTGCAGGTATTCCCAAGGACGTTATCAAGAAGAAGGTCTTCCCTTTATCTTTGAAGGGAAAGGCATTGACATGGTTTAGGCTATGTGATGATATGGGGTCATGGAACTACAACCGATTGAAATTGGAATTTCATCAGAAGTTTTATCCTATACATCTGGTTCATCGTGATCATAATTATATATATAATTTTTGGCCTCGCGAAGGAGAAAGTATGCCTCAAGCTTGGGGGAGGCTTAAGTCAATGTTATATTCATGCCCCAATCATGAGCTCTCAAGAGAAATTATTATTCAAAAAAATTATGCTCGGTTTTCTCTCAATAATCGCTCCATGCTCGATACTTCTTGTACTTATTCTTTTATGATGAAGACTATTGAATTCAAATGGGGTTTATTGGAAAGAATTAAATGCAACTCTAAAGATTGGGATCTCGACGAAGGTAAGGAGTCATGTATAACACCTAAGTTTGATTGTGTTAAATCTTTTATGGATACCGATGTTTTCCGTGAATTTAGCACTAAATATGGACTTGATTCTGAGATAGTAGCTTCCTTCTGTGAATCATTTGCTACTCATGTTGATCTCCCTAAGAATAAGTGGGTTAAATATCATCCTCCCATTGAAGTAAAAGTAGTTGAACCTATTAAAGTTGAAGAAAAGACTATCACTTATAATGTTGATCCTATTGTTCCTACCGCTTATATTGAGAAACCACCCTTCCCTGCTAGAATAAAGGATCATGCTAAAGCTTCAACTGTGGTCAACAAAAGTCATGCTAGAACACCTACACCCCCTGAGCAAATTAAAGTTGAACCTAATATTGATATGGTTAAGGATCTCTTGGTCGACAATATCGATGGGCATGTTATTTACCTCTGTGATGAAGCTGCTAGAATTGCTAGACCCGATACTAAAAATAAACATAGACCTATTGTAGGTATGCCTGTTATTTCTATTAAAATAGGAGATCATTGCTATCATGGTTTATGTGATATGGGTGCTAGTGCGAGTGCAATACCTCATTCTTTATATGAATAAATTATGCATGATATTGCACCTGCTGAGATAGACGGTATTGATGTTACAATTAAGCTTGCTAATGGAGATACTATTTCACCAGTTGGGATTGTAAGACATGTTGAAGTCTTGTGTGGGAAAGTCAAATATCCTATAGATTTTCTTGTTCTTGGTTCCCCACAAGATAATTTTTGTCCCATTATATTTGGTAGACCCTTCTTGAATACTATTAATGCTAAGATAGATTGCAAAAAGGATGTTGTTACTATTTGATTAGGGGACATGTCTCATGATTTTAACTTTGCTAAATTTCGTAGACAACCCCATGATAAAGAATTGCCTAGTAAGGATGAAATTATTGGTCTTGCTTCTATTGTCGTGCCTCCTAACGATCCTTTAGAACAATATTTGCTAGACCATGAAAATGGTATGTTTATAATGAAAGAAGGGAAATAGATGAAGTATTCTTTAAACAGGGACCCATTTTGAAGCAAAACTTGCTGTTGAAATTCTAGGGGATCCTCCTCCACCCAAGGGTGATCCCGTGTTTGAGCTAAAACCATTACCTGATACTCTTAAGTATGCTTATCTTTATGAAAAGAAGATATATCCTGTTACTATTAGTGCTAACCTTTCAGAGCAGGAAGAAGAGAAATTATTAAAAACTCTAAAGAAGCACCGTGCTGCTATTGGATATACTCTTGATGATCTTAACGTCATTAGTCCCACTCTATGCCAACACAAAATAAAATTGGAGAAAGACGCTAAACGGGTTGTTGATCACCAACAACGGTTAAATCCTAAGATGAAAGAAGTGGCAAGGAAAGAAATACTAAAGCTTCTAGAGGAAGGTATAATTTATCATGTTGCTGATAGTTAGTGTGTAAGTCCTATCCATTGTGTCCCTTAGAAGGGAGGTATTACTGTTGTTCCTAATGATAAAGATGAATTGACCCCACAAAGAATTGTTACGGGCTATAAAATGGTAATTGATTTTCGCAAACTAAATAAAGCTACTAAAAAGGATCACTACCCCTTACCTTTTATTGATCAAATGCTAGAAAGATTATCCAAACATACACATTTTTGCTTTCTAGATGGTTATTCTGGTTTCTCTCAAATACCAGTGCCAAAAGAGGATCAAGAAAAGACCATTTTTACTTGCCCTTTCGGTACCTTTGCTTATAGACGTATGCCTTTTGGTTTATGTAATGCACCTGCTACCTTTCAAAGATGTATGACTGCTATATTCTCTGACTTTTGTGAAAGATTGAAGTTTTCATGGATGATTTCTCCGTGTATCGAACTTCTTTTGATGATTGCTTAAGCAACCTTGATCGAGTTTTGCAGAGATGTGAAGAAACTAATCTTGTCTTGAATTGGCAGAAGTGCCACTTTATGGTTAATGAAGGTATTGTCTTGGGGCATAAAATTTCTGAAAGAGGTATTGAAGTGATGAAGCTAAAGTTGATGCTATTGAAAAGATGTCGTGTTGTAAGGACATTAAATGTATAAGAAGTTTCCTTGGTCATGCCGGTTTTTATAGGAGGTTCATTAAAGACTTCTAAAAAAATTCTAGGCCTCTAACTAATCTCTTACAAAAAGTTGTTCCATTTGCCTTTGATGATGATTGTGTAGAAGCATTTGAAATACTTAAGAAAGCCTTGATTTCCGCACCTATTGTCCAGCCACATGATTGGAATTTACCTTTGAAATTATGTGTGATGCTAGTGATTATGATGTAGGTGATGTTCTAGGACAAAGAGTTGATAAGAAATTAAATGTTATTCAATATGCTAGTAAAACTCGAGATAGTGCCCAGAAAAATTATGCTACTACTGAAAAAGAGTTTTCAGCACTTGTATTTGGTTGCGATAAGTTCAGACCTTATATTGTTGATTCTAAAGTAACTGTTCACACTGATCATGCTGCTATTAAATATCTTATGGAAAAGAAAGATGCTAAACCTAGACTTATTAGATGGGTTCTCTTGCTACATGAATTTGACTTGCATATTATTGATAGAATGGGACCTAAGAACCCCGTTGTAGACAACTTATCTAGGTTAGAGAATGTTCTTGATGACCCACTACCTATAGATGATAGCTTCCCTGATGAACAATTAGTTGTCATAAATACTTCTCGCACTGCTCCATGGTATGCTGATTATGCTAATTACATTGTTGCTAAATTTATACCAGCTAGTTTCACATACCAGCAAACGAAAAAGTTTTTCTATGATTTAAGACACCTTTATAAAGGAGTAGATGGTGTTATTAGACGTTGTGTACTGATACGTCTCCAACGTATCTATAATTTTTGATTGTTCCATGCTATTATTTATGAAGTCTTGGATGTTTAATGGGCTTTATCATTCACTTTTATATCATTTTTGGGACTAACCTACTAACCCAAAGGCCCAATCCAGATTGCTGTTTTTTTTGCCTATTTCAGGGTTTTGCAGAAAAGGAATATCAAACGGAGTCCAAACAGAATGAAACCTTCGCGAGAGATATTTTTGGAGAAAATCACGCATGCAGAGCTTGAGGACCAAGTCAGAGGACAGAGAGGTGGCCCTCGCGGGTGGGGGGCGCGCCCCCCTTCGCAGGGCATGCCCCCCTACCTCGAGGCCCCCTCAAGTGGCCCGCGGTGCCCTCCTTCTTCCTATATAAGTCCACGTACCCCAGAAACTCCAGATACAGAGAGAAAACCCTAATTCCACCGCCGTAGCTTCTGTTCCCGTGGAGATTCCGTCTTGGAGCCTGTTCCAGAGCTCCACCGGAGGGGGGTCCATCACGGAGGCCTTCATCATCATCATCATCATCATCGCCCTCACCATGAGTTGTGAGTAGTTTACCACAGACCTTCGGGTTCATAGCTAGTATCTAGATGGCTTCTTCTCTCTCTCTCCGGATCTCAATACAAAGTTCTCCTCGGTCTTCGAGGAGATCTATTCGATGTAATCTCTTTTTGCGGTGTGTTTGTCGAGATCCGAAGAATTGTGAGTTTATGATCAAGGTTATCTATGAAAGATATTTGGTTCTTCTCTGAACTTTTTATGTGTTGTCATAATATCCTTGCAAGTCTCTTCGAATCATTGGTTTGGTTTGGCCTACTAGATCTATAGTTCTTGCAATGGGAGAAGTGCTTGGCTTTGGGTTCAATCTTGCGGTGGCCTTTCCCAGTGACAGTAGGGGCAGAAAGGCACGTATTGTATTGTTGCCATCGATGATAAAAAGATGGGGTTTACATCATATTGCTTGAGTTTATCCCTCTACATCATGTCATCTTGCTTAAGGCGTTACTTTGTTCTTATGAACTCAATACACTAGATGCATGCTGGATAGCAGTCGATGTGTGGAGTAATAGTAGTAGATGCAGAATCGTTTTGGTCTACTTGTCTCGGACGTGATGCCTATATACAATGATCATGCCTAGATAGTCTCATAATTATTCGCTTTTCTATCAATTGCTCGACAGTAATTTGTTTACCCGCCGTAGAATATCGCTATCATGAGAGAAGCCACTAGAGAAAACTACGGCCCGCGGGTCTATTCTCAACATATCAATCTACATCTACTTTCCTTTTACCGCTTTTATTTGCTGTTTTATTAAACTAAAAATACCAAAAATATAAACTATCATCTCTATCAGATCTCACTCTCGTAAGTGACCGTAGAGGGATTGACAACCCCTTATCGCGTTGGCTGCGAAGTTCTTATTTGTTTGTTATGGGGACCCCGACTTAGAAGTCGAGATCACCGAATGCACGTGTACAGTGATCCAAGAGATCAATGCTCACTGAACACACAGAAGCTGAATAACAAGAGTCTTACATCCATACATACCGTCTTACACAAATTATGGCCATTATGGCCAAGTCTTACATACATAAAGCCTCAAGGGCTGAATAGCAAATAACTCGAATAGCGGAAGTCTTCGATGATAAGTAGAACCCATGCCATCTGCCTTAACCCTACAGGCATTTTGACTGGGATAGTGTCCTAGTTCGCATGTTCGTCTCCATAGAATTCTTCTTCATATTCATGCTCTTCCATGCCTGGCCAATTAAATAACCAGTGGCAAGCCAATGAGTACTTTGAATGTACTCGCAAGCAACCCATGATTTGGTTCAAGTAACGATGCAATTGAACAACAAAGAGCAATCTAGCTACGAGCTAGAATAAATATTCTGCCATCAAGTATATGCATCAATAAATTCACGTAACCTCGAGAACAGGTTACCGATATCAACATGAATAGGATTCAACTCATCGAGTCAAGTCACCACCTTGACTCATCACACACACATACTTTCACCGAAGTAGTAAATTTTTTTGGACATAGTTTAAGTAGCACCACCCAACTTTCCATGACCGTGGACACGGCTATTCGAATAGTTTTACACTCTGCAGAGGTTGCGCACTTTACCCACAAGATCCGGGAAGCTTTTGTGTCACCCACGATCCCGCAGTACCTCAAGTACTCGGGGGAGGCACCCGGTCATTATCTTTCCTTAGACGACACTAACATAGGGTCCACTCATTGGTGCACAGCCCTCGAGTACAAACAATAGATCATGGGACTTGCCCTAATTTAAATGTCACGCATACCCGAAGGGACCAACGGTGTGTCCGGTGCCCTGTAAAAACAGTCATGGTCGTCTATCCAAGCACGACCCCGTCCCGGGAAAGACCTCAAGTCTTCCCGTCACTAGTAATGCGGGCACCATGCTAGTATCGGCCTAAGTAATCAATAAAGCCCCGTCCCATAAGGGGTAGAGTAGTTGCACATGTTTGGTTGGGACGGTAGTCACACATAAATCTAATCCATCATTTCACCCATGCACAAGATCTTTACCGTCACATCACTTCTTCCTCAAGTGATGACCTAGCTCAACATCACCCTCGGGCATTAGGGGCACCCGATGGGGTTTTTGAAAAGAATGCAACCACGAAGGTTTCATGGCACACATGCATCACTAAGCATCACCACTAATTATTTGTATTGCATCTAAGCACTTAGCAAGGTCATGAATAAGTCATGCATCATGCGGTGGTTCTCAACTAGGTCACCACCGTAACTCTTATCATCATGCATTCGGAAACAAACGGGTTCCGAAGAACACAAGGGTATCATGGTCAAGGGGCTACTTGCCTGGATTGGCTTGGTCTTCAAAGTCTTCAAATCCATCCCCATCATCTTCTTCAGCAACCTCGTCAAATACGGTATCTAATCGTCGCAAAATAACAACGGGAAAATAAGATCACAATAAAAACAGAAAAATCAAAGTGCTCAGAAAAATGTCAACTTATTTTTGTTAAATACTAGAGGGAAAACTAAGATGGCAAAAATTCTTAGTTTGAGTTTTGGAGTGGCAGAATGGTGTCTAAGAATATTTGAACAGAAGTTTTAATGTTCAAATATGAATTTAAATTTGAACAGAACAGAAAAGGTCCATGGACATGTGTGAAAGTGACATCATTAAATAGGTTGGAATTTTACAAGTTTTTAGGAGTTGGAATTAATTCATTTGGACAATTATTTAATTCTGTGAAATTATTTGAAATTCCACAGAAAAGAATAAAAGAAAAAGGTTCTGTGCCACTGGGCCAGAACGGCCACAGTGCAACGGCCCAGGGCGAAATACAGCCCACCGCACGGCGCCAGCGCGCGCCAGGGTTTTTTAAACCTGACGGGCGGGGCCCGGCGGTCAGCGTCAGAGAGGGGGGCGAGAGAGAGGTGAGGATGACAGACGGGGCCCGCCTGTCATCTTCAACCTCGCGGCCAGAGAAGCGGCGAGCTCACCGGCGGCGATAGGGTGCACGGCGGGGCAAGCTACGGGCAGGAATGGACCCAGCGGAGAGTCGCCGTTCTAGTGGTGCTGGAGTTGGCCGCCGGAGGGGCCTGGTTCGCCGGCGGCGAGGGCACGCGGCGGAGAAGCGTCGGGAGGTTGCTGCTCCGGTCGATTCCGGCAGCTGCAGAGAGGGGAAAGAGGGGGAAACGCATTAGGGACTTGCTGTGGTGCTAGATCGAGCAAGAGGGAGGGCTAGGGCGTCCTGTACTGGGCTGGCGACGGGAAGCCACCGCGGCAGAGTTCGAGCTCGATCTCGAGCTCGGGCGGGTCTGGATAGGGGGCGAGTGGCTCTGGGGATGATTGAGAGAGGGAGAAAGCTACTGGTGGAGAGAGGAGGGGCTCGGGGGCCCTATTTATAGGAGGACGGCGAGGTGCCGTGGACCTATGCGTCGGCGAGCCTCTGCTCGTCGCCACAGTGCACGGGAGGCGATGGGGATGCGTCTGTGGTGTTGCTGGACGAATTCCAGGGCAGAGGGAAGGAAGAGGGGGAGCGGGGGATGCTCCAGAGGGCTCGCGCGTGTGAGGCCAGAGGTTGGAGCTCACGGGCAACCAGCGCGCGTGCGAGAGCATCCACAAGAGGGAGAAGGAGGAGGGGACAGCGCCGGGGGGAGTTGCGGACGCCGAGGCGCATCGGTTGGCGCGAGGGGGGAGCACGAGGTGGTCGGAGGCGAGGGATTGGGCGAGGCTACAGTGCGGGTGCGCACTGTAGCGCGCTCTGGAGCGCGACTTCTGCATGCCACGGCATGCCGTTGGCTCACTGGGCGTGTCCGCCGTGTCTGGGGGGTCCAGCACGAAGTAAACTATCTAGCTGTGGCCTTGGATGCCCTGGATGCTCAGTGAGAGAGGAGGGAGGCTGGTAGATGGGTAGAAATGGGTTGTCCAGCAAGGTGAATTGGGGTTTTCACCCTTCAATCATTGAGCTGTGGATAGGGGGAAGTTACTGGAGGTAGAATGTAACTGGGTGAGGCTGTGGTAGAAAGTTGAAGCAAAAGTAAATAGTAAAAGAGGTCAAGATGATGGTTTTGGTAAAATGGCAGAAGCTGTTTGATCAAGTTTTGGGCAAGCAAATGATCTCCAGTAGCCATGACACTTAACAGGATTAAATGTCATATGAAAATAGGGCGTTTCACCAAATTTGGGCTTGTTTGAAGAAACTTGCCAATGTAACTTTGGTGAACCTTAGAAAACAACAGAAATGGTTTCACCATGTTTGAGTCAAGCTAATCATCTCCCCTTGATGCACCACTTGGTGTAGTCTCATCATTTGGGGTATTGATCATGCTCACAAAGTTTGAAGCTCCAGGTAAAAAGTTGGTAATGTAAAGTTGTTCAAATTTGATTTTGAACAGAAACGGTTTTGGGGTATTCTGATCAAGTTACCCTACTCCAAAGCTTGTGTCATTTGGTCTAGATTCCTTATTAGACCTTTCTAGCATGTGCACCAAGTTTGAGGGCATTTGGATAAGTTTGGTAATGTAAAGTTGCTCAAACTTCAGATATGGACAGAATGGTTTTGAAGGGTTTTGAGGATGTTATCTTGCTTCCCCAGGCATGGGGCTTGGCAAGATCATCAAACATGTCATATATGACATGATAGATTTTCCTTGGAATTTTTAGAAAATATTTCCTTTGTAAATATTTCAAAAGCTTGAAATATCCAGAAAGGGTTTCAGAGGGATTAGCCCATTATTTTGAACATGACCAAGTGTTGAAACTCTTATATATGGACAATATATGTCCTATGAGTCTCCCCGAATTTTGGCAAATATTTTTGAAATAATTAAATAATTTTCCCCTATTAAAGACCATTTCTGGCCTTAAGAAAAAGCTTTTAAATAAAATAGGAAAATAACTTTTAAAATTATACTTTTGTGGTTTCTGGGAGTCCTATGACTACTAGGTCTCAAATACACTTTTTGAAATAATTTTCTCACCCTAAATCAAGCACTTGCAGTGCAAACCTCAATTCAGGGGTTTTTGGAATACTAAATTTTAAAAAATACATTTTGGCCAAATTAATTTTATAAGAAAATACTATACTGCTATAAACACTTGGTATGATCATTGGGCAGAAGGTTTGGGTCAGGAGTTGAATTCTACAAGAGGTAGTAGTTGACTGCAATGAGCACATGAAAAACATAGGAAGAAAAACTCAATTTCAAATAGGAGCCAAATGATGCCGAAATTTTTTGCTGGTCCAAATTTTCATGCTTCATTGATGCAAATGACATGTTACAAAATGCAGGGTGTGACAGACCTACCCCCCTTACAAGAATCTTGTCCCCAAGATTCCTAAACTAGGTCTTAAAAGAGATCGGGATACTTGGATCTAAGATAGTCTTCACGTTCCCAGGTTGCTTCTGCTTCCGTGTGGTTGCTCCACTGGACCTTGAAGTACTTGTTGGTGCGGCTTCGCGTCCGTCATTCTGCTTCGTCCAGAATGCGAATGGGCTCTTCGCGGTAGGTCAAATCAGGCTGCAGATCAATGGCTTGGTGATCAACATCCTTGTAGAGATCAGGCTTGTTCGGAACTTGGAGACATTTCCGGAGTTGTGACACGTGGAATACGTTGTGCACATCGGATAGCTCAGGTGGTAGTTCCAACTGGTAAGCCACTTCTCCTCGTCGTGCAGTGATCTCAAAGGGTCCAATGAACCTTGGTGCGAGCTTCCCCTTGACGTGGAAACGCTTGGTTCCCTTTGGAGGAGTTACCCGCAGGTACACATGGTCCCCGACATGGAAGCTCATGTCCCGGCGGTGAGTGTCAGCATAGCTCTTCTGCCTTGACTTGGCTGCCTTCAAACGCTCTCTGACTAGTTGGACTTGCTCTTCTGCTTCGCGGAGAATATCCGGTCCAAAGACTAGCCCTTCTCCAGTCTCTGACCAGTTGAGGGGTGTGCGACACCTGCGTCCGTACAACACCTCAAATGGTGCCATCTGAAGGCTCGACTGATAACTGTTGTTATAGGAGAACTCGGCAAAAGGGAGGCAATCTTCCCACTTGGCTCCATATGCCAAGACACAGGCTCGGAGCATATCTTCGAGAATTTGATTTACTCGTTTTGTCTGACCTCCGGTCTGTGGGTGGAAAGCCGTGCTGAAAGGTAACTTGGTTCCCAAGGCCTCTTGGAACTTCTTCCAGAACCTTGAGGTGAACTGGGTTCCTCGATCTGACACAATCTCCTTGGGAACACCGTGAAGGCTTACGATTCTATCGATGTAGAGAGCTTCCAGCCGGTTGCCATCATAAGTAGTCTTGACGGGAATGAAATGGGCCATCTTGGTCAAATGGTCGACTATGACCCATATGGAGTCATGTCCTCTATTCGACCTTGGTAATCCAGTGATGAAGTCCATTCCGACTTTATCCCACTTCCACTCAGGGACCTTGAGTGGTTGGAGCAATCGAGCGGGTCGCTGATATTCAGCCTTGACCCTTTGGCACACATCACACTTTGCAACATAGGTTGCAATCTCTCTTTTCATCCCGTGCCACCAGAATCTTTCCTTCAAGTCTTGATACATCTTGGTTCCTCCAGGGTGGATGGAATACGGAGTGTCGTGGGCTTCTTGCAGGATCAGGTTATTCAGCTCCATCTTCTTTGGTACGCAGATGCGGCCTTTGTACCAAATAATCTCGTGCTCGTACACGGAGAATCCTGGGACCCTGCCTAGCTTCATCTTCTTCTTGATGCCTTCAATGCTTGCGTGCCCACCTTGCACCTTCTTAACTTCATCCATCAGGGTTGGTTTGACTTCCAAATGATCCAGAAATCCAGGGGTGACCAATTCCAAACTGAATTGTTCGAACTCCTTAAACAGGGTTGGCTGCCTCTTTTGAATAATGGCATTCAAGGAGCAAGCTTTTCTGCTTAAGGCATCGGCCACCACGTTAGCCTTCCTGGGGTGATATTGAACACTGAGGTCATAGTCTTTGATGAGTTCCAACCATCTTCGTTGCCTCATGTTCAATTCCTTTTGGGTGAAAATGTACTTCAGACTTTTGTGGTCTGTGTATATCTCACACCGTTTCCCTAGGAGGTAATGCTGCCATGTCTTCAAGGCATAAACCACTGCTGCTAACTCAAGATCATGAGTAGCGTAGTTCTCTTCATGAGGTCGTAGCTGCCTGGAGAGGTAAGCTATGACTCAGCCTTCTTGCATCAGAACGCTTCCCAATTCGGTTCGAGAGGCATCACAATATATCACGAACTCCTTGTGAATATCAGGTGTTGCCAGAACTGGGGCGGTGGTCAACCTCTTCTTGACCTCTTGGAAGCTCTCTTTGCATTTTGGCGTCCATTCGAACTTCTTGTCCTTCTTGAGGAGCTGAGTCATCGACCGGGCAATGCTAGAGAATCCTTCCACGAATTTGCGGTAATAGCCCGCAAGTCCGAGGAAGCTTCTGACTTCCTTGACGGTCGTTGGAGATTGCCATTGGGTCACAGCTTCGATCTTCGCGGGATCAACTGACAATCCTTCTTCGGTCAAGACATGACCTAAGAATCCAACTTTATGCAGCCAGAACTCACACTTGCTGAATTTGGCATATAGTTGGTGCTCCCGAAGCTTGTCTAGGACCATCCTCAAATGTTGCTCGTGCTCTTCCTCCGTCTTCGAGAAGAGAGATACATGAAGTAAGCTGGGGCATTGGTTAACCCAAAGGACATGACCGTGCACTCGTACAGGCCATATCTGGTTACGAATGCCGTCTTCGGAGTATCTTGGGGTCTGATCTTCAGTTGGTAGTACCTAGATCTGAGGTCGATCTTGGAGAACACCTTGGCTCCGCTGAGCTGATCAAACAGATCTTCAATCTTGGGAAGTGGATATTTGTTCTTGATTGTGACTTCATTGAGGGAGCGATAGTCAATGCATAAGCGGATGATACCGTCCCTTTTTGCCACAAACAGAACAGGTGATCCCCAAGGGGAGGCACTTGGGCGGATAAATCCCTTCCTCAGCTGCTCTTCCAGTTGCTTCTTCAACTCGGCTAATTCTTTCGTCCCCATTCTATAAGGCTTCTTATAGATGGGTCCTGCCCCGGGCACGAGCTCGATGATGAACTCAATGTCACGGTCAGGGGGCATTCCCGGTAGCTCATCCGGAAAGACATCGGGATACTCGCATACCACCGGTACTTGCTCTAGCCCAACTTCAGATAGACAGTTGACTTGAACGGCTTGAGCGGAAGAGGAGTTGGGAGCAAACTTAACTTCGACTCCTTGGTCATTGGTCACAGTGACAGTCCGATTGGCACAGTCTAACAAGCCTTGGTGCTTGCTGAGCCAATTCATGCCTAGGATCACATCCAAGCCTTGCGATCTCAGGATGATGAGGTCTGCTAGGAAATCTACCCCGTTAATGGTAATACTGACTCCCTTACAGCCTATCTTGGCTCTCATCTCTGCTCCGGGGGTTTGTACCACCATGGGGTTATTCAGGGGCGTAGGGGTCATGCCACTTTTTAATGCAAATCTTTGAGTGACAAATGAATGCGTGGCTCCAGAATCAAACAAGACAGTTGCAGGTGCTGAGTTGACAAGGAACGTACCCAGCACGACGTCCGGGTCTTCCTGGGCTTCTTCAGTAGTGACGTGATTCACACGCCCCTTCCCTTGGTTAGGCGGGTTGCGAGGAGCTAGGTTCCTTGGTGGCATCCCGCGGCCTTGTCCTGGGTTCTGCGCATTAGGGCGCGGGGCATAAGGCTTCTTATTGGGGCACACCCTTGAGATGTGTCCTAACTGACCACATCCAAAGCAAGTGACTTGGTTTGGATTATTGATCTTGTTGCCACCACTGTTATTGGGGTTGAATGCTGGCCTTGGGTTGGCATACTGCTGAGGCTGATAGTTGGTGCGAGGTGCAGGAGCTCTTGGTTGCTGATAGGTTGGCTTGGCCGGGGCTGACTGCCACGGGCGAGGCTTTTGGTTGCTGGAACTTCCCTTGTTGACCATTTTGCGCTTGCGAGTGTCTTCCAGAGCACACCGCTTGTCTTCAAGCATGAGTGCTTTGTTCACCAGGTCAGGGAAGGTCGGGCAGTCGCACACGACAAGCGAGTACTGCAGAGTCTGATTGAGGCCTTCCATCAAGCACTCCCTTTTTGCAGCATCAGTGCTGACATCTTCAGGGGCATACCTTGACAAAACACCGAACTTCTGCATGTACTCATTGACAGTGCCACTTCCTTGCTTCAGAGCTCGGAATTCACGCTTTTTGATAGCCATGATTCCGGAAGGAATGTGGGCTTTGCGGAATTCTGCCTTGAAGTTGTCCCAAGTGATGTCCTGTCCAGCATGCATGACCTTGAATCCATCCCACCAAGCTCTAGCAGTCCCCCCGAGGCAGTGGGCTGCATAAGCCACCTTCTCACGGTCTTCGGTGCATCCGACTAGTTCTAGCAAGTCCTCAATGGTGCGGACCCAGTCGTCTACATCCAGGGGTTCAGCAGTCTTGATGAAAGTTGGCGGTGCATGCTTCTTGAATTCAGCCAACATGGAACGTCCGTTGCCATTCCCCGTCGGCTGGCGGTTGTTGGTGACAGCTTGAGCAATCAACTGAAGGGCTGCGGTGTTGGCTTGGCGTTCCTCTCGGAAAGCTTGGAGAAGCTGAGCCATGTCCATGTTCGGAGGAGGTGGTGGTGGTGGAGCTTGGTCGTTGGTTTGGTCGTGGCCTGCCTCTGATTGAGCGGATGCTCCGGCTTCAGGATGCTGGGTAGAGGTACCAGTACGAGTTACAGCAGGCATCCTGTTCGAGCGGTAAAAGGTCTCATGACTTGGAAGAGGGAAAGCAATACAGATGGGTGCCTAGTAAGGGGGTGGTTGTGACACTAATCAAATCATGCAAGGGCCGAAAGGGCCAAACATATTCATTAAAATTCAAATGGTTGATGTAGTCATTTACATATTCCCGAAGGAAGAATACGACATACATCTAAACACAACAAAAGCAACACTAGATGGTTTCATATGAACCATACAAGGACTCGACTGCGCATAGGGGTTACACGACCTATCCTACCGTAGAGGTCACAAACTGACATATCCGAGTTGCGAATAATGCCTAAGCGGCGCAATGCTCGGTCGCGTATTCTGGCTCTTCTGGGTCTTCCTCCTTGTCTTCATCTGTCTGGGCCCCCTTCTCACTTGAGGGTGTGGGGGAGTGGAGGAGTTGGATACGACGGTGCTTCGTCGGTGGTGCAGGAAAAAGCTTGCGATATTCCCTTGCCGTCATACGGCGTCGCCGAGGTGGTTCTTCATCCTTGGAAGATACATCTCCTGAAGGCCTTCCGCCTCGGTACGCGATAGCGGATTGTCCTGAAGGCGCACCTTCCTTCTTGATCCTATCTGTCTTCTCTTGTGCTCGACGAAGAAGTGCCTTGGTCTTGTGAAGTTCTTCTCGAAGCTTCATCGATTCCGAGGCCAAATCTTGTGGCAAGCTGTCGGCACATAGACTGAAGTAGGTCTGGAATCGAAGTGAGAGTCCTTCCTTCAATGGAGGGGCTAGTGCACTGATTTCATCTTCACCTTCCTTCCGGTAAGGCAAGAAGCGGGTTGTCATCTTGGCTGCCATCTCCGAAAGAAGCTCGCGGAGACGGGTTAGTGCCTTGAGTGCAGCAACCTCGACAGCGAGAGGTAGTGTTGCCATCTGGGGTCCCTCAAAGAACCAACTTGTGGGAGGATCGTTTGCCTTCACGATCACTTCCACATGGTACTCCACCTCAGTGTCGCTAACCCAATGCTCAAGGTAGGTGAGGATGGGTGCTCAGTGGAACTGGCATTCCCGGAGGCTATCCTCGAGAAGCAAGGGAAACCCAGTGGTCAGGTGCTCTTCAGGTACAGCGGCCATCTACAAAGGGGGAATAGGAGAGGTTAATAAGCTGATGATATCTCAGGTTGGTAAGGTTTTGAAAAGAAGAGAGGTTCAGAAGGTTTTTGAAAAGGGATCTCATCTAACTAACGCCCATGCTAACTAAGGCTTCCTACAGTCAGGATGGCTCTGATACCAGCTCTGTGGGGACCCCAACTTAGAAGTCGAGATCACCGAATGCACGTGTACAGTGATCCAAGAGATCAATGCTCACTGAACACACAGAAGCTGAATAACAAGAGTCTTACATCCATACATACCGTCTTACACAAATTATGGCCATTATGGCCAAGTCTTACATACATAAAGCCTCAAGGGCTGAATAGCAAATAACTCGAATAGCGGAAGTCTTCGATGATAAGTAGAACCCATGCCATCTGCCTTAACCCTACAGGCATTTTGACTGGGATAGCGTCCTAGTTCGCATGTTCGTCTCCATAGAATTCTTCTTCATATTCATGCTCTTCCATGCCTGGCCAATTAAATAACCAGTGGCAAGCCAATGAGTACTTTGAATGTACTCGCAAGCAACCCATGATTTGGTTCAAGTAACGATGCAATTGAACAACAAAGAGCAATCTAGCTACGAGCTAGAATAAATATTCTGCCATCAAGTATATGCATCAATAAATTCACGTAACCTCGAGAACAGGTTACCGATATGAACATGAATAGGATTCAACTCATCGAGTCAAGTCACCACCTTGACTCATCACACACACATACTTTCACCGAAGTAGTAATTTTTTTTGGACATAGTTTAAGTAGCACCACCCAACTTTCCATGACCGTGGACACGGCTATTCGAATAGTTTTACACTCTGCAGAGGTTGCGTACTTTGCCCACAAGATCTGGGATGTGTCACCCACGATCCCGCAGTACCTCAAGTACTCGGGGGAGGCACCCGGTCATTATCTTTCCTTAGACGACACTAACATAGGGTCCACTCATTGGTGCACAGCCCTCGAGTACAAACAATAGATCATGGGACTTGCCCTAATTTAAATGTCACACGTACCCGAAGGGACCAACGGTGTGTCCGGTGCCCTGTAAAAACAGTCATGGTCGTCTATCCAAGCACGGCCCCGTCCCGGGAAAGACCTCAAGTCTTCCCGTCGCTAGTAATGCGGGCACCATGCTAGTATCGGCCTAAGTAATCAATAAAGCCCCGTCCCATAAGGGTTAGAGTGGTTGCACATGTTTGGTTGGGACGGTAGTCACACATAAATCTAATCCATCATTTCACCCATGCACAAGATCTTTACCGGCACATCACTTCTTCCTCAAGTGATGACCTAACTCAACATCACCCTCGGGCATTAGGGGCACCCGATGGGGTTTTTGAAAAGAATGCAACCACGAAGGTTTCATGGCACACATGCATCACTAAGCATCACCACTAATTATTTGTATTGCATCTAAGCACTTAGCAAGGTCATGAATAAGTCATGCATCATGCGGTGGTTCTCAACTAGGTCACCACCGTAACTCTTATCATCATGCATTCGGAAACAAACGGGTTCCGAAGAACACAAGGGTATCATGGTCAAGGGGCTGCTTGCCTGGATTGGCTTGGTCTTCAAAGTCTTCAAATCCTTCCCCACCTTCTTCTTCAGCAACCTCGTCAAATACGGTATCTAATCGTCGCAAAATAACAACGGGAAAATAAGACCATAATAAAAAAAGAAAAATCAAAGTGCTCAGAAAAATATCAACTTATTTTTGTTAAATACTAGAGGGAAAACTAAGATGGCAAAAATTCTTAGTTTGAGTTTTGGAGTGGCAGAATGGTGTCTAAGAATATTTGAACAGAAGTTTTAATGTTCAAATATGAATTTAAATTTGAACAGAATAGAAAAGGTCCATGGACATGTGTGAAAGTGACATCATGAAATAGGTTGGAATTTTACAAGTTTTTAGGAGTTGGAATTAATTCATTTGGACAATTATTTAATTCTGTGAAATTATTTGAAATTCCACAGAAAAGAATAAAAGAAAAAGGCTCTGTGCCACTGGGCCAGAACGGCCACAGTGCAACGGCCCAGGGCAAAATACAGCCCACCGCACGGCGCCAGCGCGCGCCAGGGTTTTTAAACCTGACGGGCGGGGCCCGGCGGTCAGCGTCAGAGAGGGGGGCGAGAGAGAGGTGAGGATGACAGGCGGGGCCCACCTGTCATCTTCAACCTCGCGGCCAGAGAAGCGGCGAGCTCACCGGTGGCGATAGGGTGCACGGCGGGGCAAGCTACGGGCAGGAATGGACCCAGCGGAGAGTCGCCGTTCTAGTGGTGCTGGAGTTGGCCGCCGGAGGGGCCTGGTTCGCCGGCGGCGAGGACACGCGGCGGAGGAGCGTCGGGAGGTTGCTACTCCGGTCGATTCCGGCAGTTGCAGAGAGGGGAAAGAGGGGGAAACGCATTAGGGACTTGCTGTGGTGCTAGATCGAGCGAGAGGGAGGGCTAGGGCGGCATGTACTGGGCTGGCGACGGGAAGCCGCCGCGGCGGAGCTCGAGCTCGATCTCGAGCTCGGGCGGGTCTGGAGAGGGGGCGAGTGGCTCTGGGGATGATTGAGAGAGGGAGAAAGTTGCTGGTGAAGAGAGGAGGGGCTCGGGGGCCCTATTTATAGGAGGACGGCGAGGTGCCGTGGACCTATGCGCTGGCGAGCCTCTGCTCGTCGCCACAGTGCACGGGAGGCGATGGGGATGCGTCTGTGGTGTTGCTGGACGAATTCCAGGGCAGAGGGAAGGAAGAGGGGGAGCGGGGGATGCTCCAGAGGGCTCGCGCGTGTGAGGCCAGAGGTTGGAGCTCGCGGGCGGCCAGCGCGCGTGCGAGAGCGTCCACTGGAGGGAGAAGGAGGAGGGGGACAGCGCCGGGGGGAGTTGCGGACGCCGAGGCGCATCGGTTGGCGCGAGGGGGGAGCACGAGGTGGTCGGAGGCGAGGGATTGGGCGAGGCTACAGTGCGGGTGCGCACTGTAGCGCGCTCTGGAGCACGAATTCTGCATGCCACGGCATGCTGTTGGCTCACTGGGCGTGTCCGCCGTGTCTGGGGGGTCCAGCACGAAGTAAACTATCTAGCTGTGGCCTTGGATGCCCTGGATGCTCAGTGAGAGAGGAGGGAGGCTGGTAGATGGGTAGAAATGGGCTGTCCAGCAAGGTGAATTGGGGTTTTCACGCCTCAATCATTGAGCTGTGGACAGGGGGAAGTTACTGGAGGTAGAATGTAACTAGGTGAGGCTGTGGTAGAAAGTTGAAGCAAAAGTAAATAGTAAAAGAGGTCAAGATGATGGTTTTGGTAAAATGGCAGAAGGTGTTTGATCAAGTTTTGGGCAAGCAAATGATCTCCACTAGCCATGACACTTAACAGGATTAAATGTCATATGAAAATAGGGTGTTTCACCAAATTTGGGCTTGTTTGAAGAAACTTGCCAATGTAACTTTGGTGAACCTTAGAAAACAACAGAAATGGTTTCACCATGTTTGAGTCAAGCTAATCATCTCCCCTTGATGCACCACTTGGTGTAGTCTCATCATTTGGGGTATTGATCATGCTCACAAAGTTTGAAGCTCCAGGTAAAAAGTTGGTAATGTAAAGTTGTTGAAATTTGAATTCGAACAGAAATGGTTTTGGGGTATTCTGATCAAGTTACCCTACTCCAAAGCTTGTGCCATTTGGTCTAGATGCCTTATTAGACCTTTCTAGCATGTGCACCAAGTTTGAGGGCATTTGGCTAAGTTTGGCAATGTAAAGTTGCTCAAACTTCACATATGGACAGAATGGTTTTGAAGGGTTTTGAGGATGTTATCTTGCTTCCCAAGGCATGGGGCTTGGCAAGATCATCAAACATGTCATATATGACATGATAGAATTTCCCTGGAATTTTTAGAGAATATTTCCTTTGTAAATATTTCAAAAGCTTGAAATATCCAGAAAGGGTTTCAGAGGGATTAGCCCATTATTTTGAACATGACCAAGTGTTGAAACTCTTATATATGGACAATATATGTCCTATGAGTCTCCCTGAATTTTGGCAAATATTTTTGAAATAATTAAATAATTTTCCCCTATTAAAGACCATTTCTGGCCTTAAGAAAAAGCTTTTAAATAACATAGGAAAATAACTTTTAAAATTATACTTTTGTGGTTTCTGGGAGTCCTATGACTACTAGGTCTCAAATACACTTTTTGAAATAATTTTCTCACCCTAAATCAAGCACTTGCAGTGCAAACCTCAATTCAGGGGTTTTTGGAATACTAAATTAAAAAAAATACATTTTGGCCAAATTAATTTTATAAGAAAATACTATACTGCTATAAACACTTGGTATGATCATTGGGCAGAAGGTTTGGGTCAGGAGATGAATTCTACAAGAGGTAGTAGTTGACTGCAATGAGCACATGAAAAACATAGGAAGAAAAACTCAATTTCAAATAAGAGCCAAATGATGCCGACAATTTTTGCTGGTCCAAATTTTCATGCTTCATTGATGCAAATGACATGTTACAAAATGCAGGGTGTGACATTTGTGCAGGTGCGAGGGACTCGCGCGTGGTCTCCTACTGGATTGATACCTTGGTTCTCAAAAACTGTGGGAAATACTTACGCTATTGTGATGCATCTCCCTTTCCTCTTTGATGGAATACAACGCAAGCTCAAGAGGTAGCAAGAAGAATTTCTGGCGCCGTTGCCGGGGAGGCTTACGCAAAAGTCATATACCAAGTACCTATCACAAACCCTTATTCTTCGTATTACATTTATTTGCCTCTCATTTTCCTCTCCCCCACCCTTGCCGTTTTATTTGCCCTTCTTCCGCCATGTGGTTATCGTATGCTTTCCTCTTGTTTGCTTGTGTGCTATGTGCCCTCAATTATCTTGCATCTTCGCTTGCTAAAGTATGGATCCTCATCCACTTGCTAATCTCTTTAATAGATCCAATTATGTTGAACCTATTGCTAGTGAGTTGTGTGCACTAGATTATCTTTATGGGGTTTTGCTTGAAATTTATGAATCTGAAAATTGTGAGGAATTGTTAAAAGAAAAAGTGATTCATGTTAGCTATTTGAATGAAAAGCATGATTGCAATGATGTTATTATAAATTCTATTAATGTCAATTGTGTTAATGATATGCAAAACCCTAAGCTTGGGGATGCTAGTATTGCTATGTCCACTACTTGTTGCAATGATCATGATTGGGGTGATGCTTCTTACGATCTTGAAAATTTATTTCAACCCAATGATGAATATGAGATTGATAATAATGTTTGCAATAATATTGAAAGTGGGTTTGGAGAGGTCATGACTTTAGACAATATTGATCCCACTATTTTGGAAGAGTATAAACTTCGTATGCATGTGGATCGTGTTAAGAATATTTTATGTGATAGTTATATTGTTGAATTTGATTATGATACTACATGCAATTATTATTATGAGAGAGTAAAATATGGTTGTAGAAATCTCCATGTTACTAAATTACCTCTCTTCATGTTGAGATTGATCTTGTTTCTACCTTCTTCCTTGCATATGCTAGATCTTGCTTGTCTTGCCAATTTGTTTTCCTATAAGATGCCTATGCATAGAAAGTATGTTAGACTTAGATGTGATTTTCATATGCTTTATTATGCTCTTTGTGTGCTTCAATTCTTATCTTTCATGTGAGCATCATTGAAATATCAATGCCTAGCTAGGGGCATAAAACGATAGCGCTTGTTGGGAGGCAACCCAATTTTTTTTAGTTTTTGTTGCTGTTAGGGAATAAATATTTCATATAGCCTCTGTTTAGATGTGGTTTCATGTTTTGTTTAGTGTTTGTGCCAAGTAGAACCTTTGGGAAGACTTGTGTGAAGTTTATGTGATCTTGCTGTGAAAAACAGAATCGTTAGCGCTAGCTAAAGTGGTCTTCAAATTTTACTCGAGCGTGCTTTTTAGTTCATTCTTTTTGAAGATGATCGGTAGACAAATTCCGCAAATTTACCAATTTAGTTTGCATTTTTTGGAGTTCCAGAAGTAGGCGAAACCTGCAGATTACTACAGACTGTTCTGTTTTTGACAGATTCTGTTTTCGTTGTTGTTTGCTTATTCCGATGCATCTATGAGTAGTATTGGAGGATATGAACCATAGAGAAGTTGGAATACAGTAGGTTTAACACCAATATAAACAAAGAATGAATTCATTGTTGTACCTTTTAGTAGTGGTTTGCTTTCTTATACTAACGAAGCTCACGAGAATTTTTGTCTAAGTTTTGTGTTGTGAAGTTTTCAAGTTTTGAGTATTGCTTTGCTGGACTATGGAACAAGGAGTAGCAAAAGCCTAAGCTTGGGGATGCCCATGGCACCCCAAGTAAATTCAAGATAATCAAAATCCTAAGCTTGGGGATGCCCCGGGAAGGCATCCCCTCTTTCGTCTTCATCCATCGGTAACTATACTTGGAGCTATATTTTTATTCGCAACATGTTATGTGTTTTGCTTGGAGCGTCTTGTATAATTTGAGTCTTTGCTTGTTAGTTTGCCACAATAATCCTTGCTGGACACACCTATTTGAGATATTTAAATATGTCCTAGAAATTGTTAGAACACTCTATGTGTTTCACTTATATCTTTTGAGTTGAATAGTTTTTGCTCTAGTGCTTCACTTATATCTTTTAGAGCACGGTGGTTGTAATATTTTGTAGAAATTGTTGAACTCTCATGCTTCACTTAGATCTATTTGAGAGTCTATTAAAACAGCATGGTAATGTGTTTAGGCTAAAGAAACTAGTCTTCACATGATAAACATCCAATGTCAATGTAGTAAAAAAATTCACACCAAGTGCATTGAATAGAATGAGATGTTGTATGCTTGATAATTGTTTTGAGATATGAGGACAGTGATATTAGAGTCATGCTAGTGGAGTTATTATGAAATTGAGAGATATTTGTGTTAAGGTTACTGATTCCCGTATCATGCACGTATGGTGAACCGCTATGTGACGAAGTTAGAGCATGATGTATTTGTAGAGTGCCAACCTTTGTGTGGAGGTCGGGGGCGCGCAATGGTCAACTCCTACCAACCTCCCCAATAGGATCATGCGTTGATTGCTTTGTTTTGATGACTCGTAGATTATTGCAATAAGTATATGAGTTCTTATGACTAATGTTGAGTCCATGGATTATACGCACTCTCACCCTTCCATCATTGCTAGTCTCTCTTGTACCGCACAACTTTCGCCGGTGCCATAAACCCACTATATATCCTTCCTCAAAACAGCCACCATATTGTTCCTCAAAATAGCCACCATACCTACCTATCATGGCATTTCCATAGCCATTCCGAGATATATTGCCATGCAACTTTCCACCGTTCCGTTTATATGACACGCATCATATTGTCATATTGCCATGCATGATCATGTAGTTGACATCGTATTTGTGTCAAAGCCACCATGCATAACTTCATACATGTCACTCTTGTTTCGTTGCGCATACCGGTACACCGCTGGAGGCATTCATATAGAGTCATACTTTGTTGTTGTAGTATCGAGTTGTAATTTCGTGTTGTAATGAAAGTGTGTTGATCATCATTATTAGAGCATTGTCCCATGGGAGGAAATGCTAATCTATAAAGCCCCTCCGCAAAAAATGGCCAAAGAAAAAAAGAAATGCCCAAAAAGAAAAAAAGGGAAAAAAGAAAAAAAAGAAAAAAAAGGGACAATTGCTACTATCTTTTTTCCACACTTGTGCTTCAAAGTAGCACCATGTTCTTCATTGTAGAGAGTCTCATGTTTAGTCACTTTCATATACTAGTGGGAATTTTCATTATAGAACTTTGCTTGTATATTCCAACGATGGGCTTCCTCAAATGCCCTAGGTGTTCGTGAGCAAGCAAGTTGGATGCACACCCGCTAGTTTCTTTTGTTGAGCTTTCATTCATATTTAGCTCTAGTGCATCCGTTGCATGGCAATCCCTACTCACTCACATTGATATCTATCGATGGGCATCTCCATAGCCCATTGATACGCCTAGTCGATGTGAGACTATCTCCCTCCTTTTTGTCTTCTAGACAACCACCTCCATTCCACCCATAGTGCTATATCCATGGCTCACGCTCATGTATTGCGTGAAACTTGAAAGGTTTGAAAAGATAGAGTATGAAAACAAATGCTTGGCTGAAATCAGGGTTGTGCATGATATGAATATTTTGTGTGGTGAAGAGGGAGCATAGCCATACTATATGATTTTGTAGGGATAACTTTCTTTAGCCATAGTATTTTGAGAAGACATGATTGCTTTGTTAGTATTGCTTGAAGTATTGTTATTTCTTATGTCAATATAGACTTTTATCTTGAATCTTTCAGATCTGAACATTCATGCCACAATTAAGAGAATTACATTGAAACACTATATTGGTTAGCATTCCACATCAAAAATTGTTTCTTTATCATTTACCTACTCGAGGACGAGCAGGAATTAAGCTTGGGGATGCTTGACACGTCTCCAATGTATCTTTAATTTTTTATTGTTCCATGCTCTTATTTACGAAGTCTTGGATGTTTAATGGGCTTTATCATTCACTTTTATATCATTTTTGGGACTAACTACTAACCCAAAGGCCCAGTCTGGATTGCTATTTTTTTTGCCTATTTGAGGGTTTTGTAGAAAAGGAATATCAAACGGAGTCCAAACAGAACGAAACCTTCGCGAGAGATATTTTTGGAGAAAATCACGCACGCGGAGCTTGAGGACCAAGTCAGGGGACAGAGAGGTGGCCCTCGAGGGTGGGGGCGCGCCCCCCTTCCCAAGGCGGGCCCCCCTGCCTCAAGGCCCCCTCAAGTGGCCCCCGATGCCCTCCTTCTTCCTATATAAGTCCACGTACCCCAGAAACTCCAGATACAGAGAGAAAACCCTAATTCCACCGCCGTAGCTTCTGTTCCCGTGGAGATCCTATCTTGGAGCCTGTTCCGGAGCTCCACCGGAGGGGGATCCATCACAGAGGCCTTCATCATCATCATCATCACCCTCACCATGAGTTGTGAGTAGTTTACCACAAACCTTCGGGTCCATAGCTAGTATCTAGACGGCTTCTTATCTCTCTCCGGATCTCAATACAAAGTTCTCCTCGGTCTTCGAGGAGATCTATTCGATGTAATCTCTTTTTGCGGTGTGTTTGTCGAGATCCGATGAATTGTGAGTTTATGATCAAGGTTATCTATGAAAGATATTTGGTTCTTCTCTGAACTTTTTATGTGTGCTCATAATATCCTTGCAAGTCTCTTCGACTCATTTGTTTGGTTTGGCCTACTAGATCTATAGTTCTTGCAATGGGAGAAGTGCTTGGCTTTGTGTTCAATCTTGCGGTGTCCTTTCCCAGTGACAGTAGGGGCAGCAAGACATGTATTGTATTTTTGCCATCGAGGATAAAAAGATGGGGTTTACATCATATTGCTTGAGTTTATCCCTCTACATCATGTCATCTTGCTTAAGGCGTTACTCTGTTCTTATGAACTCAATACACCAGATGCATGCTGGATAGCGGTCGATGTGTGGAGTAATAGTAGTAGATGCAGAATCATTTCGGTCTACTTGTCTCGGACGTGATGCCTATATACAACGATCATGCCTAGATAGTCTCATAATTCATCGCTTTTCTATCAATTGCTTGACATTAATTTGTTTACCCGCCGTAGAAGATCGCTATCATGAGAGAAGCCACTAGAGAAAACTATGGCCCCCGGGTCTATTCTCAACATATCAATCTACATCTACTTTACTTTTACCACTTTTATTTGCTGTTTTATTAAACTAAAAATACCAAAAATATAAACTATCATCTCTATCAGATCTCACTCTCGTAAGTGACCGTAAAGGGATTGACAACCCCTTATCGCGTTGGCTGCGAAGTTCTTATTTGTTTGTGCAGGTGCAAGGGACTTGCGCGTGGTCTCCTACTGGATTGATACCTTGGTTCTCAAAAACTGAGGGAAATACTTACGCTACTGTGTTGCATCTCCCTTTCCTCTTCGAGGGAATACAACGCAAGCTCAAGAGGTAGGATGTACATGAGCATGAATAGGAACAGATCCTACCCAAGTGTCACTCCGAGGCTTATGGAGGACACCATGTTGGAGATAGAACTGCACATAAAAATCCTATTGGCGTACTCTCTTCAAGGATGCCCGTAAGTTTGTCTTTTCTTGTGATGAATATCAAAGAATTGGTAATATTAGTAGACGTCAAGAAATGCCTATGAACTATTCACTTGTTATTGAACCATTTGATGTTTGGGGCTTTGATTATATGGGATTGTTTCCTTCCTCTAATGGGTATACACATATTTTAGTTGCTGTTGATTATGTTACTAAGTGGGTAGAAGCTATTCCAACTAGTAGTGCTGATCATAACACCTCTATTAAGATGCTTAAAGAAGTTATTTTTCCGAGGTTTGGAGTCCCTAGATATTTAATGACTGATGGTGGCTCAAATTTTATTCATGGTGCTTTTCATAAAATGCTTGCTAAGTATGATGTTAATCACAGAATTGCATCCCCATACCACCCATAGTCTAGTGGTCAAGTAAAACTGAGTAATAGATAGCTAAAATTAATTTTTCAAAAGACTGTTAATAGATCTAGAAAGAATAGGTCCAAGAAAATTGATGATGCATTATGGGCCTATAGAACTGCATATAAAAATCCTATGGGTATGTCTCCGTATAAAATGGTTTATGGAAAAGCATGTCACTTACCTCTCGAACTAGAACATAAGGCATATTGGGCCATTAAAGAGCTCAATTATGATTTCAAACTTGCTGGCGAGAAGAGACTATTTGACATTAGCTCACTTGATGAGTGGAGAACCCAGGCCTATGAGAACGCCAAACTTTTTAAAGAAAAAGTTAAAAGATGGCATGAAAAAAGGATACAAAAACACGAGTTTAATGTAGGTGATTATGTTTTGCTATACAACTCTCATTTAATATTTTTTGCAGAAAAACTCCTCTCTACATGGGAAGGTCCTTACGTTATCGAGGAGGTCTATCGTTCTGGTGCCTGATACGTCTCCAACGTATCTACTTTTCCAAACCCTTTTGCCCTTGTTTTGGACTCTAACTTGCATGATTTGAATGGAACTAACTCGGACTGATGTTGTTTTCGGCAGAATTGCCATGGTGTTGTTTTTGTGCAGAAATAAGTTCTTGGAATCGCCTGAAAATCAACGGAGAATTATTTCGGAAAATATAAAAAATATCTGCAAGAAGATCCTCACGGGGGGGGGGGGGGCA
>LR738714.1:607273296-607323253 GCA_902687465.1 Secale cereale | reverse complement strand
ACCCTGTCCACGAGGGTGGGGGGCGCGCCCCCTGCCTCGTGGCCCCCCTGGTGCTCCACCGACGTATCCCCAGATCCTATATCTTCACTTTTGGGGAGAAAAAAATCAAGGAGAAAGAATTATCGCGTTACACGAGACGGAGCCGCCGCCAAGCCCTAATCTCTCTCGGGAGGGCTGATCTGGAGTCCGTTCGGGGCTCCGGAGAGTGGAGATCGTCGCCATCATCATCATCAACCTTCCTCCATCACCAATTCCATGACGCTCACCGCCGTGCATGAGTAATTCCATCGTAGGCTTCCTGGACGGTGATGGGTTGGATGGGATCTATCATGTAATCGAGTTAGTTTTGTTAGGGTTTGATCCCTAGTATCCACTATGTTCTGAGATTGATGTTGCCATGACTTTGCTATGCTTAATGCTTGTCACTAGGGCCCGAGTGCCATGATTTCAGATCTGAACCTATTATGTTTTCATGAATATATATGTGTTCTTGATCCTATCTTGCAAGTCTATAGTCACCTACTATATGTTATGATCCGGCAACCCCGAAGTGACAATAATCGGGACCAGTCCCGGTGATGACCATAGTTTGAGGAGTTCATGTATTCACTATGTGTTAATGCTTTGGTCCGGTATTCTATTAAAAGGAGGCCTTAATATCCCTTAGTTTCCAATAGGACCCCACTGCCACGGGAGGGTAGGACAAAAGATGGCAGGCAAGTTCTTTTCCATAAGCACGTATGATTATATTCGGAATACATGCCTACATTGCATTGATGAACTGGAGCTAGTTCCGTGTCACCCTAGGTTATAACTTCTACATGATGAATTGCATCCGACATAATTTCCCATCACCGATCCAATGCCTATGAGCTTTTCCTATATTGCTTGTTGCTTATTTACTTTTCCGTTGCTACTATTACAAAAACTACAAAAACACTATCGTTACTTTTATTGCTGCTACCGCCACTATCATATTACTTTGCTACTAAACTATCTTGCTGCAGATATTAAGTTTCCAGGTGTGGTTGAATTGACAACTCAGCTGCTAATACTTAAGAGTATTCTTTGGCTCCCCTTGTGTCGAATCAATAAATTTGGGTTGAATACTTTACCCTCGAAAACTGTTGCGATCCCCTACACTTGTGGGTTATCAAGACTATTTTCTGGCGCCGTTGCCGGGGAGCATATCTCTATTCTTTAAGTCACTTGGGATTTATATCTGTTGATCAGTATGAAGAATTTGAAGGACTCAAAAACCAAGATCTTACCCTCAACTACGAGGGGAGGTTAGGAACTGCCATCTAGTTCTGCACTAGATTCTCCTTCTGTTATGAGTAAACTTTCGACACCTACTTCGGCTATTGAATTTGATATGTCGTATGTTCTTGATGATGCTACTTCTGCTATGTATGATGAAACTACCTCTATGCCTGATACTGTGCCACTAGGCGAATTTCTAGATGAACAAATTGCTAAGGTTAGGGAGAGTGCAAATGTTGATGATATTTATGAAAGTGATGATGAAACTACTCCCAATAGATATGAATTGCCTGTTGTGCCTGAGGGTTATGTTATGAATGAAGAAACTGCTAGAGACTTTCTTGCTTGCAATGATAGATATGATCTTAAGAAGTTATTAGCTAAGTTGAAAGAAAAGTCCTTAAATGCTAGAATGAAACATGACCCTGCTTTTGCTACTTCACCTATATGTGTCACTGATAAGGATTACTCTGCACTTGATTCTCCTTCTGTTATGAGTAAACTTGCGACACCTACTCTTTCTATTGAATCTGATATGTCGTATGTTCTTGATGATGCCACTTCTTCTATGTATGATGAAACTACTTCTATGCCTGATATTGTACCAGTAGGTGAATTTCTAGATGAACAAATTGCTAAGGTTAGGGAGAATGCAAATGTTGAAACTGATGATATTTATGAAAGTGATGACGAGGCTACTCCGAATAGATATGAATTGCATGTTGTTCCTGAGGGTTATGTTATGGATGAAGAAACTGCTAGATACTTTCTTGCTTGTAATGATAGATATGATCTTAAGAAGTTATTAGCTAAGCTGAAAGAAAAGTCCTTGAATGCTAGAATGAAACATGACCCTGCTTTTGCTACTTCACCTATCTGTGTTACTGATAAGGATTATGAATTCTCTGTTGATCCTGAGTTAATTACTTTGGTTGAATCTGATCCTTTCCATGGCTATGAGTCTGAAACTATTATGGCACATCTTACTAAGTTGAATGATATAGCCACCCTGTTTACCAACGATGAAAATATTCGTTACTATTGTATCCTTAAGTTGTTTCCGTTCTCGTTAAAGGGTGATGCTAAGACCTGGTTTAATTCTCTTGATCCTGGTTGTGTGCGTAGTCTCGAGGATATGATGTATTACTTCTCTGCTAAATATTTTCCCGCTCATAAGAAACAAGCTGCCATACGGGAAATATATAACTTTGTGCAAATTGAAGAAGAGAATCTCCCACAAGCTTGGGTGAGGCTTCTCCAATTGCTTAATGCTTTGCCTGATCATCCTCTTGAGATGCATGATATACTTAATGTCTTTTATAATGGACTAACCGATGCTTCTAGAGACCACCTGGATAGTTGTGCTGGTTGTGTTTTCAGGGAAAGAACAGTTGAACAAGCTGAATTACTATTGAATAATATGCTAGCCAATGAAAATAATTGGACACTTCCTGAACCAGCCCCTAAGCCGACTTCGAAGATAAGAGGTGTTCTATTTCTCAGTCCTGAAGATATGCAAGAGGCAAAGAAATCTATGAAAGAAAAAGGTATTAAAGTTGAAGATGTTAAGAATTTACCTCCTATTGAAGAAATACATGGTCTTGATAACCGGACACAGGTAGTAAAGGTAAATTCTCTTTATAGATTTGATGAAGGTGATATTCCTCGTTATAAGTCCCCTAGCCAATGCTTAGATGAGTTTGACAATTTTATTGTGAAACAAGAAAAACTTCAATGCTTATGTTGGTAGACAATTGCAACACAATGCTTATATGATTGAACGCTTGAGTGATTATTTTTCTAGAGCTAAAGGTGAACTAAAACTCATTAGTGTACAAGCTTGGTCACCACTCAAGTAGAACAAGTATTTAAGGATCAGAATGATTTGCTCAATGAATTAAATAGTAAGAATAATGACTATGCTGTTAGAGTTGCAACTAGAGGAGGTAAAATGACTCAGGAACCTCTCCATCCCGAAGGCCACCCTAAGAGAATTGAGCAAGATTCTCAGAGAGCTAATTTAGATGCACCTAGTTCTTCTAAGAAGAAGAAAAAGAAAAATGATAGGACCTTGCATGCTTCTAGTAAACCAGTAGCTGACACACCTGAGAATCCCAATGATATATCTGTTTTTGATGCTGAGACACAATCTAGTAATGAACACGAACCTAGTGATAATATTAATGATGATTTTCATGGTGATGCTCAACCTAGCAATGATAATGATGTAGAGATTGAACCTGCAGTTGATCTTGATAACCCAGAATCAAAGAATCAACGTTATGACAAGAGAGACTTTGTTGCTAGGAAGCACAGTAGGGAAAGAGAACCATGGGTTCAGAAACCCATGCCTTTTCCTCCGAAACCGTCCAAGAAAAAGGGCGATGAGGATTTTGAGTGCTTTGCTGAAATGATTAGACCTATCTTTTTGCGTATGCGTTTGACGGATGTGCTTAAAACAAATCCTTATGCTAAGTATATGAAAGATATTATTACCAACAAAAGAAAGATACCTGAAGTAGAAATCTCCACCATGCTTGCCAATTACACTTTTAAGGGTGGAATGCCTAAGCAATTAGGAGATCCAGGAGTACCTACTATACCTTGCTCCATTAAGAAAAACTATGTTAAAACTGCTTTGTGTGATCTTGGAGCCGGTGTTAGTGTTATGTCTCTCTCTTTATATCATAGACTTGACTTGAGTAAGTTGACACCTACTGAAATATCTTTGCAAATGGCTGATAAATCAACTGCTATACCTGTCGGTATTTCTGAGGATGTGCCTGTTGTGGTTGCAAATGTTACTATTCTAATGGACTTTGTTATACTTGATATTCCCGAGGACGATAGCATGTCTATTATTCTTGGAAGACCCTTTTTGAATACTGTAGGGGCTGTTATCGATTGCAACAAAGGCAATGTCACTTTTCACGTCAATGGTAATGAGCATACGGTACACTTTCTGAGGAAACAACCTCAGGTCCTTAGTATCAATTATATTGGAAAAACTTCAACTATCACTATTGGAGGTTTTGAGTTTCCTATTCCCACTATCAAGAAGGCATATGACATCCTTATTGTTGGGGACTTACATATCCCCATTGAGGTAACCTAGTGTTATTCAAAAATTCTCTGGTTTCATGCTAGTCGGAAAGAGTTTATTAACAAGACCTGATCAACATTGTTAATGGATTCTTTTTGAGGAGCATGAGATAGGTGAATCTAGATATCACAAACCTTCTGTACCCTCTTTTTACTTTCTGTTAATTAGGATAAATAAAGCAAAAATAGTATTTTCTGTCTGTTTCCAGACTTGTCCGTGCAATAAAAAAAATACCCCGAAAATAAAAGTTCTCCAAATGCCATGAAATTGAAATATGATTTTTTCTGGAATATTTGAGGAAATATGGCATAGAAAACACAGCGAGGGGAGCCAGCACCTGGCCACGAGGGTCCAGGGCGTGCGCCCCTGCCTCGTGGGCCCCATGTGGGCCCCTCCACTTATTCCTGCACGCATGCTCTTCTTCTTCCTCCAAAAAAATCACCAACCAGTTCAAACCCGAGTTCTAGCTCATCTTGCTGCCATTTTCGATCTCCTTGCTCAAAGCACCATTCACCAAACTGTTTGGGGAGATTGTTCCTTGGTATGTGACTCCTCCATTGGTCCAATTAGATTTTGTTCTAGTGCTTTATTTATTGCAAATTTATGCTGTTGTGGTGACCTTGTTCTTGAGCTTGCATGTCAAAATTTCTTGGTCCCAAGTAGTTCTAATGCATGATATAGTCTCTAGGCACTTATAGGAGTTGTTGCTATCAATCTTGTTGAGTTTGGTTAACTTTTATTGTGAGTTACTAAAAATTTCAGAAAATTTCAGAAAAATGTCCAGGAGAAACTTCCAAGGTGGTTCTTCAAGGAAGCAAGAACCGAGGCTCGCGTTCCTTGAGCCGGACGATGAACTACCGAGGGATGCTGACGTACGGCCTTGTGAATGGCCGTCAGAGGACTTTATGGATCAGGCTGGCATCAAGGATGAATTTTACGCATATGTGCGCAACGCTGACCTCGAGGGCTTCATACAAGATAAGTGCACTCAATACCGTGGCTTAACCGATAGCTTCGTGAGAAGATTTAAATTTTCATTTTCACGTAATTCTCACACTGTCCTGCTTGACCTTTATGATAAATCCTATACCATGGACTTAGAGGATTTTAATGATGCTTGTAAGCTCCCTCAGTGGGGCAGTACGAGTGACCCTCGCAAATCTGAATTTAGAGATCTCTTACTAGTATCACTGTGGGGGAATCTAGAGAAATCACACAGGCTACCATAGGGAGCATTCATTTTCCTGCCATTCATTACTTTGCTCTCTTTATCGGTAGATGCATAAACGGTAAGGATGAGGCTTGCCACATGTGTGTCACTGATCTTAGTGTTCTCAGGAGTGCTGTACTAAGTGACAGACAATATAACTTGGGATCCATTGTCGCACGTAGGCTACATCATAATGGTTTGCATTGAGATTTATTTGGTGGGATTTATGCCACTCGCATAGCCCGCTTTCTTGGTGTGCCTGTGCACGAGAATGATGAACCTTTACCTCCTACTTATCTAGATTGCCATGCTATGACTAGTCACAGGTTTATAGAGTGTAATGATCAAACCCTCAAATATCGACTAATCTTTAACAGGGAGCATGCCATCCCTATTGTTCTTCCTGCCCCCACCTTGTTTAACTTTCAGGCAAAAGGGAGATACACCATAACTATGGAGGAAGCAAATGCTTATTATAACATGACGGAGGTAGCCCACCTTCGAGTTGTTGGGGAACGTAGTATTTTAAAATTTTCGTACGATCACGCAAGATCTATCTACCAGATGCATAGCAACGAGCGGGGAGAGTGTGTCTACGTACCCTCGTAGACCGAGAGCGGAAGCACACGCGGTTGATGTAGTCGAACTTTCTTCGCGATCCAACCGATCAAGCACCGAACGTACGGAGCCTCCGCGTTCAGCACACGTTCAACTTGATGACGTCCCACGAGCTCTTGATCCAGTAGAGCCTCACGGGAGATTTTCGTCAGCACGACGGCGTGGTGACGGAGATGATGAAGCTACTGGCGCAGGGCTTCGCCTAAGCACTGCAACGGTATGACCGAGGTGTGTTTCTGTGGAGAGGGGCACCGCACACGGTTGGGAGAGATCGACTGATCAACTTGTGTGTCTATGGGGTGCCTCTACCCCCGTATATAAAGGAGTGGAGGAGGGGGAGGGCTGGCCCTCTCTATGGTGTGCCCTAGGGGAGTCCTACTCCCATCGGGAGTAGGATTCCCCCTTTCCTAGTAGAACTAGGAGCCCTTCCAAGTAGTAGGAGTAGGACAGAAGGAAAGGAAAAAGAGAAGAGAAGGAAGGAGGGGGCGCAGCCCCTCCCCTTAGTCCAATTCGGACTAGGCCTTGGGGGTGCAGCCTTCCTCTTCTCTCTTTCCCCTAAAGCCCAATAAGGCCCATATACTCCCCGGCGAATTCCCGTAACTCTCCGGTACTACGGAAAATACCCGAATCACGCGGAACCTTTCCGATGTCCGAATATAGTCGTCCAATATATCGATCTTTACGTCTCGACCATTTCGAGACTCCTCGTCATGTCCCCGACCTCATCCGGGACTCCGAACTACCTTTGTTACATCAAAACACATAAACTCATAATACCGATCGTCATCAAACTTTAAGCGTTCGGACCCTACGAGTTCGAGAACTACGTAGACATGACCGAGACTCATCTCTGGTCAATAACTAATAGCGGAACCTGGATGCTCATATTGGCTCCTACATATTCTACAAAGATCTTTATCGGTCAAACCGCATGACAACATACGTTGTTCCCTTTGTCATCGGTATGTTACTTTCCCGAGATTCGATCGTTGGTATCACCATACCTGATGTGACCCCGTTGATCAAATGACAACTCATGTCTATCGTTAGGAAACATAACCATCTTTGATCAATGAGCTAGTCTAGTAGAGGCATACTATGGACACTTTGTTTTGTCTATGTATTCACCCATGTACTAAGTTTCCGGTTTATACAATTCTAGCATGAATAATAAACATTTATCATGATATAAGGAAATAAATAATAACTTTATTATTGCCTCTAGGGCATATTTCCTTCAGTCTCCCACTTGCCCTAGAGTCAATAATCTAGTTCACATCTCCATGTGATTTAATACCGATAGTTCACATCATTATGTGAATAACACCCATAGTTCGCATCTCCATGTGACCAATACCCAAAGGGTTTACTAGAGTCAATAATCTAGTTCACATCTCCATGTGATTTAATACCGATAGTTCACATCGTTATGTGAATAACACCCATAGTTCCCATCGCCATGTGACCAATACCCAAAGGGTTTACTAGAGTCAATATTCTAGTTCACATCGCTATGTGATTAACACCCAAGAGTAGTAAGGTGTGATCATGTTTTACTTGTGAGAGAAGTTTAGTCAACGGGCCTGACACATTCAGATCCGTATGTATTTCGCAAATTTCTATGTCTACAATGCTCTGCATGGAGCTACTCTAGCTAATTGCTCCCACTTTCAATATGCATCCAGATTGATACTTAGTGTCATCTGGATTAGTATAAAGCTTGCATCGGTGTAACTCTTTACGACGAACTCTTTATCGCCTCTATAATCGAGAAACATTTCCTTAGTCATCCAGTAACTAAGGATAATTTTGACTGCTGTCCAGTGATCTACTCCTGGATCACTTTTGTACCTCCTTGCCAAACTCATGGTAAGGTACACAACAGGTTTGGTACACAGCATGGCATACTTTATAGAACCTATCGCTAAGGCATAGGGGATGACTTTCATTCTTTCTCTATCTTCTGCCGATGTTGGGCTTTGAGTCTTACTCAACTTCATACCTTACAACTCAGGAAAGAACTCCTTCTCTGACTGATCCATTTTGAACTACTTCAAAAACTTGTCAAGGTATGTACTCATTGAAAAAACTTATCAAGCGTCTCGATCTATCTCTATAGATCTTGAGGCTCAATATGTAAGTAGCTTTACCGAGGTTTTTTCTTTGAAAAAAAACTCCCTTCAAACACTCCTTTATGCTTTCCAGAAAATTCTACATCATTTCCGATCGACAATATGTCATTCACATATACTTATCAGAAAGGTTGTAGTGCTCCCACTCACTTTCTTGTAAATACAGGCTTCACCGCAAGTCTGTATAAAACTATATGCGTTGATCAACTTATCAAAGCGTATATTCCAACTCTGAGATGCTTGCACCAATCCATAGATGGATCGCTGGAGCTTGCACACTTTTTAGCACCTTTAGGATCGACAAAACCTTCTGGTTGCATCATATACAACTCTTCTTTAAGATATCCATTCAGGAATGCAGTTTTGACATCCATTTGCCAGATTTCATAATCATATAATGCGGCAATTGCTAACATGATTCAGACAGACTTAAGCATCGTACGGGTGAGAAAGTCTCATCGTAGTCAACTCCTTGAACTTGTCAAAAACCTTTCGCAACAAGTTGAGCTTTGTAAACAGTAACATTACCGTCAGCGTCGGTCTTCCTCTTGAAGATCCATTTATTTTCGATGGCTTGCCGATCATCGGCCAAGTCAACCAAAGTCCACACTTTGTTCACATACATGGATCCCATCTCAGATTTCATGGCCTCAAGCCATTTTGCCGAATCTGGGCTCATCATCGCTTCCTCATAGTTGATAGGTTCATCATGGTCTAGTAACATGATTTCCAGAACCGGGTTGCCATACCACTCTGTCGTGGAACATACTCTGGTTGATCTACGAAGTTGAGTAGTAACTTGATCTGAAGTTTCATGACCATCATCATTAGCTTCCTCACTAATTGGTGTAGGAATCACTGGAACTAGTTTCTGTGATGTACTACTTTCCAATTCGGGAGAAGGTACAATTACCTCATCAAGTTCCACTTTCCACCCACTCATTTCTTTCGAGAGGAACTCCTTATCTAGAAAGGATGCATTATTAGCAACAAATATCTTGCCTTCGGATCTGTGATAGAAGGTGTACCCAACAGTCTCTTTTGGGTATCCTATGAAGACACATTTCTCCGACTTGGGTTCGAGCTTATCAGGTTGAAGCTTTTTCACATAAGCATCGCAGCCCCAAACTTTAAGAAACGATAACTTTGGTTTCATGCCAAACCACAGTTCATAAGGCATCGTCTCAATGGATTTTTAGATGGTGCCCTTATTAAACGTGAATGCAGCTGTCTCTAATGCATAACCCTAAACGATAGTGGTAAATCGGTAAGAGACATCATAGATCGCACCATATCTAATAAAGCACGGTTACGACGTTCGGACACACCATTACGCTGTGGTGTTCCGGGTGGCGTGAGTTGTGAAACTATTCCACATTGTTCCAAATGAAGACCAAACTCGTAACTCAAATATTCACCTCCACGATCAGATCGTAGGAACTTTATTTTCTTGTTACGATGATTCTCTACTTCACTCTAAAATTCTTCGAACTTTTCAAATGTTTCAGACTCGTGTTTCATTAAGTAGATATACCCACATCTGCTCAAATCATCAGTGAAGGTTAGAAAATAACGATACTCGTCGCGAGCCTTAACACTCATCGGTCCACATACATCAGTATGTATGATTTCCAATAAATCAGTTGCTCGCTCCATTGTTCCAGAGAACGGAGTTTTAGTCATCTTGCCCATGAGGCGTGGTTCGCAAGCACCAAGTGATTCATAATCAAGTGATTCCAAAATTCCATCATTATGGAGTTTCTTCATGCGCTTTACACCAATATGACCTAAACGGCTGTGCCAAAAATAAGTTGCACTATCATTATTAATTTTGCATCTTTTGGCTTCAATATTATGAATATGTGTATCACTACGATCGAGATCCAATAAACTATTTTCATTGGGTGTATGACCATCGAAGGCTTTATTCATGTAAACAGAATAACAATTATTCTATGACTTTAAATGAATAACCGTATTGCAACAAACATGATCAAATCATATTCATGCTCAACGCAAATGCCAAATAACATTTATTTAGGTTCTACACTAATCCTGAAAGTATAGGGAGTGTGCGATGATGATCATATCAATCTTGGAACCACTTCCAACACACATCGTCACTTCACCTTTAACTAGTCTCTGTTCATTCCGCAACTCTCGTTTCGAGTTACTAATTTTAGCAACTGAACCGATATCATGTACCCAGGGGTTGCTATGAACACTAGTAAAGTACATATCAATAATCTGTATATCAAATATACATTTGTTCACTTTGCCATCCTTCTTATCCGCCAAATATCTAGGGCAGTTCCACTTCCAGTGACAATTTCCTTTGCAGTAGAAGCACTTAGTTTTAGGCTTGAGTTTAGCTTTGGGTTTCTTCACGGGAGTGACAACTTGCTTGTCATTCTTTTTGAAGTTCCCTTTCTATCCTTTTGCCCTTTACTTGAAACAAGTGGTCTTGTTAACCATCAACACTTGATGCTCTTTCTTGATTTCTACCTTCGACGATTTCAGCATCGCGAAGAGCTCGGGAATTACTTCCGTCATCCCTTGCATATTATAGTTCATCACGAAGTTCTACTAACTTGGTGATAGTGACTAGAGAACTTTGTCAATTACTATCTTATCTGGAAGATTAACTCCCACTTGATTCAAGCAATTGTAGTACCTAGACAATCTGAGCACATGCTCACTGGTTGAGCTATTCTCCTCCATCTTGTAGGCAATGTACTGTCAGAGGTATTATACCTCTCGACACGGGCATGAGTATGAAATACTAATTTGAACTCTTGGAACATCTCATATGCTCCGGGGCGTTCAAAACGTTTTTGAAGTCCCGGTTATAAGCCGTAAAGTCTGGCGCACTAAACTATCAAGTAGTCATCATACCGAGCTTGTCAAACATTCATAACGTCTACATCTGCTCCTGCAATAGATATGTCACCTAGCGGTGCATCAAGGACATAATACTTCTGTGCAGCAATGAGGAAAATCCTCAGATCACGGAACAAGTCCGCATCATTGCTACTAACATCTTTCAACTTAGTTATCTCTAGGAACATATCAAAAACATAGGGGAGCTATAACGCGAGCTATTGATCTACAACATAATTTGCAAATACTATCAGGACTAAGTTGATGATAAATTAAAGTTCAATTTAATCATATTACTAAAGAACTCCCACTTAGATAGACATCCCTCTAGTCATCTAAATGATCACGTGATCCAAATTAACTAAACCATGTCCGATCATCACGTGAGATGGAGTAGTTTTCAATGGTTAACATCTTATGTTGATCATATCTACTATATGATTCACGCTCGACCTTTCGGTCTCCAGTGTTCCAAGGCCATATATGCATATGCTAGACTCGCCAAGTTTAACCCGAGTATGATGCATGTGCAAAACTGTCTTACACCCGTTGTATTTGAACGTAGAGCTTATCACACCCGATCATCACGTGGTGTCTCGGCACGACGAACTTTCACAATGGTGCATACTCAGGGAGAACACTTATACCTTGAAATTTAGTAAGGGATCATCTTATAATGCTACCGCCATACTAAGCAAAATAAGAAGCATAATAAGATAAACATCACATGCAATCAAAATATGTGACATGATATGGCCATCATCATCTTGTGCTTTTGATCTCCATCTCCAAAGCAGCGTCATGATCACCTTCGTCACCGGCGCGACACCTTGATCTCCATCGTAGCATCATTGTCGTCTCGCCAACTATTGCTTCCACGACTATCGCTACCGCTTACTGATAAAGTAAACCAATTACATGGCAACTGTATTTCATACAATAAAGCGACAACTATATGGCTCCTGCCAGTTGCCGATAACTTTACAAAACATGATCATCTCATACAATAACGTATAACTCATCATGTCTTGACCATATCAAATCACAACATGCCCTGCAAAAACAAGTTAGACGTCCTCTAGTTTGTTGTTGCAAGTTTTACGTGGCTGCTACGAGCTTAGCAAGAACCGTGCTTACCTATGCATACAAAAACCACAATGATTTTTCGTCAAGTATGTGCTGTTTTAACCTTCACAAGGACCGGGCGTAGTCACACTCGATTCAGCTAAAGTGAGAGAGACAGACACCCGCCAGTCACCTTTAAGCAACAAGTGCTCATAACGGTGAAACCAGTCTCGCGTGAGCGTACACGTAATGTCGGTCTGGGCCGCTTCATCTCACAATACCGCCGAACCAAAGTATGACATGCTGGTAAGCAGTATGACTAGTATCATCCACAACTCACTTGTGTTCTACTCGTGCATATCATCTACGCATATACCTGGCTCATGATGCCACTGTTGGGGAATGTAGTATTTTCAAATGTTCCTACGATCACGCAAGATCTATGTACCAGATGCATAGCAACGAGAGGGGAGAGTGTGTCTACGTACCCTCGTAGACCGAGAGCGGAAGCGTTTAGTGACGTGGTCCAACTTTCTTCGCGATCCAACCAATCAAGCACCGAACGTACGGAGCCTTCGCGTTCAGCACACGTTGAGCTTGATGACGTCCCACGCGCTCTTGATCCAGTAGAGCCTCACGGGAGAGTTTCGTCAGCACGACGGCGTGGTGACAGAGATGATGAAGCTACCGGCGTAGGGCTTCGCCTAAGCACTGCAACGGTATGACCGAGGTGTGTTTCTGTGGAGAGGGGCAACACACACGGTTGGGAGAGATCAACTGATCAACTTGTGTGTCTATGGGGTGCCTCTACCCCCGTATATAAAGGAGTGGAGGAGGGGGAGGGTCGGCCCTCTCTATTGCGCGCCCTAGGGGAGTCCTACTCCCACCGGGAGTAGGATTCCCCCTTTCCTAGTAGAACTAGGAGCCCTTCCAAGTAGTAGGAGTAGGAGAGAAGGAAAGGAAAAAGAGAAGAGAAGGAAGGAGGGGGCGCAGCCCCTCCCCTTAGTCCAATTCGGACTAGGCCTTGGGGGGCGCAGCCTTCCTCTTCTCTCTTTCCCCTAAAGCCCAATAAGGCCCATATACTCCCTGGCGAATTCCCGTAACTCTCCGGTACTCCGAAAAATACCCGAATCACTCGGAACCTTTCCGATGTCTGAATATAGTCGTCCAATATATCGATCTTTACGTCTCGACCATTTCGAGACTCCTCGTCATGTCCCCGACCTCATCCCGGACTCCGAACTACCTTCGGTACATCAAAACACATAAACTCGTAATACCGGTCGTCATCAAACATTAAGCGTGCGGACCCTACGGGTTCGAGAACTATGTAGACATGACCGAGACTCATCTCCAGTCAATAACCAATAGCGGAACCTGGATGCTCATATTGGCTCCTACATATGCTACGAAGATCTTTATCGGCCAAACCGCATAACAACATACGTTGTTCCCTTTGTCATCGGTATGTTACTTTCCCGAGATTCGATCGTTGGTATCACCATACCTAGTTAATATCGTTACCGGCAAGTCTCTTTACTCGTTCTGTAATACATCATCTCATGACTAACTCATTAGTCATTTGCTTGCGAGGCTTATTATGATGTGTATTACCGAGAGGGCCCAGAGATACCTCTCCGGCACTCGGAATGACAAATCCTATTCTTGATCTATGCCAACAACACGAACACCTTCGGAGACACCTTTAGGGCATCTTTATACCCACCCAGTAATGTTGTGACGTTTGATAGCACACAAGGTGTTCCTCCGGTATACGGGAGTTGCATAATCTCATAATCATAGGAACATGTATAAGTCATGAAGAAAGCAATAGCAGTAAAACTAAACGATCATAGTGCTAAGCTAACGGATAGGTCTAGTCCATCACATCATTCTCCTAATGTTGTGGCCCCGTTGATAAAATGACAACTCTTGTCTATGGTTAGGAAACATAACCATCTTTGATCAATGAGCTAGTCTAGTACAGGCATACTAGGGATACTTTGTTTTGTCTATGTATTCACACATGTACTAAGTTTCCGGTTAATACAATTCTAGCATGAATAATAAACATTTATCATGATATTAGGAAATAAATAATAACTTTATTATTAACTCTAGGGCATATTTCCTTCACGAGCTGCAGCTCAGCATGCAGTATCTGCTGCATCCCAGTACAACCCCAACTACGACTTCGGATATCCGTTAGGCCAATACTGGCCATAGACCAACTTAGGCCAAAAGCTTAAGCTTGGGGGAGTACGTGTTTCTCACCGACTTTACATTCATGTTCACACTTATTCTAGTTGTCGGTGCTCACACTCTTTCACTGTACCATCCATGCTTAGTTTCAATTTCTTTTTCTTAGTCTTTTTCTTGTGTGCTAGAAAAACCCAGAAAAACAAAAAATATTAGTTGTAGCTCCTAGCTAGTTTACTTTCTTTGCTTGTAGTAGTAGTTAAAAATGAAAACCCAAAAAGATTTCCCGTTCTTCTTTTACTTGTTGGGAGCTTTCCCGTGTAAATAGTTTCTTTTCTTTTCTTTGGGGGTTAAGAGTAGAAGACCATGATTGAAATTGCATAGTGGCTCTCATATGCTTTGTTGTTGATTTAACCTTGAGCCATATTACCTTGTCTTCTCTCTTGTATTAAATTGTCTACATATTCCAGGTTAGTCCAATGCACATGCACTATTATTATTATCCACACCGTTCAGTCGTGCGAGTGAAAGGCAATAAGGATGATATATGATGAACTAATTGAGATGAGAAAAGCTGGTATGAACTCGACCTCTCTTGTTTTTGTAAATATTATGGCTCATCATTCCTGATTCAGCTTGTTATGAATGAAACATGCTTGCAATGACAATTAGAGATCATAGCTGCTTATGCCATGCTTAATTAGCTGAGAGTTTATAATTGTCTATCTTGCGTGCCAACATAATATTAAAATGGTTGTGATGTAGTATGATGGGGTGGTATCCTCCTTTGAATGATTTAAGTGATCTGACTTGGCACATGTTCACACATGTAGTTGAAACAAATCAACATAGCCTCCACGATATTTATGTTCATGGTGATTTATATCCTACTCATGCTTGCATTCATTGTTGATTAATTTTAATGCATGTTCATGACCGTTGTTGCTCTCTAGCTGGTCGCTTCCCAGTCTCTTTCTAGCCTTCACCTGTACTAAGCAGGATTACTGCTTGTGCATCCACTTCCATAAACCCCAAAGTTATTCCACATGAGTCCACTATACCTTCCTATATGCGGTATTTACCTGTCGTTCCAAGTAAATCTGTGTGTGCCAAACTCTAAACCTTCAATTGAAATTCTGTTTTGTATGCTCGAACAGCTCATGTATCAACTAGGGATGTCTATATCTTCCATGTTAGGAGGGTTATTCTCACGATGAGTGTACTCCGCTCATCATTCATGAGAAAATGGCTGGTAATCGGGATGCCCAGTCCCATGCTCAAAATCACAATAATTAAACAAAACTCCCCCAGGGCTGTTGCTGGTTTGGACGGTACCCGTTGTTTCGAGCTAGCCGTGGAGTGTGCTTGTTGGTGGTTGAGGGAGTATAAACTTTACCATTCTGTTTGGGAACCGCCTATAATTTGTGTAGCATGGGAGATATCGAGATTCTTGGTTGTTATGTTCACAATGAAAGTATACCGCTCAAAATGTTATTCATCTCTATTTAAAAATCGAGCTTTGGCACCTCTACAAACCCCTGCTTCCCTCTGCGAAGGGCCTATCTATTCACTTTTATGCAAAGTCATCATCCTCTTATCAAAGAGCACCAGTAGGATAGCACCTCTGTCGTTGCATGTATTACTATTAATTTGCATTGAGTATGATCATGACCGGATCTCTTTTACCATGAATTACAATGTCTAGTCAGTCCTTGATCTCTAAAGGTGCTCTGCATTTATGTTTTGCGGTCTCAGAAAGGGCTAGCGAGATACCATCATGTTATATCATATCATGATTGTTTTGAGAAAGTGTTGTCATCCGAGGTTTATTATTATTGCTCGCTAGTTGATTATGCCATTGCTGTGAGTAGTCTTGAGACCTGAAAGTTATTGTGAATGTGGTTAGTTCATGATCTTGTTGAAAACCTGAATGCTAGCTTACATATTTACAACAACAAGAGCAAACAGAGTTTGTCAAAGTTTTTCTCTATCACTTTCAGTTTATCAACTGAATTGCTTGAGGACAAGCAAAGGTTTAAGCTTGGAGGAGTTGATACGTCTCCAACGTATCTACTTTTCCAAACCCTTTTGCCCTTGTTTTGGACTCTAACTTGCATGATTTGAATGGAACTAACCCGGACTGACGCTGTTTTCAGCAGAATTGCCATGGTGTTGTTTTTGTGCAGAAATAAAAAGTTCTCGGAATCGCCTGAAAATCAACGGAGAATTATTTCGGAATATATAAAAAATATCAGCAAGAAGATACTCATCGGCGGCCCCACACCCTATCCACGAGGGTGGGGGGCGCGCCCCCTTGCCTCGTGGGCCCCCCGGTGCTCCACCGATGTATCCCCAGATCCTATATCTTCACTTTCGGGGAGAAAAAAATCAAGGAGAAAGAATTATCGCGTTTCATGAGACGGAGCCGCCGCCAACCCCTAATCTCTCTCGGGAGGGCTGATCTGGAGTCCGTTCGGGGCTCCGGAGAGTGGAGATCGTCGCCATCATCATCATCAACCTTCCTCCATCACCAATTCCATGATGCACACCGCCGTGCGTGAGTAATTCCATCGTAGGCTTCCTGGACGGTGATGGGTTGGATGGGATCTATCATGTAATCGAGTTAGTTTTGTTAGGGTTTGATCCCTAGTATCCACTATGTTCTGAGATTGATGTTGCCATGACTTTGATATGCTTAATGCTTGTCACTAGGGCCCGAGTGCCATGATTTCAGATCTGAACCTATTATGTTTTCATGAATATATATGTGTTCTTGATCCTATCTTGCAAGTCTATAGTCACCTACTATGTGTTATGATCCAGCAACCCCGAAGTGACAATAATCGGGACCACTTGTCAGGTCCAAGATGCGATTATATCCCAATCACGTGACACTTACGTGATTGGGCACAACCGCATTTCGGGCGCTTAGCAAGATGGATATCATTACGTCGTACCATTACATACATACATGGGGGATACAACAATACATACAAGTCACATGAATACAACATCATCAATACAAGACATCCGACTACGGATGCAAACATGAAAAGCACAACGACATCCATCTGCTATCCCAAGCTGCCAACCCGGAACCAAAACCAAGACTGAAGAAGAAGAAGAAGAAAGAACTCCAATAAAAGAACATCGCTCTCACGTCAAGACATCGGAAACCTGCACCTGCAACTGTTGTTGTAGTAGCTGTGAGCCACGAGGACTCAACAATCCCATAACCATGGGTAACAAGACTAGCAAGGCTTAATGGGAAGGAGGAGGTAAAGTGGTGAGGTTGCAGCAGCGGCTAAGCGAAAGTATGGTGGCTAACTTACGCGTACAAGAATAAGAAGAGCATCTACGCAAACGGTCGCAACTAGTAGTGATCGCTAAAGATCCTGAACTACCGACGAGTCAAACATAACCCCACCGTGTTCTCTTCTCAAAGTGAAAAGAGACAGTCACGGTTACTCACACCGTTGTGTGTTTGATCTCGGATCCTCTGTCAAGTTTTCTACAACCGGACATTAACAAATTCCAATCTGCCACATAACCGCGGGCACGGCTTTCGAAAGATCATAACCCTACAGGGGTGTCCCAACTTAGCCCATCACAAGCTCTCACGATCAGCAGAAGTAATAATAATATTACCCCTTATCTTAGGGAAGGCCCGATCAGACTCGGAATTCCCTGTGCACAAGACATTTCGACAATGGTAAAACAAGTCCAGCAAGACCTCCCGGCGTGCCGACACCCTCATAGTAGCCGCGCGTATCTCGTCTCAGGCCACGTCCGGATGGGTGATTTTACGAGTAAAACCAGCCCTCGGGTTTCCCCAAGGTGGCCCCGTCGAACCCCCGTTTGGGACGAACACCATCAGCACTGGCCCCCCTGCTATGTAGAAAAGAATCCCGAGGGCGCGACCCCCTATGCAAATTTAATTATTTAATTAAGTTGTTATTATGAGGCAAATTAAAACCAATGTTGGGCCTTGCTGGAGGAGTTTTATTCAAAGACGAACTGTCAAGGGGTCCCCATATACCCAACCGTGTAAGGAACGCAAAATCAAGGAACATAATGCCGGTTTATCGGTGCCTAAGGTGGCATGAGTGGAACAAAACACCGAGCAAAAGGCCAAGCCTTCCACCCATGTCCAGTATATAGGTGTGTTAAATAATAATAATAGATATTGTGATATTCCAACAACAAGTTCCCACCTGGAACAATCTTCATCTTCACCTGCAACTAACAACGCTATAAGAGGGGCTGAGCAAGCGGGTAAAATAGCCAAACAATGGTTTTGCTAGGAAGGTTTCAAAGGTTAGAGGTTTCATGGCAACAAGGAGAGGGGCTGACAATAAAGATGGGTAGCGCGACATATAACGATAGCATCGAGACACTAAGCATGGCAATGATAGTAAAGGTATCCAAGGGTATGGTCATCTTGCCTGAGATCCCGCAAGGAAGAAGAACAGATCCATGAAGAAGATGAAGAAGAAGCCTGGAAGATGAACCACATGTAGATGAATGAATCCTCACGAACACAACGGAACAAGCACTAACGAGAAGAAGCAAGCAATACGGTAAACACACAACACAAGAACATGACAATATGCTCAACCAAGTATGATGCAAGACAAGTCTATATATGATGTAAGACAAGTCTATATATGATGCAATACATGGCAAGGTAGGAAGCACACAATAACAACATCACCCAACACGTTTAAATGAGGCCGGAATCCACATATAATAAAACCGGTAAGTCCTCATATGCATAGTTTGAAATTATACCAGATTTGAACAAACTTTAATTTAAAGTGGTTAAACAGCAAGTTAACATGCACCATGATGATCTACACGAAATTCTAGTCAACTTTCATATAAAGTTTGTTTAATTCGAAGCTACGGCCTAGAAGATATGATCAAAACAAGTCAAACAAGTCAACGGTGCAAGATGCACCCAAACATCAAGCAAACTCACTCCAAACATGAAAACAATATGATATTATGATTCTACATGCAAAATCACACAAGTTTCATATAGGGCACACTCAAAACGGAGCAATGGTCTAAAACATACACATGAAACAAGATACAACAACAAGCTGAAGTTAACAGCCACATAGCAACTTCGGAGCAATGTAAATACAAGCTAAATCACCCAAACATGATGACAAGAAGCATGGATGTGAAGTAGACATGTTACTTAACAAGTATGAACTTAGAACACACCCAAAATCTTGTTGGAACACATTTAAACAAGCATGGCAAGTTGCAATAAAATATTCCAGACTTAGTCAAAATCTAGGAAGGAAAAAACATCATCACGATGCCGCCTTCGGAGGCACAAAAAAACAAGCATATCAACTCAACTAAGCATATAAAGAGCTTGGACATGTAGTAGACATATCCTAAAGCAAACAACTCCATTGGAGCAACTCCATAGGAGGCATGGATCAATAGCAACAAGCTACACCATTTTGAACATGCCGTTAAAATCATGACAGGTATAATTTATAGCAACTTGAGAGCAAGAAATAAATAATCTACAGCGGGCCAAATGTGCAAGTAAGAGCATGAATGGATAGACAATAACATGGACAACAAGGAATGATCATTGGCCACTCCAAAACAAGCATGGATTTGACTAGGGCATCAAGCAAACCTAGCATCAGGTTATAACAGATTCCAGACTTAGCATTTTTTTCACTAAGTATAAAACAGTAATAACAACATGGCATGTTTACAAGCATGTTTAAGTCACCTCAAGGCATATCATGGAAAGTTAAATGCACCACAACAAAGACCATATTATTGTGCTTCTAAAACATCTAGACATGTGGCATTAGGACAAACACATCAATAACAAAGAGAAATTGAAATCAGCATCTCATAACAAGTTTCAGAACTTAACAGCCAAATGCACTTTTGCAATAGAGATTGACATGGCAATATGAACTCAAACAAGCATGCTACAACAACCATCATGTAGTACACTTCACAATGAACATTTTGACATCTCATATGCATCATTTGGATAAACATGCACCAAGTTATCACATCTCAAACATGGCAACAAAATAACAAGTAGCAGCAGTTTATAACAACTAGCACTCTTGCAACAGATATTAGGACATCTAGATGAAGTCAAACAAGCATGGCACAATGGAACAAAGTGTAGAGCATATCACCACGATCATTTTGACATATCATTCACTCAAATTGGATAAGCACACAAAAAGTTATCACTATGCAAACATGCACATATAATAAGCATTTACAAGGACTTAGCAGAATTAACAGAGGAAAAGCGAGCGTAAGATTCTATAAATCGCACTAGGCGACGGATAGGCAAAAGGGACTCATAGAGGGCCCGAGGGCCTGTCGGGGCACGAGGCGGTTTAGGAGGCTGGTCGGGTCGAGGTGCACCAGTCGGGCCGGTCCGGTTTAGGTGAACCGACCGGTCGAGCGGTTTTTCGCTAGGCTCGTGGCTCGGGCGACCCGGGACGAAGCTGGGGAAGACCGCTGCGGCGCAACTGCCGCAACGCCGGCGAGGTCGCGGCGGAACGATGGCGGCACGTCGGAGCGGGGCGCGGAGGTGGCGGATCCGGCCTTAGGGCGCCGGATCTGGACAGGTTCGGGGTCGGCGGCGCTCGTGGTGGTGGTGGGCGGAGACGGATCGAGATGCGCGGCGAGATTCGGCGAGCTAGGGTTGGGGATGAGGCCGGAGTCGTCCGCGGTTGACGCGGCTCCGGCGGCGCGCGAAGGTAGGGTCGACGGGGAGGCTGGAGAGGGAGCCGGGCGCGGGGTGAAGCGGCTACCGGCGGCGAGGATGCACACGGCGGCGGGGGTGGTGCTGGCCGGCGGCGAGCAGAACCGGCGGCGGGGCGCAGATCGGGAGGAGCAGCGGCTCGGGGGCGCGGGCCTGCGGCGGCGGCGACCGGGCTCGCGCGGGCACGATCTGGGTCCCGCGGGCCGCGGCGGCGGTGGGAGGTTGCTACGGCCACGTGTCGCGAGGGGACTGGCTGCGGGCGGTGGAGAGGTGACGTGGCATGCCCTGATTGGGCGGAGTGAGGTGGAGGCAGCTGGACATGTCCGGCGGCGGAGATGGACATGTTCGGCGCGCGGTGGGAAGAGGGTTAGGGTTTCATCTGTGAGAATTTCGGGAGGAGCCACATATTTATAGGTAGAGGGAGCTAGGAGTGTCCAAATGAGGAGCGGTTCGCGGCCACGCGATCGTGATCGAACGACCAAGAGCATGGAGGGGTTAGAATGGGCTTGGTGGGCTGTTTGAAAGGGGTGCTGGGCCAAAAGAGAAAAGGCTTCCCGCGGTTAACACGGTTAACCGTTGGGCTATCAAACGAACTCCGAATGTGATGAAATTTGACAAGCGGTCTACCTATGCTATAATAAGACCACACGCCAAGTTTCAACCCATTCCGAGAACGTTTTCCGGCCACTCACAAAACAAATATTCGGAGACGCCGCGGGCGCGTGCAAGTGTGTCTGGGCTCAGAACGGACAACGGAGAGGACGGGCGGACTAGGACGGATGCAAGTTTTGAAAACATGCTGATGCAACACACATGATGACATGGCAAGATGCAACACGCAAGCAGATGACATGGCAAAGGCAACGAATAACTGGCTGACACCTGGCGCACCGGTCTCGGGGTGTCACACCACTCCCGGTGATGACCATAGTTTGAGGAGTTCATGTATTCACTATGTGTTAATGCTCTGGTCCGGTACTCTATTAAAAGGAGGCCTTAATATCCCTTAGTTTCCAATAGGACCCCGCTGCCACGGGAGGGTAGGACAAAAGATGTCATGCAAGTTCTTTTCCATAAGCACGTATGACTATATTCAGAATACATGCCTACATTGCATTGATGAACTGGAGCTAGTTCTGTGTCACCCTAGGTTATAACTTCTACATGATAAATTGCATCCGACATAATTTCCCATCACCGATCCAATGCCTACGAGCTTTTCCTATATTGCTTATTGCTTATTTACTTTTCCGTTGCTACTATTGCAAAAACTACAAAAACACTATCGTTACTTTTACTGCTGCTACCGCCACTATCATATTACTTTGCTACTAAACTATCTTGCTGCAGATATTAAGTTTCCAGGTGTGGTTGAATTGACAACTCAACTGCTAATACTTAAGAGTATTCTTTGGCTCCCCTTGTGTCAAATCAATAAATTTGGGTTGAATGCTTTACCCTCGAAAACTGTTGTGATCCCCTACACTTGTGGGTTATCAGTGCCATAAAAATCAACAACTTCGAAGGCACCAATCCATAGGTGGTGAACGGTCAAAGAATCAAACATTATATCTTAGGTAATCCCATAAATCTTGAAACTAATGTCATTGAAACCGTAACCCCGGAGTAATACATAAGAGACACTTTCCAGAATGTTTCAGACTCCGAAAAGGAATAGGTATGTGGTACGGTAAGTAAAGCGACTCCAAAACAGTTATAATAGCAAGTTTTCTCCGTTTTGGAATATTTAAGAAAATAGGAAAATAAGAAGTAGTCCGAAAGGGACATGAGGCATCCACGAGGGTGGAGGGCACGCCTTACCCCCTGGGCGTGCCCCCTGCCTCGTGGGCACCTCATGTGCCCTCCGAACTCCATTTTCTTGCACGATGCTTCTTTTGGTCGGTTAAAATTCATTATATAATCTCCAGAAGGATTTTACCACCGTACCACGACACAATCCTCTGTTTTTGTTTTGAGTTGTTTCTGCCGCAGATTAGATGAAGATGTATTCTCAAGAGTCAGTTCGGGAGAGCCATGTATCTCACCCAACATCAAGGCCAAAAGCAAATAGGGATGCTGATCACTTTGGGCCATCAACTGAGGAAGAGATGGAGGCCGAGTTGAAAAGGATAGATGCCATGGAGGAAGATCAAGAAGTTACCTCTCGTCTTCAAGCCATATTTATGATGGAGGAACTCCAAAGCTCAGCAGTTCCAAATTCGGTCATCCCTCCTAATGCTAGATTTATTTCTTATGAAAATATGAAAAAGAGTGTTACTTGTTCTCCCACAGCTATGCAACATCTGTGGGTGAAAGGAGCTTTAGCCGTCACGGGTAAACTCCGGAAGGAAACAATGGATCTTAAGCAGCAAGTCAATAAGCTCGAGGAGGAGAACCGTATCCTAATGGGCATCATCGCCAAAAATATCACGTCACTACCTCCGAAGAAAGAGACATAAACACATGGGTATGGGCACTCCCCTTGGCAACTGCCAAGCTTGGGGGAGGTGCCCCGGTATCGTATCACCATCACACTTCTATCTTTACCGTTTTTCTTAGTTCGACCCTTTTGGTTATATCTTGATCTAGTAGAATAAAGTTTAGTATGATCTAGCTTTGAGTTTTTGTGTTGATCTCTATATATGTAATCGAGTCCATGAGCTATATATAATAAAGATTAGTCTTGAGTCAAGGGCTTGGTTATCTAGCTTTGATCTTGAGGGAATAAAAAAAGAGAATAAAAATAAATAAAGAGATCATATTGAGCTTATGTATAGTAATGACTTCACATATAAAGAGTATGATGAATAAAAGTTGTTGAAAGTTGACAAACATAGTTTTGGTCATCGTTGCAATTAATAGGAAGTAATAAAGAAAGAGGGGTTTTCACATATAAATATACTATATTGGACATCTTTTATGATTGTGAGCACTCATTAAAATATGACATGCTAAAAAGTTGATGTCGGACAAGGAAGACAACGTAATGGGTTATGTTTTCTTATATTCGAAATTAATTATATTGTCATGGATCATCCAACATGCTGAGCTTGTCTTTCCCCCTCATGCTAGCCAAATTCCTTGCACCAAGTAAAGATACTACTTGTGCTTCCAAATATCCTTAAACCTAGTTTTGCCATGAGAGTCCACCATATCTACCTATGGATTGAGTAAGATCCTTCAAGAAAGTTGTCAGTGTTGCAAGCAATAAAAATTGCTGTCTAAATATGTATGATCTATTAGTGTGGAGAAAATAAGCTTTATACGAGCTTGTGATATGGAAGAAATAAAAGCGACCGACTGCATAATAAAGGGCCCTATCACAAGTGGCAATATAAAGTGACGTTCTTTTGCATTAAGATTTTGTGCATCCAACCCTAAAAGCACATGACAACCTCTGCTTCCCTCTGCGAAGGGCCTATCTTTTAATTTTTTTACTTATACCTTATACAAGAGTCATGGTGATCTTCACCCTTCCTTTTTACACTTTGTCCTTTGGCAAGCTCTGTGTGTTGGAAAGATCCTGATATATATATATATATATATATATATATATATATATATATATATATATATATATATATATCCAATTGGATGTGAGTTTTCATAAAGCATTATTGTTGACGTTACCCTTGAGGTAAAAGGTTGGGAGGCAAAACTATAAGCCTCTATCTTTCTCTTTGTCCGATTAAAACTTTACACCCATAAGTATTGCGTGAGTGTTAGCAATTGTGAAAGACTAAATGATAGTTGAGTATGTGGACTTGCTGAAAAGCTCTTACATTGACTCTTTCTGATGTTATGCTAAATTGCAATTGCTTCAATGACCGAGATCATAGTTTGTTAGTTTTCAATGAAGTTTTAGATTCATACTTGACATTGTGAATAGATTGTTACTTTAGCATAAGAGATTGTTACTTTAGCAATATAGAATGATCATGATGCCCTCATGTCCGTATTTTATTTTATCGACACCTCTATCTCTAAACATGTGGACATATTTTTCGATATCGGCTTCCGCTTGAGGACAAGCGAGGTCTAAGCTTGGGGGAGTTGATACGTCCACTTTGCATCATGCTTTTATATTGATATTTATTGCATTATGGGCTATTAATTCACATTATGTCACAATACTTATGCCTTTTCTCTCTTATTTTACAAGGTTTACATGAAGAGGGAGAATGCCGGCAGCTGGAAGTCTGAACTTGAAAAGGAGCAAATACTAGAGACCTATTCTGCACAACTCAAAAAGTCATGAAACTCCACGAAAGTCAGTTTGGGAATATATTAAAAATATTGGGCGAAGAAAGCAACAAAGGGGGGCCACCCACCGTCCAAGAGGGTGGAGGGCATGCCCTACCCCCTAGGCGCGCCCCCTGCCTTGTGGGCCCCCTAGCAGGCCTCCGGTGCCCATCTTTTGCTATATGAAGTCTTTTGCCCTTGAAAAGATAAGAAGAAAGCTTCCGGGATGAAGCGCTGCCGTCTCGAGGCGGGACCTTGGCGGAACCAATCTAGGGCTCCGGCGGAGCTGTTCTGCCGGGGAAACATCCCTCCGGGAGGGGGAAGTCATCACCATCGATCCTGTCATCGGGTGGGGGTCAATCTCCATCAACATCTTCACCAGCACCATCTCCTCTCAAACCCTAGTTCATCTCTTGTATGTGATATTTGTCTTAAAACCTCATATTGGTACCCGTGGGTTGCTAGTAGTGTTGATTACTCCTTGTAGTTGATGCTAGTTGGTTTATTCGGTGGAAGATTACATGTTTAGATCCTTTATGCACATTAATACCCCTATGATTATGAACATGAATATGATTTGTGAGTAGTTACGTTTGTTCCTGAGGACATGGGAGAAGTCTTGTTATAAGTAGTCATGTGAATTTGGTATTCGTTCGATATTTTGATGAGATGTATGTTGTCTCTCCTCTACTGGTGTCATGTGAACGTCGACTACATGACACTTCACCATTGTTTGGGCCTAGGGGAAGGCATTGGGAAGTAATAAGTAGATGATGGGTTGTTAGAGTGACAGAAGCTTAAACCCTAGTTTATGCATTGCTTCATAAGGGGCTGATTTGGATCCATATGTTTCATGCTATGGTTAGGTTTACCTTAATTCTTCTTTCGTAGTTGCAGATGCTTGTGAGAGTGGTTAATCATAAGTGGGATACTTGTCCAAGGAAGGGCAGTACCCAAGCACCGGTCCACACACATATCAAATTATCAAAGTAACGAACGCGAATCATATGAGCGTGATGAAAACTAGCTTGATGATAATTCCCATGTGTCCTCGGGAGCGCTTTCCTTTATATAAGAGTTTGTCCGGGCTTGTCCTTTGCTACAAAAAGGATTGGGCCATCTTACTGCACCTTATTTACTTTTATTACTTGTTACTCGTTACAAATTACCTTATCACAAAACTATCTGTTACCGATAATTTCAGTGCTTGCAGAGAATACCTTACTGAAAATTGCCTATCATTTCCTTCTGCTCCTCGTTATGTTCGACACTCTTACCTATCGAAAGGACTACGATAGACCCCCTATACTTGTGGGTCATCACTCCTTATATGCACTCTAATTCCTCCAATTTAAGAGCTCGATTTTGTGTGTTGCTGAAGTGTGATTCGTTTGAACTATGCAGGTTTCCAGGGGATTTAGGAGATCAAATTACCGTGGTGCCTAGGTATATTATGTACTCCTACTTCATGTTTGTACTATGATTTTTTTGTCATTTATACACATGTTGTTGGATGGTTTATTATGTACCAAAAATGCTCTGAATAATTCATGGACAAATGGTGTGTGCATTGTAGCTTTTTTCATCATGTCTCAACAAGAGTTGGTTGCCTACATTACCGAAGGGAACAAAAGAAGAAAAAGAAAGAGGATATTGTTGACAAAGCAGTATTTCAAAATGTCATGTCTAGCATTTGTGTATCTTAGTTATCAAAGGGCACCGAGGAATCTCGGATGCTTTGATGATGAGGAGGAAAAGGTTGCATATCGGAAGTATATATTGAAACAAACTTATGAGGGGTCGGAGACAACTTGCTATGATAAGCTACGCTTAACTAAAAGAAACTTCCATAATCTCTGTGCTATGTTGTGTGAGAAGTGTGTTCTCAAAGATAGCACGTTTGTGACGGTAGAAGAAAATGTTGATATGTTCTTACAAGTTGTTGGTCATGGACTTAAAATGAGGATGTTGGGTGGCACGTACCAACGTTCTTTAGAGACTATCAGTAGGCATTTCTCTAATGTGTTATCAGCCATCCTATCTCTAACTGGGGAGTTTATCAAGCTTCCTGATTCCTCTACCACCCCTCCCGATGATTACAAGTGGAAGTGGTTTCCTAATGCACTTGGAGCACTAGATGGGTGTCATATTCATGTGTTTGTTAATGCTGCTGACAAAGGGAGGTATAAGAATAGGCACCAAGATATCAGCACTAACATGCTAGGTGTGGTTGACTGGAACATGAAATTTCTCTATGTTCTACCTGGTTGGGAGGGTTCTTCATCGTACTCGAGAGTGCTAAAAGATGCTATGAGAATCGATCGCGAAGATGTATTTGTTGCACCACAGGGTATGACTCTTTCTGTTTGCGTTTCATTTCTCATATGTATTTGTTAGCTAACTTACGTACTTGTTAATAGGAAAGCACTATCTTGTTGATGCTGGCTATACCAATGGACCTGGATTTCTATCTCGATTCAGATCCACTCGGTACCACTTGAAAGAGTGGGTGGCAAGTCAACAACAACCCCAAAATGAAAGAGAGTTTTATAACTTGCGCCATGCTCGTGCTAGAAATGTTGTGAAGAGAACCTTTGGCTTGTTGAAGAAAAAATGATCCATCTTGCATTCTTGTTCTTTCTTTGTCATAGAGGACCAGGTAACACATGTCCATTTGATTGTTCATATGGGCCATCATGTGTTCCTTCTTTGATGATAAACTAAATGTTTGTAGATTCGTCTTATTAATGCGTGTTGTTTGTTGCACAACTATGCAAGGGATAGGTGTAATGCCCAGGATGGGACTATACCTCCTACATGTCGAGGCACGACTTAAAGGTATAAGCCCATTCTGGAATGATCGCAAGTTTGGTACCTTTGCACGACTCATGTAAAAATAGGGATGAAATTGCAAAAGGATAGTTGGCTTACACTCGCCACGTCACACAATACATTACGTAAGCAAAACATCATTCAAAACATCACAACCCGACTACGGGTGAAGATCCAAAAGAAAGATACCAAAAACATAAAGCCACAGGTCCGAATCACCCCTAGTAGAAACCACTACTGATCGTCGAAAATGTCACAAGCATACGGCCACGCTCTTCATCGAACTCCCGATGGAGTTCTGATCCATCTCCTGCATCAATCTCGGCTGAACCTGCATCTGGTGTTGTAGTAACTATGAGCCACGAGGACTCAGCAATCCCATAACCATGGGTATCAAGACTAGCAAAGCTTTATGGGTAGGAAGAGGTAAAGTGGTGAGGTTGCAGCAGCGGCTAAGCATAATATGGTGGCTAGCTTACGAGTACAAGAATAAGATGAGCATCTACGCAAACGGTCGCAAACTAGTAATGATCGCTAAAGATCCTGAACTACCTACGAGTCAAACATAACCCCACCGTGTTCTCTTCTCAAAGTGAAAAGAGACAGTCACGGTTACTCACACAGTTGTGTGTTTTACTTCGGATCCTCTGTCAAGTTTTCTACAACCGGACATTAACAAATTCCAATCTGCCACATAACCGCGGGCACGGCTTTCGAAAGTTCATAACCCTGCAGGGGTGTCCCAACTTGGCCCATCACAAGCTCTCACGATTAGCTGAAGTGATAAATATAATATCATCACCCCTTATCTTAGGGAAAATCCGATCAGGCTCGGCATTCCCGGTGCACAAGACATTTCGACAATGGTAAAACAAGTCCAGCAAGACCTCCCGGCGTGCCGACACCCTGATAGTAGCCGCGCATATCTCGTCTCAGGCCACGTCCGGATGGGACAAGCTACGAGTAAAACCAGCCCTCGGGTTTCCCCAAGGTGGCCCCGCAGGTTGCCCGTTTGGGACCAACACCATCAGCACTGGCCCCCCTGCTATGTAGAAAAGAATCCCGAGGGCGCGACCCCCTATGCAAATTTAATTAATTAATTAAGTTGTTATTATGAGGCAAATTAAAACCAATGTTGGGCCTTGCTGGAGGAGTTTTATTCAAAGTCGAAGTGTCAAGGGGTCCCCATATACCCATCGTGTAAGGAACGCAAAATCAAGGAACACAATGCCGGTTTATCGGCGCCTAAGGTGGGATGAGTGGAACAAAACACCGAGCAAAAGGCCAAGCCTTCCACCCATGCCCAGTATATAGATGTGTTAATAATAATAATAGATATTGTGATATTCCAACAACAAGTTCCCTCCTAGAACGATCTTCGTCTTCACCTGCAACTAACAATGCTATAAGAGGGGCTGAGCAAGCGGGTAACATAGCCAAACAATGGTTTTGCTAGGAAGGTGTCAAAGGTTAGAGGTTTCATGGCAACAAGGAGAGGCTGACATAATGATGGGTAGCGCGACATATAACGATAGCATCGAGACAACTATGCATGGCAATGGTAGTAAAGGTATCCAGGGGTATGATCATCTTGCCTGAGATCTCGCAAAGAAGAAGAATGGATCCATGAAGAAGACGAAGAAGAAGTCTTGAAGAAGAACCACGGGAAGTCGAATGAATCCTCACGAACGCAACGGAACAACCACTAACGAGAAGAAGCAAGCAATATGGTAAACACACAAGCATAAACATGGCATACGACTATATAGGATGCACCACAAGTCTACACAGGAAGCAAAACATGGCAAGGTAGGAAGCACAGAAAAATAACACATGCCTATATGATGTAATACATGGCAAGGTATGATGCATGACAAGTCTATACAGGAAGCAATACATGGCAAGGTAGGAAGCACAGAAAAACAACACAAGTGTATATGATGCAATACATGGCAAGGTATGATGCATGACAAGTCTATACAGGAAGCATTACATGGCAAGGTAGGAAGCACAGAAAAACAACACAAGCAACATGTTTAAATGAGGCCGGAAACTACAACAACAATTCCGGAAAAAAAACATATGCATGTTTAGCAATTTTAAGCAAACAACAATTCACACATTTTAATGTTGTTAACATGATGCGGATGACATGATCAAGTTTTATGCAATTTTTAGAAAAAGTTAACATGAAGAGATAAGGAGTATTTGTCGCCACGACGGAAAGAAAAGAGGGTCGTGGCGGCGAAAACGGATACGGTGCCACGGCAACGTTCCGATGATCCGACACTCGTCTAGATGCCGGTGCAAAAGCAAGGTAGCGTGAGCGAGTCGAACAAGATGAAAGGTGGGGTGATCCCGTCACCGGGTTCCCACGGGTCAGCGACGAGGCAACCGAGGAGCATGACAAAAGACGAATCGGGCACGGTGCACACAAGGGAAAACATCTCATACAACCACAAGCATTTGACGGGTCATCGTCTCGGGGTTATACCTTCGGAACGTTCGTTTCGGGGGGGGGGATCGAGATCGTCGAGGGAAGTAGTGGTACTCACGGGTCGTGGTACACGTTCGTAGAGGGAAGTAGTCGTTCCGTTCGGAGAGGTGCTTGACGAATCCATCAGACGTCTTCGGGGCGACGGTAGTGGTACACGGTTCTTCGGCGATGGTCGTCGTACCCGTTCCGTAGATGAACTTGAGGGTTCCGAGTGCTCCGGCGTAGTGGTACTTGGCGCAAAGGTCGTCGTGGTACTCGGGGTCTCGATGACGGTAGTCGTTCATGTTGTCTGGGAGGGACTTGACACATCAAAGATCATCGGTCTCACACTTGGCAATAAGAAGCGGTTCCTGGACCTGTTGTAGCACATGACAGAAGGCATCGAGACAATCTGGATATGCACGGGGCAGCAACCAAGGAGGCGATGGTGGAGACGCGGCAGAAGCAGCTCGCGCGAGGGAAGCCGGCGGTGCGGGGCGTGACAGCCACGGGGCCGCTGGAGACAGAGGCATGGCCTCGCTGTGATGAAGGCGGAGCAGCGGAGGCCTGGGTCACCGTCAGCAGGGCGGTGCAGCGGGGCGACGGGGAGGTCCGGCCTGGTCTTGGTCGACGGCGGCGCACGAGACAAGATCTCCGGCGACCGCCGGCGCTGGCTCGCGGCTAGCCAGGCGGAGGAAGGAACTTGCGCGGCGGCGACAGAGGCAGCGCGCGGCTGGATTGCGGGGAGGCCGGAGGGAGGCGCTCGGGGAGGCGAGGCGTAGGTGTAGGATCGAAAGTATGTCTAGAGGGGGGGGTGATTAGACTACTTGTAAATATAAAAATTCTGCCTTTTGATCAAGAACAGTTTTTGGCAGATTCACAATTATGATCAAGTCAAGCATCACCCTACACATGCAATTCTAGAGTATAGGCAGCGGAAAGTAAATTGCACATGTAGTAAAGAGAGGTGGAGAAGAGCAAACGCAATTTGGAGACGCGGTGATTTTTCCCGTGGTTCCGATAGGTGGTGCTATCGTACATCCACGTTGATGGAGACTTCAACCCACGGAGGGTAACGGCTGCGCGAGTCCACGGAGGGCTCCACCCACGAAGGGTCCACGAAGAAGCAACCTTGTCTATTCCATCATGGCCTACGCCCACGGAGGACTAGCCTTACTCGGGGTAGATCTTCACGAAGTAGGCAATCTCCTTGCCCTTACAAACTTCTTGGTTCAACTCCACATCTCGATGACGGAGGCTCCCAAGCGACACCTAACCAATCTAGGAGGCACCACCCTCCAAAAGGTAATAGATGTTGTAGATGATGATGAACTCCTTGCTCTTGTGCTTCAAATGATAATCTCCCCAACACTCAACTCTCCTCACTGATTTGGCTGTGGTGGAAGAAAAGATTGAGTGGAAAGCAACTTGGGAAGGTTAGAGATCAAGTTTCATATGGTAGGAGTGGAGCAACTTGATCTCAACACAAGGGTAGGTAGTTCTCTTCTCAGAAAGTGTAAGGTAGGAGTGGTAGTTCTTTCTGATGGCTCTCTCCACGAATGAAGAGGGGGTGGAGGGGTATATATAGCCTCCACACAAAATCCAACCGTTACACACATAATTGAGCAATCTCGGTGAGACCGAAGTGGACAACTCGGTCAGACCGAAAGTTCAAATAATGTGAACGTTGGGGTTTTCGGTGGGACCGAAAATACCATCTCGGTTATTCCGATTTGAGCAAAGACAGGAGCTTGCCAGTTTCGGTGGGACCGACTTCATCATCTCGGTGACACCGATTTGATGACAGAGGGTTACAGAAGCTTGGCAGCCCATGTTTCAGTGAAACCGATTTCAAACTCGGAATATCCGATTTTTCTAGGGTTTGGCTTATGGCTGAGGTGGTTCATCTCGGTGTGACTGAGTTTGGATAATCGGTGGGACCGAGATTACTTATGAGTGTGTATTGTAGTGAAAGTTGCTGATAGTTAAAGGAGATATATCACTAAGCACTTGAGCAACCAGATCATCAACATAACCTCATCCCCTTTTAATAGTATTGGCTTTTCCTATGGACTCAATGTGATCTTGGATCACTAAACCAAAAATGGAGTCTTGAGCTTTTGCCAATGCTTGCCTTAGCATTTTGAGGGGTCCACTTCCTGAGTCATTGCCATACCCATATCACTGAACTTCTCTGAAATGATTCTCAAGTAGTTATTAGTTCAATGATATATATGTTGTTATTAATTGCCAAAACCACCCGGGGATTAGTTGCACTTTCAATCTCCCCCTTTTTGGTAATTGATGACAACATATAGATCAAAGCTTCGACAAGAGATATAATCAATGAATAATATCGTCGCTTTGAGAAGTATGTGATAAGCAAGAGCTCCCCCTAAATTTGTGCATTATTTAAAATTTGCGTTTGAATGCAAATGCACAATCGATTAGGATCATGGGTCACTCTTCCATGTCACATACATCTTGGTGGAGCGCACAAAATGATAGGAATGAATAGCATGCACCTAATCACCAAGACATGAGTAATTAGTCATACAAGATAGGAATAGCATATGATAAGCATTAAGCACACATTAAAGCATAGTACGACCAAGCACTCATTAAGGTAGCATCAAACATAGTATCAAGCACACTGAAAGTTTCGAAAACCAAAAGTATCTCAAAGAGACCGCAAAAGAACGAAAGAGCAAAAGCGCAAAGATAACAGCACTCTCTCTCTCTCGAAGCCCTATGATCTATACAATTTCTCCCCCTTTGGCAACAAGTTACCAAAAAGTTCGAAAAAGCATAGAGCTAAACGTCACTGTGGGCTCTGTTGGCGGCTCCCGTCTGGGTTGATGTCGGAGTAGATATGACGGCATCGGCGAAGACTTCAGCTGAAGTCTGTGCTGGAGGAGTGGACACTGGAGCTGTGGCTGGAGTAACTGCTGGAGCTGTAGGAGGTGCTGAAGTTGTAGCCCTGGAGTCAGTCACTGGAATAGCAGCTGATCGGGATCCTCTCGGAACCGGAGCAGTCTGTCGATGAGAGTCCTGGACTAAGTCATCCTGCACAAGCTCTGCCTTGTCCTTCTTTGCTTCCTCCATATCTGCCTCAAGCTTGTTGACGGTCACCTGAATTTCAGTCAGCTTCACGTCCAGAGCGTGGATCTTCTCGTCAACAATCCTCTCTAGGCTCTCATGAGATTGTTCAATGCTGGCCAGGCGTTGTTCAATCCTTTGGGTAGCTTCAAGAATCTGTTCTCCGAAACTCTTTGGTTTAGCTGCTGCTGCTGCTGCTTCCTTGTCAGCTTTGGCTTTCTTAGCAGCTTCTATCTTGGCTTGACCTTCGACAGATGTTGGATCCTCCTCGTCCATCACAACAACATTGTCTTCATGCTCTGGCTGCAGGGGTAAGTGTTTCCTATCCAACAAGAATTTGCCCGTGCCAAACTTGGCATTGATAAGCATCTGAATCTGTGGGGCAAATCCACATGACCTTTTCTGGTCAGCTGCAGTCCTCTTAATGGTCTCTACCATTAAGTCCATCACCTTGAAAGGTGCCTTCTCATCAAGTATATGCAGCATGTTGATAGAATACCCTCTGATCATGCGATGATCTCCAGACTTGGGCATCAAGGTATGCCTCAGAATAGTGTTAGTGGTAGGTAAACCTGCCTAGAGATAGTAGACTGAGACGAGCTTCCATACTTCCAAATCTGCTGCGGGGATCTCCTTGTACATGTTCTTCATGGAATCATGATTCTTCTTTGGAATCCCATAGAATCAATGTCATCCTCTCGTTGCACTGGAGCATTCAGAAGTTCTGCCCATTCTTCAACAGAAGAAGAAAATCTCTGACCTTCAGTCATCCAGGTGATCTTCCCATCAGGATAGAAGTGAGCTGTGGCATAGAATTGCATAATCATCTCATTGTTCCAATCTGTCAATTTCTGACCCACAAACTCAGCAACTCCACATGCAGTGAAGCTTTCATGCACATGGGGAAAGAAGTCTCTGTGCTCTTCGCTGTCAATGTATTCCCAGTCAACGTATATGGTGTCTGCGACTATGGGCTTCTTGTCCATCAGCACAGTCTCATAGAAGTCCTGCTGCTCTCTGGTGTGGAATCTGGGGTCTACAGCAGTCCTTCTCCTCACGGCACATGGGTCAGCTTGTCTCCATAGCCTGAGACCTCTATCTTTCCTTGCCTTCATATCCTCGGCTTGAGGATGAGCATCATTGTGAAGTGGCAGTTTTGGACGGAGTTTCAGCAACACTTGTTCTTCCTCATCAGACTTAGCTGGTGGCACATCACCCTTGTTCTTCTCAGATGCTGGAATGTTTCTGGTAGTCCTCTTGGGCTTGGCAGTAGGCTTTGCTAGAGCTGCCTTGGCTTGAGCAGATTTCTTGGGCTTTGAAGTGGCTCCGGCCTTAATGGCATCACCCATGAGCTTCTGCTTCTGAGGAGCAGGCTGGGGTGCTTCTTCTTCTTCCTCATCCTCGACTGCTGCATCTGCATGAGGATCACTATACACAACCCTCTTTCTCTTGGAGGTTTTCTTCACTTTGCTTGGGGCTGGCTCTCCCAAGTTCAGCTTCTTGGCAACAGCTGACTGCTTGACTTTGCTGGTGCCCTTCTTTGACTGCTGACCTTGTTGCTCTATGGCAACAACCTTCCTCTTAGGCTTGGAGGTCACCTCTTCCTCAGTAACGAAATCAGAATCCTCATCATCGGAATTATTTTCCTTTCTGGCTCTGGTGGCTGCAGGAGGCAAGCCACTTGGTGTACTCCTCTCACCATCATCAAATGGGCTACTAGCCTCAGTACTAGTGTCTGCTTCCGGAATGTCTGCAATAGGTGACTCTGACCTGTTCTGACTGTCACTGGCATCTGACATGGCTGACAACCTGTGAATAGATAAGGTATAGGCAGAGAAGAAGAGTTATCACAAACTGCAGAAGTTTTTTTTTAAAAAAAATGAGTTCAAATTTTAGTTTTAAGTTTTCACAGAAGGCATTTCGGTCAGACCGATTTTCAGTTTCGGTGAATCCGAAGTGTGTAACAGAAACTTTACACACCACTTTCGGTTTGACCAAAGTGAGTTTCGGTCCTGCCGATACACTAGGGTTTCACTAAAACTATATTTCGGTCACACCGATTTGCACAACTCGGTTGGACCGAAAGGTGCAGTGCAATGGCCAGAGGCCGAATCGGTCACACCGAAATTTTAAAATCGGTTTCACCGAGATGTGTTCCGTGGAAACCTAACCCTAAGAATTTTACTCAAAATTAGTTCAAACGAACCGATCTGGTGTAAAAGAAGATTTCAATCGTGGCCAGATATTGGGCAAACCAAACGTGCATTGAATCGGAGATGGGAGCACGAGTGGGATCAAGACTCACCCTAACTTGGTGGAGTCTCTCTACGGCGGCAACGGCGCGGAGGAGAAGGCCGTTGACGGCGACGGAGACCTGCGGCGAGGGCGCACAGGCGACGACGGCGATGATCCGGAGATCAGGGCGACGGCAGCAGGGGATGTGGGGCGAAAACGTTTGAAGGAGTAATCAACGCGCGCTGCCCTCAGTATATATATCCCTTTGCTGTCGGTGGGACCGAGTTGAAAAACTCGGTGGCACCGTGATGGATAACTGCTAGGCAGTTACGCATTTCGGTCACGCCGAGATTTAGAACTCGGTTTCACCGAGATGAAACCTAGATCAGTCTAAATGCTTTCGGTTTGACCGAGTTTGAGAAAGTTGGTCTGACCGAAATCACTTAGAAGGTTTTGGAAGTTAGCCCTTGACGGATCGGTGGCTCCGAGTGCTCCTCACTCGGAGGGTCCGAAAATGACTTGTTCAAAGTTTGTGATATAAGCATGAATAGAATTTGAGACAAGAAAGCATAGATAGCTAGGGGAGGTACTTAGGCATTCTTGTCCATCCATTTGGCCAGAAAAATCAAAACAACCAAAACAACAAATGGATGTCCTCGAATGGATAAAATCATGCATTCAACATGCTCACACAATAAGATAGCAAATGAAATATGTGTCAAACATGCACAACCAAAACTCTAGCTACTAGCACACAATTTGTCGATGACTAGGTCATCTATATATGAGTATTTTGACTTAGGAGCCAAATGAGAACATTTGATCATAGGTCATACTCATCATTTAAGCACAAGTGGGGTTACCACTTTTACATAAAGCATTGATGTGTTCACATCATTTGAAGATGCTTTAGCTCAATTTTTAGAGCAAAGCTCCCCCTAGATGTGAGAACCCCTTTTAAAGGGTCAAACTAACCTTGGGTTGTCGTAGAAGACTTCATGTAGATGTTGAAGATGTGGATGCTCAATGTTGATGTAGATCATCAAGAGTTGGGAGCTATCCTTTGGATTAGGTCACTTTCAATACCTACATGGGTTAGTCCCACAAGGAACAAACAAGGATATCCATAGACATAGATTGAAGTTCACAATAGATGATGTCCATGAAAGCAATGATTACCTTGTCCCTTGACTTACCAACAAGAGGGTTTGTGACTCCATGAACTAGTGCATGATGTGGAAGTTGATTGCACAAGTTCTTGCCAAAATGAATGTGAGTGAAGTATGTTGGCGGAGTCACCCTCAAGAACTTTCTAGTTCTTCTTCTTCGGGATCCACATCATCTTGATGGGAATCCTTGGGGTTGTAGTTGAGCTTGACGAAGTAGAACTTGACGTGTCCTTGGGAACCCACTTGACCATGGCTTGAGGTGCTTCAATGAATGCATCAATCTCCTCTTGAAGCTTGTCCTTGGCTTTCAGCTTGTGGTCTTGTGGTGGAAGGTCATCTTGAGCTTGTTCCACATTGGAAGAAGTAGGATCATACTTCTCCTTTTGAGAAACAAACTGTGGAGTAGGATATTGACCTTCTTCCCACTCAACACCTTCGGCGTTGAACTTTCGCTCAAAACCAATCCCTTGATTCTTCCGGTGCCTCCCTTGCTTGCGAATAATTTCCTCAAAGTTCTTGCTTCCGGCAAGACTCTTGTAGATACCTTTCTCTATGATCCCTTTCAATAAACTATTCTCTTGCTTAAGTGTAACTTGGCTTGAAACATTGTTAGTGGAATCAAGAGAACTACTAGAAGTAACAACATTAGATTTAACATGGTTATTGTTACTGCTAGAGGAAGAATTTTTCTTATGCTTGTCATGCTTAGTCTTAATAGGTGGCAAGAAATTAGACAAGAGAAGTCGTTTGGCAAGATATGAAGAACTCTTCTTTCGAAGATCGTCATTGATCGCTTTTAGAAACTCATGTTCTTGCTCTAGAGTGAGCTTCTCGAAGCGTAGCTTCTCATGAGATCTTAGGAGCTCTCTATGATCTTCTTGAGTTGTTTCATGAGCTAACTTAAGAGTGTTTAGTTCTTTAGTTAGACGCTCAATCTCCTTCATAGCATTGTCATTCGACTCTTCTCGACTGTAAAGACTACTAGCATTTTCATCGTTACTAGGCTCACTAGATTTATCATGCAAGAGCTCATCTTCACCAAGCAAGTCATCCTCATCACTATTGAAGTCAACGAATTCAGGGTGTGATACCTTTGGTCCTTTAGCCGTGAAGCATCTTCCAATTCCCTCATTTGGTGAATCAAATAAGTCGTAGGAGTTGGAGTTGGAGGATACGAGAGCAAGACCGGCAACACCTTCATCTTGACTGTAGTCGGAGTCGGAGTGATAGCTTCCATCGGATTGATTGTCGGAGTCGGAGCCGGAGACCCATTCACCTACATGAGCTTGATGTCTTCTTCTTGTGTAGCTCCTTGATAACTTGTCTTTCCTCTCCGAATCCTTGCTTCTCCGAGAGGGTCTTCGTTCATAACGATCATCTCTACTCCTTCTCTCTTTCCGAGGTGACTCATCTCTTGATCTTCTTCTTGGAGATTCTTCTCTTCTCTTGTGGGGAGCCATACACTCATTTGAGTAGTGTCCGGGTCTTCCACAATTGTAGCAGTTTCGATCACGACTAGAAGATCTCTTTTCATCATATGATCTAGACTTTGAGCTTCTTTCTTTGCCTCTATTCTTGTAGAATTTGTTGAAGTTCTTAACCATTAGGCTTATCTCTTCATTGGAAACTAACTTGTCACTTGAGGTTGTGGGAGCATCACTTGTAGCTTTGTAAGCACCACTTGACTTGTTGTGAAGCTCTTCCTTATCCTTAAGTGTCATCTCATGAGCAACAATTCTTCCAATGACTTCAGTTGGCTTGAGAGTCTTGTAGTTTGGCATCATTTGGATCAAAGTGCACACGGTGTCATACTTTCCATCCAAAGCTCTTAGAATCTTCTTGACGATGAATCGGTCGGTCATTTCTTCGCTTCCTAAGCCGGCAATCTTTGTGATGAGAGCAAGCCTAGAGTACATTTCAGCGACTCCTTCACCATCCTTCATCTTGAACTTGTCAAGTTGACCTTGAAGAATATCTAGCTTTGATTCCTTCACAGACTCGGTACCTTCGTGCATTTCAACCAAAGTATCCCAAATCTCTTTAGCATTCTCAAGACGGCTGATTTTGTTGAACTCCTCGGGACACAAAGCATTGAAGAGAATGTCACAAGCTTGAGCATTGTTTTGCAACATCCGCAACTCTTCCGGTGTAGCTTCGCGATCCAGAACTTTTCCTTCCTCGAAGAATTCACCTTGCATGCCAACACAAATAATGCCCCATGCGGCTGGGTTATGACCAAGAATATGCATTTTCATTTTATGCTTCCAACTAGCAAAATTTGTACCATCAAAGTAAGGACCTCTACGAAAATTACCCTCACTAGACGCCATACTCTCCTAGGTTGTGAAACCAAGCTTATGGAGTCCAATGCAATGGAAACCAATACAATGGAGACCAAAGCTCTGATACCACTTGTAGGATCGAAAGTATGTCTAGAGGGGGGGGGTGATTAGACTACTTGTAAATATAACAAATCTACCTTTTGATCAAGAACAGTTTTTGGCAGATTCACAATTATGATCAAGTCAAGCATCACCCTACACATGCAATTCTAGAGTATAGGCAGCGGAAAGTAAATTGCACATGTAGTAAAGAGAGGTGGAGAAGAGCAAACGCAATTTGGAGACGCGGTGATTTTTCCCGTGGTTCCGATAGGTGGTGCTATCGTACATCCACGTTGATGGAGACTTCAACCCACGGAGGGTAACGGCTGCGCGAGTCCACGGAGGGCTCCACCCACGAAGGGTCCACGAAGAAGCAACCTTGTCTATTCCATCATGGCCTACGCCCACGGAGGACTAGCCTTACTCGGGGTAGATCTTCACGAAGTAGGCGATCTCCTTGCCCTTACAAACTTCTTGGTTCAACTCCACATCTCGATGAAGGAGGCTCCCAAGCGACACCTAACCAATCTAGGAGGCACCACCCTCCAAAAGGTAATAGATGTTGTAGATGATGATGAACTCCTTGCTCTTGTGCTTCAAATGATAATCTCCCCAACACTCAACTCTCCTCACTGATTTGGCTGTGGTGGAAGAAAAGATTGAGTGGAAAGCAACTTGGGAAGGTTAGAGATTAAGTTTCATATGGTAGGAGTGGAGCAACTTGATCTCAACACAAGGGTAGGTAGTTCTCTTCTCAGAAAGTGTAAGGTAGGAGTGGTAGTTCTTTCTGATGGCTCTCTCCGCGAATGAAGATGGGGTGGAGGGGTATATATAGCCTCCACACAAAATCCAACCGTTACACACATAATTGAGCAATCTCGGTGAGACCGAAGTGGACAACTCGGTCAGACCGAAAGTTCAAATAATGTGAACGTTGGGGTTTTCGGTGGGACCGAAAATACCATCTCGGTTATTCCGATTTGAGCAAAGACAGGAGCTTGCCAGTTTCGGTGGGACCGACTTCATCATCTCGGTGACACCGATTTGATGACAGAGGGTTACAGAAGCTTGGCAGCCCATGTTTCGGTGAAACCGATTTCAAACTCGGAATATCCGATTTTTCTAGGGTTTGGCTTATGGCTGAGGTGGTTCATCTCGGTGTGACTGTGTTTGGATAATCGGTGGGACCAAGATTACTTATGAGTGTGTATTGTAGTGAAAGTTGCTGATAGTTAAAGGAGATATATCACTAAGCACTTGAGCAACCAGATCATCAACATAACCTCATCCCCTTTTAATAGTATTGGCTTTTCCTATGGACTCAATGTGATCTTGGATCACTAAACCAAAAATGGAGTCTTGAGCTTTTGCCAATGCTTGCCTTAGCATTTTGAGGGGTCCACTTCCTCAGTCATTGCCATACCCATATCACTGAACTTCTCTGAAATGATTATCAAGTAGTTATTAGTTCAATGATATATATGTTGTTATTAATTGCCAAAACCACCCGGGGATTAGTTGCACTTTCAGTAGGCAGTCGGACTCGGGCACCCTGGTTGAGGGATCGAGCTAGGGAAGGAAGAGAGAGCGAGGGAGGAGTGGGAGATCGAGAGGATCGGGGCTCGGGGGATGGGGACGAGGGTGCGGCGCTGCGAGGGAGAGAAGGGATCGAGGGAGAGGTCGCTGTGTGCGGGCTAGGGTTAGTGTTGCGCTGGAGGAGGCGATGGGCCGGCCTGGAGGCTGATGGGCCTTAGGGAGGCCTGGGCCGCAGGGAGGGATGGCCTTGGGCCAAAAGGAGGCCGCGGCTAGGAGGCCCAAGCTGGGCTCTCTGCCTCTCTCTCACTAAAATAAAAAAAAATAAAAAGAGAAGAAAAAGAGAGGAAAAAGAAAGGGCACTTAGGGAAAGAATCTGGGCCTGAGGGTAATTTCTCTGGACTCGCAAAAATGCGCTGGTTCCAAGAAAATAGAAAAGGGCAAGATGCAAGAGTTAAATTCAAACTCATTGGAATTTAATTCAAATGGTTTGAACAAGGGCTAGGCTTTGAAGAGTTCAAAATTGCTCGGATTTTTGGAGGAGCCTCAATAAAACGGATAAGAATTATAGAGAAGGTTTGGACGGTGAAACTTGAAGTAGAAAAGGCATGGGGAATATATGCAAGTGTGTTGGGTTAATTCCAAACAAATGGAATAATTATAATATAGCTCCCTAAATATTGGGAGGATATGTTTTAAAGAGAAATCACACTTCCCTCGATTTAAATTGATCGAAGATCCACACGATTTATTTAAGTTGAGATGCAAAAGATTAAAGACATGATGGCATGATGGCATGATGCAATGCAAAAATAAATAAAGCAAGCACAAAAGAAACGCGCGGGAGAAACCCGGAACATCTGGAATCTTCTGGGACGTCGGTCTTCGGGCGTCACAATAGGCAACATATGAGAGATAATTTTTTGCTTCCGGAAGTCGACGCTGAGCTAGCGGCTATGACTCTTGAACGTACAGATGATGCTACTTTCATTAGAAGTGTCCAACAAACAAATGCATGGTCCAATTTTAGGCAGCAATTTGCATATGAGATGTATGTTGAGTACCTTATGGCGCATGGAGAACTAGAGATCGAGTAGATAAGTAGCGATGGAGTAGATAGCTAGCTGATGGTGTGTTTTCTTGTGCTAGCTTGGTGATGGTGCTTTTTTTGTGTGGTAGCATGCCGGCTGCGATGGTGTACATGCTTCATCTAATATATATGTTTACCTTACTCGTGCTTTCATGTTCTTACTTTTATGCACATTCATTTATTTTACTTGTAGAAGCATGACTCAACCAAAAGGAAAAAAAGTAGAGTATACCTTACATGGACTCCTGTGATGGACACGACATTGTTGGCTGTCCTTGTTGAGCATCAGGACAATGGTGACCATGCTCAAAATGGTTGGAAGCCACATGCGTATAATGCTTTCATTAAGCATGTCAAGGATACATGTGATGTTAACATTACGAAGGAAAACATAACAGATAGAATCAAAACTTTTGACAAGCAGTATGAGATCATTACCAAGATGCTTGTTCAGAGTGGCTTCGGATGGGATTGGGTAAAGAACATGGTGTCAGTTGATAGTGAAGAGGTGTGGTCTCGATATGTGGAGGTACTTAACACCAAATTTAATTTGTGGTTATTTTTGCAACTTCAATATCATCTCATTTGTGTGTTTTGTGTAGGCTAACAAGAAAGCATGTGCCTACAGGAACAAGGTAGTGCACAATTGGGAGTCTATTAATATCATATATTCAAAAGATCATGCGACTGCGGAGGTGCTAGGACAGGAGTTGAATGTGTTCAAGAACCACAAGACACACCCGTTGTTGAAGAATCTCCCGAGGTGCCTCAGAAGAGGCAACGCATTGGGGATGCTATCTTGTGCATGATGGGAAAGATGAAGATGTCTTTTGATGATGCTTTGAAGACAACCGGGCCACTTCCTATGCCTAAGGCGACTCCTCCAGCAGAAATCCTTGCTGCACTAAAGAAGGTACCAGATTTGGAGGATAGTGATATGCTGAGAGCTTATGGAAAATTGATTGTCAATGAGCGTTTATTTGAAGCACTCATGGCACTACACGAGGAGTTAAGGAAGCCATGGCTATTGACATTCGATTAATTGTTACTATCATGTTCATTTGATGTATGGACTACTATGTACTTTGTTGTTTGTGAACTATCCACTTGAGCTATGTGTAAGAGACATAAAACTATCTACTTGTGCTATGTGTAAGAGACATAAACTACCATAATTATTATTCATGTTGTTTTCTTGGTACTTTAAAACTATTTTCTGGCATGTTATTATGTGTGTAAAATAATATATACATTCAAATATACACATGATACATTTTTTCATACATGTACAGAAGTTTCTATTGTCCAAACTCAAAAACCATCCAATTCCATGGTTTGTACATCCAAACAACAATTGGAATTGAGAGCTACCCTGTGATTCCAACAATAAATTCCATGCACAACCAAACAATAGAATTCGAATCGGAGACCATTTCCTTTCCATCTTGGATTTGGAATTTCCAGCCCAATTCAATTCCAAGCAATTTTTTCTAACTCCAAACACAGCGTGAGAGAAAATCTCTTCCAGAGTCGGTTAAGTCAACTTTACTTGGAGCTCATGTAAAGTTGCCACGTGTATTTGAAATCCTACTGTTGGACACATGTCGGTTCTCCACTGACACAGGGTCATTTTGAAAATATCATGTCGGGTTGCCACCTGGTTATAAATAGCCCACCCCTCCACCATAAGTTGGTGGCTGCTCGAGTTATTACATGACTGTTGTCGTTTGAGAGCAACCCACCTCCGAAGCCTTTGAGATAGAATTCTTGCGAGGAGAAACCCAAAACACCTAGAACCCAAAAGTGATTGAACATCACCGAAGCCATTCTGTTCCGTGTGAACCAAAGACTTGTGCTAATGTTTGCCTTCACATCTCACATCAATTGTTGTTGTTGTCATACCAACATGCCTAGTGTAGTTTATCTTTCATTCATCTTTAGTTGTTGTTTTAGTTTGACCTCTTCGAAGACATTGACTGTTTCGAAGAATTTTATAAAAATCACCTATTCACCCCTCCCCTCTAGTTAATAACTAGCACGTTCAAAATGGCTTCAAAAATTTAGTTCACACTAGCACAAATGGCGTGAAGTCTAGCCTGTAAGTGGGACAATTATTTTCTTGCTCAATGTCGGATCCAACCAATGAAGGTTAGAGCATCGGCATGAAGGCAACACCTTCAACAAGGAGACAATGCAAATTTGCAAGTTTTTCATTGCCGGGTCCAACCAATGAATTAAGTGTAGAACATGAGTTTTCACCTCGGATATGGAGTGGTGCTCTAGTAATTATTTTAATAGTGGATATTTCAGTAGCTGATCCACCCATTACTCTAAAATAGTTCATTGTCGGGTCCTTCGTAGATAGCCACTTTGGACATCACAAGAACTCGTCCAGGTCATGCACCGACTCGGCCAAGATCCTCTGCCACCAGACCGAATAAGTAGCATTCCAACTCATGTCACATGCATCCACTTGATAACGAAGGGAAGAGGCGGACACAATGAGCAACCATTCTGATCTGCTAAGTTGCTTCACTCGTGGAATAAAAATGCTTGTATCATGTACATGTTATAAGATGTAGACACCCCATCTACCAAGTGTGGAGTAAGCACATCATGTCTCATAAAGATGCTTGTACTGCATATTGCAAGATGCACACATTCCATCTACTAAGTGTGGAATAAGACCACCGACTTATGAATCCTCCTTAGCATGTGCAATAAGGTTGGTCATATCAGGATCCATATTGAAGAGTACTGGGGAATCATGTCTCCCTAGTGCAAACACTTCAAAGTTTGAAAGTAATGATATATAACATTATTAACTTTCACACCAACGCTACTACTAGGGAAAACCCTATAGGTAACCACTTAGTAGTGGCGCCGACTATTTGACCTGCGCTACAACTAAACCATAGTAGTAGCGTAGGTACAGAAGGCACGCGCTACTACTAAGTGGACCCTACTTTGCCCCCGGACAGGCAGTATGTAATGCCCAGGATGGAGTTATACCTCCTACGTGTCGAGGCACGACTTAAAGGCATAAGTCCATCCTAGAATGATCTCAAGTTTGGTAATCTTTGCACATCTCATGTAAAAGAGGGGATTGTAAACAAAAATAGCTGGCTTACACTCGCCACGTCACACAAGTACAATACATGTCTCAAACATCATACATTAAGAACATCACAACCCTCTAAGGGCAAAATCCAAATGTCAAGATACCAAACTTAGATAATTAAACCACAGGCGGATCGAATCCTAGTAGAAGTCTCCACTACTGATCATCCGGATAACGAACATAGTACCGACTACGCTCCTCGTCGAACTCCCAATCCAGCTCGGTGCCATCACCTGGATAGCTCACAGCTGGACCTGCATCTGGTGTGGTGAAGTAACTGTGAGCCACAAGACTATTTAAGCCTTTGGGAGAGGATAAGGCTGAAGAAGAGAATAAGTGTCTGCAGCAGCAACTAGCAACTAGCTTACGTGAGTGAGAGCGAGAAAAGAAAGCCTCGGACGAGAAGTGATCACGAAGTGATCCTAGCTACAAGCTCCACAAACATAACCCCTCCGTGTTCAACTCCCGAATCCCTATTCGGAAATTGACGGTCACGGAACACACGCTGGTAGTGTATTAGAAACATTGTGTCAAGTTATCTACAACCGGATATTAACAAGCTCCCATCTGCCACATAACCGCGGGCACGGCTTTCGAAAGTTCATAACCCTGCAGGGGTGTTCCAACTTGACCCATTACAAGCCCACGATCCGCGGAGTCGCAACTCCAAAGTGGGAAGACCCGAGTATTCTCGGAATCCCGTGCTCAAGATATACCGAACTAAGGTAAGGCTAATCCAGCTAATCCTCCTGGCGTGCCGACACCCTGATAGTAGCCGCGCGTATCTCGTCTCAGGCCACGTCCGGATGGGCGATTCTACAGGTTTATATCAATCCTCGAATTCCCTCGTGGTGACCCCGCAGAACCCCCGGTTTGGACCAACACTCATGAGGAGCACTGGCCCGGGGTTGTTGATTAAGAACTCGGGTTAATTACTCCCTATGCAAGTTATTTAGTTATTAGGCAAATAGTACCAATGTTGGGACTTGCTGGAAAAGACTTAGCACTTAGCGGTTTATCGAGGGGGTCCCATACACCCCAACCGTGTTAGGAACGCATAATCAAGGAACATAACACTGGTTTATACGGTTCCTAACGGCATGAGTGGAACAAATCACCAAGAAAAAGGCTTAGCCTTCCACCCTTGCCAATATATAGATGATTTCATTTTAAGCATTTATATAGTGTGATATAACCCAACAAAACTTCAACATGAAGCAAGCATCTTCGATCTTCACCTGCAACTAGCAATGCTATAAGAAGGGCTGAGCGAAGCGTACTTAGCCAAGCAACGGTTTGCATAGGTAGGGTGGTTAAACATGGCAATGGTTACAAGTAGGAGGCTGACAGGAAGAACATTGGGCATCGAGGCAAAACTATAGATCGGAACTACTAGCAATAGGCAAAGATAGTAATGTTATCGGGGTTCGGTCATCTAGCCTGAAGAGAAGTCGTTCGGATCGTAAGAACGGTCCTCGTGCTCAACCTCGTTGGTAACCTCGTGCTCGTACTCGTACTCGGCCTCAGCTTCCGGCTCTAAACAATACAATCACACAAGGCACAAATCAACAAGATGCAATGCGCACTCGAAAATGATGGATGCATGAAGGATGCACTAAGGATGCACACGGAGCACGGAAAATAGCACTCAAGCAAAACACCTCAAAACATAATAACAATCTGATATTATGAAACTACACAGAAAATCAATCAAGTTTCATATAAGACTCGCTGAAATCGGAGTTACGGGCTAAAAGTTATGCCCGAAACAAGAAATGAGCGAAAGCTGAAAATTACAGCAACATAGCAACTTCGGAGCACAAAATAATTAAGCTACAGCACTCAAACATCATGGCAAAGAGCTAGAACACAAACTAGACATATACTACAGCAACTAAGTCCAAAGGTGCACCCTCAAAGGAGCCACAGATCAATAGCAATAAGCTTGGACATATTGAACTTGACAATAAAATTCTGGCAGCAGAATTTTATTGAAACTTTGGAGCAAAAGATAAACATGCTACAGCCACTCAAATAGGCATGTGAGAACATGAATGGAAAGCCAACAATATATACTACAAGGAACAATCAAGGTCCACTCCAAAACTAACATGGTTTGTCCTAGAACATCACACGAACATGGCATCGGAACATTACAGATTTCAGACTTAGTGAAAAAACCACTAAGTCCTAAAACAGCAATTTCATCATGGCATCTAAACGAGCAAGTTTAAGTTACCTCGAAACTAAACATGGCAAGTGGTAAGCACCTCATCAAAGTACACATGATGGTGATTCCGAAACATACAAGCATGCATCATTGAGATAAACACAACGATAGCAACGAGCTCAACAAGATGGCATTTCATAACAAGTGAAACAACATCACAGCCACATGGCACTTTTCAACGATGATAACCATGGCAAGAATAAATCTATCATGCAACCTAACACATACAACATGTAGAGCATGGCAAGACGAACACGTGGACATGTCATTTGCATCATTCGGACAAACGAGCTAAAAGATATCACATGGCAAAGATGACATAAAAACATCACATAGCAGCAATTATATCACGATGCACTCTTGCAACAGCAAAACAAGCACCTAGATGATCTCTAACATGCATGACACAAAAAGATAAAACGTAGTGCTATTCACCACGAACGTCTGGACATGCTATTTGCGCGAATCGGACAAACGCACTAAAAGATATCAGCAGTTGAATATTGCATCAGAAATTAAAAAACTGGGACTTAGTGGTTAAAATAGCAACCTCTCACACAGATCTGGAAATCGAAGAAGTCAACGGCCCGGTGGAGATGGATCCGGCCCAGGCTGGCGGAGGAGATCGGGCCCAGCGGTGCGGTTGGCCCGGACCGGAGTGGCCTGGAGGGAGAAGCGGACGGGCCGCGGCCTGGCGAGGCGGCCCGGCTCGCGGATGGAGGCGCGACGACCTGGCGATGGGGCTGCTGCCTTCGGGCCCGCTAGCGGCTGGCGGCGGGAGGCGGCCCAGCTCGCCTGGCCACGGCGGCCTGGTAGCGAAGCGGAGGGACGGGCCGGCTGGGGCGACGGCTTGGGCCGGAGGCGCGCGGACGGAGGGAGGTGGCGCGGCCTGGTGGGGAGCCGCGGCCCACCGGGCGCCGAAGGGAGGCGGCGGAGCGACTTGGCGTACGGGCCGCTGCGGCGGCGCGCGGGAGGAGACGGGCCTCGCCTGGCGACGCGGGCGATGCGGGGCGATGGAGCGGGTGGTGCGTTGACCTGGCCCTCGATCCAGAGGAGACTCCGGCGAAGGAGCTGCCTCGAGCTGCCCCCCCGGGGGCTGGTTCGAGGGAAGGACCGAGGGATCTGCCAAGTGGATGAAGAAGAGTGGGTTGGAACTGAAAAATTAGAGGGAGGAGTGGAGAAGAGGCTAGGGATGCCCAAATTAGACCTAGGGGTCTATTATATGGCAGATTTTTAGGGTTGAGGGATTTGGGGGTGTTAGGAGCCCTCCGATCGCGATCCGACGGATCCGATCGCGGGGGTAGTCTAGATGGGCCTAGGAGAGGGTACTGGGCTGCTGTAGGGGTGTTTCGGGCGACAAGTGGAGGCACTTTGGACCCACACGAATAACTTTTGGGATAGCAAACGGAGTCCAAACGCGACGAGATTTGAGAGGCGGATTGCACACAACAAAACATCAACACACACAACAACCTCGCGGCACACCGGTAACGTTACACGCCCAAACAACAAAGTAGGCCTACGGGACGCCACGGACACGTGAGGGAGCTCCGGAACGCGAAACGGACAACGGGAAGGAACGCGTGGAACCGGATGCAACCGACAACACAAATGCAATGCGATGCACATGTCTACATGATATGAATGAATGCCACACACTCACACAACAAAACGACGAAAACCCGAAAGACAAAGAACCCGGAATGAAAATAGATGAAGCCGGAGATATATTATATGCCCAAAAGGGAAAGTATTACATCCGGGGCATTACACAGTAGTAGTAACTCTTTCTCTTGGTGTTGCTCAATTATTATGTTGCATATTATCTATGAATTTGCTTATGACGCATCCGTGTTAGGGATATGGATGACGAAGAAGTGGTATCTCGTGTACAGAGGGAGGGTTCTAGGAGTCTACGACGAGTGATCAGAGTGTCAAACCCAAGTGGATCGCTTCTCGGTGAGCAGCCACAAAGGTTTCAAAGTAAAAGTGAAGTGGAATCTAGTTACTTGAATTTCATGCTAGTGGGAGAGAGGAAGAAGAACCGGCTGAAGAACTACTTCATAATCCCTTTCTTACTCATCGTGGTCGATTTCTCTGTTGTATGTGATCATAGTTTAGATCGATGATGAAACATATGTATGTGATCATGTAGTTGTATTCAAGACTTGTAATAACTTGTATCACTATTTCGATGATGATGAGACATTGTTGTATCACTATGATGATGATGCTACCGATGATGACGAGACATTGTTGTATCATATCATTTCAGTGTTGTCTATATATGTTGGACTGTATATA